>OY728148.1:1880902242-1881454742 GCA_963277665.1 Viscum album | reverse complement strand
TATAAATAATAAATAATAAGTAGATATAAATAATAAATAATAAATAAATATAAATAATAAATAAATATATATAATAATTAGTAAATAATAAATAAATATAAATAATAAATAATAAATAATAAATAAATATAAATAAAAAATAAAAAATATATATAAATAATAAATATTAATTAAATACAAATAATAATTAATAAATTATAAATAATAAATTAATATAAATAATAAATAATAAATTATAAATTATAAATAATAAATAATAAATAATAAATATAAATAATTAGTAATTAATAAATATAAATAATAATTAAAAAAATATAAAATATAAATAATAAATAAATATATAAATAATAAATAATAAGTAAATATAAATAATAAATAATAAATAATAAATAATAAATAATAAATAATAAATAAATATAAATAATAAATAATAAATAATAAATAATAAATAATAAATAAATATAAATAATTAATAATTAATAAATATAAATAATTAATAAATATAAATAATAAATAATTAAAAATAAATAATAAATATATATAATAATTATAAATAATAAATAATAAATAATAAATAAATATAAATGATAAATAATAAATAATAAATAAATATAAATAATAATTAATAATAAATAATAAATAATAAATATAAGTAATAAATAATAAATAAATATAAATAATAAATAATAAAAAATGAATAATAATTAATAAATAATAAATAACCAGTAACAAATATTCTTATTAATAATAATTTTTATTATTAGTACTAATAAATAATTAAAAATAAATAATAAATAATAAGTAATAAGTAATAAGTAAATATAAATAATAAATAAATAATAAATAATAAATAAAAAAGGTAACACATGAAAATGTTTCAAAAGACTTGGTAAGGGATGAAAAATCATGAAAACGCATGAAAACGGATGGAGAAGGATATGAAGAATGAGGCATTCGAAAGAATGAGAACGTATGAGAACGCATGAAAACTCATTACAACTATTGAAAACCCCTTAATAAGTCAACATAATCATCATAAAAACCCAAAAACCCATTGATAAAGATAACAAGTCATGGAAACCCAAATAAACAGAAATAAATGGAGCAACCGTTAAAACCCGTCAAAACAGTCATAAAGAGAAAAAAATATTGGACTCACATTAATGGAGATAACTTATGATCTGAGAGTCCGTTTTAGATCCACCACCTGTCAAATCAAAGATCCTAAAATGATCTTCGACCTGATAGGTGAAAGAGACCGAATGGACAGGCGGATCAGATGTTATGACCATTTAAAAAAAAGCTGATGGGGAACGGGCGCTAGAAACGAGGCATCGAAAAACATAACAAACCCGATACGCACTAAAAAGGCCATAACATATGATCCGTGAGTGCATGTGGGCACTGAGACCAGTCAAACTGAAGCTCATGGAACGAGCTATGATCTGGAAGGTGGAGGTGTCCGAACTGACATGCAGATCAAAAGTTAGGTCCGTTTGAAGACAAGTTTGACGGGACACCAGTGACGAAAATGGGGTTTTAGAGGCCTCCGGAGGGGTTTTTGGGGTTGAAAAACACGACATAAGTTTTCTTGGTCTGATTATGTGTGTGGATTTTTTTTCTGGCTTCGATTTGATATGTGGTAGAGCCCAAATGGACACTCGGAGCGAAAGATATGGTCGTTTGAAGTTGCAGAACCTTTTTCACCATTCTTATAACTCAAATATCTTTTTCACCTTAGACAATCTCTTAGCTTTGATTATATTTTCCTCTATATCCCTTCATGAGCTTCGATTTGACTGGTCGTGGTGCTCTAACAGATGCTTGGATCTAAAGTTATGGTTGTTTTAGTGATTTTGGGGTTTCTCGTGTTTTTTTATTTTTTCCTTTCATTTCCCAGCGGTTTTAACGAAACTGCCACTTTTTCGTGGTGGTTTTTTTAAAAAACCTCCACTAATCCTCGAAAAAAATTTTAAAAAAACAAAAAAAAATTAAAAAAATTACAAAAAAATTATGGCATTTCGCGGCGGTTTATAAACCGCCGCGAAACGGCGGCCTGAAACGCGTTTAGCGGTGGTTTTTAAAACCACAGCAAACAAACCGCCGCTAAATGGCAGTTTTCTTGTACTGTATATCAATCGAGATTCATATCACAACAAAAATAGTTTTATTAATATATATATATGAATTTAATGGAATATAATAATATAAAATCACTTATACAAAAATATTAAAAAATTTATATTTATATAACAATTTTAATTAAATTTTAATATATTATTTTTACATATTTTCTTCTTTACCAATTTAAATACATTTTTTTAATGACATAAATTTGATGACATTTTGTTATATAAATTATGAAAATGAAAAATGCTTAATTTTTTTTAATAAATTATAAAGAAAGGAAAGAGTCTACATCTTGGAAGGGAATATTCAGTTAATGGCTGCAAGTTTTTTGCGGTGGATTTTATCGCATAGATGGATCTAAAGAAGAAATAACGTGTTTTCTTCATCAACCCATTGATCACTTTCACCGCACCAGTTATTTTCTCCCCTTCCATGTTTTTGAAAATTAAATATTAGATGGTTCTATCATCCGAGTGTTCTTTCATCACGAATCCATGAACAATGATGAATAATCTTGCTACTCGGGTCGGAGGACTCAACATTGAATTCTTGCTGGTGTTCATGGAACCAGTGAGGGTGGAATACATTCCACCAATACAATCACAAAATGAATCTTTATTCTAAATGATAGATCTCCGAGAGCTGGTCGGCAACCATATCAAGGTACTTCTCTCCACCTCCATGTAAGAATAGAAGGCGACGAAGGCAGTGTAGTTGATGCACTGGGGTGGGAAGGGAATAGGCTTGAAGGGTAGGGGGATTCAATTATCTTCACGCTAGTGCAAGACTGGTGGAAGAATGAGATTTCCATGGAATCTAATATCTATGAGAAAAAGGGTAAGGGAGAATGTATGGCCGAGAAGAGATTGGTTCCAAGTGCAGTTTTGGGATGAATGGAAGACTAATTATTAAAAACAAATACTGAAAGTCAACTTGTTGAATCAGAAAGATAACTATAATATAAAATTTGAAATGAATCACATTTTTAATTTTTTAAATATATTTGAAATTAATTTTTTCCCTAGAGAATAAACTTTCATAGATATTTATAATAATTATTGATAATGTAAAACTTCACTAACTTTATCCATATAAATTCAGTTGAAAGTCCGTAAGATTTCATTAAATGGTAATATAAATATTTATATACTATAAAAAATATAATATTTTTATAGTATATATAGTATGTTTTGGGGTTGAAAAAAATATAGTTTATAATATAAACTTTACATAATTTACTTCACAAACATGTATTAGGTGGTTTGTTTGTTTTTAAAATATACTTGAAATTTTACAAGGTTTTCATCATTTAATTAAATACATTTTTAAACACAATATAATTTTTATTTTTGTGTCTATAGTCTATTTTAAATATTGTTTTAATTGTTTTTAAAGCTTTATTATTTATTTTAAATTGAGGAATTGATCTAAATAAAGTAGTGTTTAGCGGAAATTATTTATTATTCTAGTAGTGGTATAAACTCTCACCTAATTGTTTAGAGACAATTCATAAAATTTCCATATATTTCATGTTCTCTAGTCAATTAGAGGTGGTTTATTTTATTTATTAGAGGTTTTTTAAGAGTCAATTATTTTCAATTTATCATAGGTTATTTGTTTAATTAGTTTTTTGTTTTTAACATACAAAATGCACTACGAATATAAATAAAATCAAATAACAACTGTAAAATATTTTGGTGGCATCTATTTTTAGTTTTGGTTAATATGAACCACTGAAAAATCAATTATTATTTTTTAAAAAATATTTAATAAAAGGATATAAATATAAAAAAACTTGAAATCTACAAACCCAAACATAAATAACTGATAAAACATATTTCAGATATCACACATCCACAATCATACAAATAATGATGATCATCATAACCGATATCTCTATCACCCCATACATCTACCAATATCTCGGTCTTCAATATATATATATATATATATATATATAATATCTAGAAACAACCCATGGATAATATCCATCCATATCATGACCTCCAATGTATATTTCTACTTCCAAATCATCTCATCAAATGAAACTGACCACGTCATCTCATCAACTATAATAAATAAAGAAACCAAAATTAAATCTAAACATAATAAATCACAATTATAGTAGAATAATTGATAAAATTTTAACATACCACTGAAATAGAGAAACATCATGAAAACATTCTTAATAACGTAATCAATTATAATGGTCAACCTCCCACCTACTACCAATATCTACCACATACAATGGAAGGAAATAAATTTAAGAAATGAAATGCGAAAAGAAAAGACACAAAATATATTCAGAATTATGCAGATAGAATATTTTATTTTTTAAATTAATAGAAGATATTTTTACTTAAAAAATAATATATAATTCAAATCACCTAGAAAATAGAGACATGAATATTTAAGTTATGATTCAACACTTGAAACTGAAATGGCATAATTAAATATTATAATTTTTTAAATAACTACGCAGTGTTCTTGAATGTATTTAATATTTATTTAAATATTTTGATATCAAAGCATGTAATATAATACAAAATAAAATAATCAGTGGTTTCCCCATGATTTCACATCAATATAAGAGAATTTTATATGGGTTTTACTATTCCAAGCACGTTTTGGTGTTTTAAGAAACAAAAAAACGCTTTTATGGTCATAATGAGAAAAACATCAGTCAGAATGACGTGCCATCCATTCCTACATTTTGAAATTAAATCTATGGTTGTTTTACTATGATTTTAGTGCAATATTCCATCATTTTCCTTTTTTTGACTTTTCCACGCACGTTTAAGTGTTTTATAACACTAAAAATGCATTAATGGACATAACATGAAAACTGTCACTCTGAATGATGTAATGTTGGTTCCTATATTTTAAAATTAAATCTATGGTGGGTTTCCCTTTATTTCAATACAATTTGACATCCATTTTCTAATTTTGATCGTTCTATGAAAGATTTAGTGTTTTAAATAACTAAAAACATATTTATAACCATAATAATAAAATTTTCACTTAGAATGATGTTTCATAGATTACTATATTTAAAAATTATATAACCAATGTTTTCTCATAATTTTAGGGAAATAAAATTTTTCCTCGGGTTTGACCATTCCTCACACATTTTAGTGTTTTAAAACACTAAAAATGCATTTACAACTATAATAGGAAAACCTTCAATCAAAATAATGTGTCAAAGGATCCTATATTTAAAAATTAAATCTACAGTCATTTTAACCATAACTTAGAAAAATATGATGTTTTTTCTTGGTTTTGACAAAACCATGCACACTTTAGTTTTTTAAAACACTAAAAATATGTTTATGACCCTAAAAATAAAAATGTCATTTGGAATGACATTCTATCTATTCATACATTTCACAATTAATTATAAGGTAATTTTACCCTGATATAAGGAAAATATTATCTATTTTTCATGGTTTGACCATTCCACACAAGTTTTAGTGTTTTCAGTCACTAAAAATCTGTTTACAACCATAACAGGCTAACCCTCATTCGGAATAAAGTGCCATCAGTTCCAATATTTTAAAATAAAATATACAATTATTATAAATAAATTTAAGAACAATAAAAAACTATTTTACAATTTTTGACCACCTAAAACTTATTTTTAGAGGCTTTTGTACCTTTCATAAGTGTTTACAATGTCATTTTCATCACACTGCATGTCGAATTGACGTTTTGTTTGCGCGTACACATCAACAACTACAAAGTGATGGGTTTTTACTGATTTTAGGTAAATAAAATTTCATTTTACTAGTTTTGACCTTGGAATGCATGTTTTAGTGTTTTAAATCACTAAAAACACATTTACGACAATAATGGGAAAACCTTCATTCTGAATGACATGCGGTAAGTTCTAACATTTGAAAATTAAAAATACTATGTGTTTCCCCTAATTATTGAACTATATTATGTTGTTTTCTTATTCATGATAGTTCCAATCAATATTTAGGTTTTTAAAACTCTAAAAATTAATTTACATCTATATCACATATGTATCTATAATTTAAGAGTACAAAAACACACTAACCTTCATGGGTTTCATCATCCACCTAATAAACCATCTTGGTTTGTGAAGCCATGATAAATAGATCATTCCTGGAATTCTCAATCATATCCACCACATTAGATATGTTGAAATAATTAAAATTTAATGAATCTATCATTATTCCCCTATCAATGATGACCCCTCGGTATTTTAATAATACAACTAAATACATTAAATGATAGTTTCTTTCAATTATATCAATCATCTTCACATACTATTCCACCTCTAAAAATATTAAAACACCACTAATATAAGTTTTCAAGTCTTCTTCATGATAAATTATTTGAAAACTAATTCCATGAATATTGTAAAAATCCAATCTCTTTGCATGCCTTAGAGAACCTCGAGCCAAAAACAACAAAACATTTTCTATTTTAACAACATTGTAAACATTAATTTTATAGAGAAATATATATATATATGCTGTTACTTTCAAAATATAATAAATAACCATTGCTAAATAATATGAGCATATCTATATACTTACACGATGGGTGAACCATTCGGCATGCTCCTTATTAATAACGTTTGTTAATTCCATCTACTTTCGAGATTGACCCATTAGTAAACTCTTTGTTTATCCATAAGCATTTGATTTTATTCTACATGTACATTAAAATAGAATGATATAGATATAAAATAAAAAAATAACAATCCTTATTAAATAAGAATTTATATAGGTAAGAATAAGACTCAAGATAATGGTTTTTGAAGTCATATAAATTCTTGAAAAAATAATATTAAATGACGGTAGTATGGAAAAAACTCTACATTAAATATTATAATTATGTATCAATTTTTTATATTTTCAAATTTTATGTTATTATTTATATTGAATAAAATGATTATGGTGTATTCTAAATTTGTGTTGTAACTAAAGAAGGTTCATTCCATTAAAAAATTAGCTACATTGATCAATGTTTGAACCATTTCCCATGGTCTATCTAAGACAAAGAGAACCCTTTTAAAAATATTAATAAAAAGTGTACTTTATTTTGATATCACACTCTATTGGATTTCTAAAATTGAAAAACACAATAGTTTTTTTATTTTATTCGTTCTTATACTTCATTCTACTATTTAAGGTCATTTTATATGTGCAACTAGATTTCTAAAAATATAGCCAGAGAGGGGAAAATTTTACTAAACCCATACTAAACCTTATTAGTTAGTGATTTGAATGTAAAATATTTCCAATTATAAATTTCCCCAATGTGATAAGAAATTATTCTTGAAGCATAGTCACGTTTTTCGAACTGTTATTTGGTATCTAGTGAACTTTGAGGAAGATTATGTTTGATAGATTAATACATGTATTTTCTCATCCCATTTTTTTCATTTTTAGTCTTTAAGATTGGTGTTTTCGTAATGGGAATTTCTTATTATAAAATTCTGAACCATTAAAATTATACTCAGGAAAAAGTTATTAAATCTAGGAATAAAATTTCAACTACAATACTCATATTATGAATTTATTATGGAAGTAATATAAAGGATGAATAAATCAATGAAATTAATAAATATCATGGAGTAGAATAAGTAGTAAAAATAGCAAAAAAGAGGCACAAAAAATTAATTGCCATCATTTTACATTAATTTATAGGGGTATAACGAAGTGTCATTATGACACCATTTATTTGGAAAAAAATTCAAGATAAATAAATTGATTTAAATTATAAATATTATAACTAAAAAAATATTTTTTAGGGATGTCGGCCATAAGAGAATACACAATGAGAAACCTCTTTGTAAAATTTCATTTTAAAACTCCATCACTAAATCATCATAATATAACTATATTCATGGTAACCCAACATTGGTTCTTAAAATTACAATCTCACTCTTGGAAGTCATGAGTTTCCTTTAAAAACTATTTAAAGTACCTAAAAAACATTAAATGTCATGAAATGACATAATTAAATTCATTATAATAATTTATCAAAAGAATATACATAAAATTAAAAATGATGAAAACATGATTTAATATGCTTTGGCCCATTTTTGACAGAAATGGATTACAAGAACACCAACCACATATAAAAGTTTCATTAAGCTTATATTAAACAATATACAATATACAGTCTTGCAATATGAAAAAACATATGACACAAGCCCCAGAATATAGATCTTCAAAATTCAAGAATATAGATGTGGATAGGTGCAAGGTCAAACAATTTGTATCTATCTAAAAATCACATTATCTATATAAAACCTCTTGAATATGGACCCTTCTAGACAAGTATGTGTTTGTGGAAATGTGTTTTATCTGGATCTCCACCTATGATTCACAATCATGGAAATATCTACAGATCATTATAAAAATTGATCATCATCAAGATCCGCCACAAATATCACACAAGGGGTTCATAAGGAGGATGAAATTCACAAGTTTCTAATCTCTCATGAATCACGTGTTTGTTGGAGAAGGTAAGGTTTCACTAGAAGAATTAGGGAAAAAGAAAAAGGATAGAGACTAAGTGAAAGTGATGAAATTTTTTGATGAAAATGTATCCACCTAGGTAATGTTGATATAAGACATTGTCATATATTAATTATAAAATATTAGAAATTTTTTCAGTCAAAATGGAAGTGTTTTATTTTTAATCAAATTGGATTTTCAAGCATCATATAGTTTTATTTAGAAGAATGGTTTCCAAATAATATAATTTTAATTTGAAAAAAATTAAATTATTTTTTGTTTTCATTATTTCAAAATTATTATTGGATTAATTTATAAGAATTTTCTTAAAAAATGATTTCCCAATGAATAGTAAAAAATCTAATTTTTGGAAAAAATATATTTTATTTTCAAGTATTCTAATAGTAAAATTCTATTTTAAATTAGTTATAAAATTAAATTAGTCACTTTTCAATAAACAAATTCAATTATATTCTTTATAATTAAATTTAAACTTTAAATTTGTATAAAATCTTTTCAATACTTAAAAAATATATTTGTTTGAAATACAGTTTTTAATCATATTTTACCGGTATATTTTAAAATTAAAATATTCATCTTATATGTTTTGAATCATGAAAAATGGATTACATATTTTGAATTAAGTGGTAAATATTATGTAAATAGGTCAAACTTATTTTGTGTTAATATGAATAATAACCATAGTATTGTTGTCAACATGGTAAATTATAAATCCAGTAATTATTGATAAAAATAAAATGAACCAAAAATATGGATTACATGTTTTGGATGATTCAATTTTATCCATAATCATCTATGATTCAGTTATATGCACGTTTCATTCCATTTTTTTTGTTATAATGACCTTAAAATAGTTTATTTAATGAAAAGTAAAAAATTCCGTACTCTTGTTTTTAATAAATATAATATTTTTAATGATGATATAACTAGAGGATATGTTTGATTATAAATATTTTTTTTAAATACTAATGATTTATGTTTATCATGGATAATTAGTTTAAATTTTAGGTGAAAATAATTAAATTAAATGCTTATAAAACACTAATGTTGTAGTAATTCAATTAATGACAATATAAAATAAATGATAATAAAAATATTTAGAGTAAAAAAATTTGATTGAATTAATATGAACCATGATTTTTTTATAAGTATAACAAGTTTGGGATGTATTGAAATTTTTTATTTGAATTTCAATCCTTGTATTAATTATATTATAGTAAAAGTAAAACAATTGTTCTAAAATTTACATTATGGTATTTTTAAGACATAATATTTTATATAATTATATTAAAAATAAAAAAACATATCTACATACAAGTGATTAGGTGATGGTTTCAAATATAAATTATTCTTAATTTGTGGGTATTTTCATTTATAGTATCTATCTCGACCTTGAAAGAGTAAATTATTTTATTGAAGTATTTATATGGAGATAAGTAATTATAAAGAGCACTTTTCGATTCATTTAACATTATTTCAAAGGTGTCCAAAAGGAATCTTTTTATGTAATTTTTTAACGTTCATTTCCAAAAGTAAAAATTGAATTTTCTATTTTTACATATATAGTGTTAATGTCCATTCCCAACACCAAAATTGTTTTTTATTATTCAATTCATTTACATGATTTTATGTTTTGTTTAAATAAAAATGACTCTCATTCCCTATGTTTTGGTTATATTATAAATGTGTTTTAATATTAAATATAAATATATCAATATCCCAACAAATTTTCTTATTAGTGAAAAATCTTTTTTTTAGGATGCAATAATTATGTATTATTTTATTATTTGTGGGAATTGTTTTTTAGGATGTTTGGTTCTATTAGAGACTAAGTATGGGTTATCCCAGTATAGATCTATAATGAGTTTTGTAAAGGTAAGGTGTTAACTAATTATGTTTCTTCTAATAAATTATTTGAATATACTGTAATGGTTATTCCCATTAAAAACATGATAGTTATTTTATGTGTAATCATGATGGTTATTCAATGTGTAACCATGGAGTTTATACCATTAATAAGAGTGATATGAAAATGATTCCTCTAGATACTTGTATTATATATCAATTCATGATATAGTTTTCTTAGGAATATTAAGATTTCTCAAGGTAATATAATGATCTTATGTTTAAAGGAAAGTACATGGTACTTTTTAAGGGTTAAAAGATAATATTTTTGAAAAAAATACTTTTTAGTTTTTCACGATTTGAAATAAAAATTATTTTCTTTTTATTTTTACTCAATGAAGCCTCATCAAATGATTTATAAAAATATTTGAATTGGGAAGGTGATTTATTTTTAAAAAAAAATTATTTTGAGCCTGAATTTTATTTTGAAATAAAAATTATAATTATTCATAGACTAATGGTTTCTTCCTTTCCTTTTTATGTATATTAGTGTTCTTTTTGTACTCATATCAGGATTTAGAATGTAGTTCACAATGTTTATGAAATGGTAATGGAAAATAAGAAGTCATGTTGAAATTCAGGAAAATAAAAAGTGTTACACTTTATTAGTTTTATATTATGGAAAAAATGGATACTAATTAAAATTATCTACATTAAAATTTATGGTTTTTTATGTTCTAGTTATAAATTAAATCTCTAAAAATATAAATAGAAAATATCAATGGGAATATTATAATCCTAATTCTAGTTTAATTTCAGTAGAATGTGAAATTTTTATGGTCCGGTACATGTAGTTGTTATCAGAGAAATGGAGTAGATAACATTAGGTGTTAGGATAATGTTTATATAATACCCTTAATAAGGTTTTAATTTTTTTTAAGTTGAAATGATATATAATTTTATGATTACCATGTTTCTTCAACTAAATTATTTATATTGAGAATGTTTTTAAGTATAGGAAATAGTGAAGCTAAATTATGAAGGCAACTAGGGGACAATATCCTTCTGAGTCAACCACCCAGATTAGATGGAATTATAATTGAGCATTTAATTTACAACAATGGATCAGCAGAAACTAGATATAAATTATTATGTTATCTACGAAAGGGAGCATCCATATATACCATTGTGGAACATGAATATTTTGGATAATTTTATAAGACAACATCCTATAGCATTCAATGTATCATATGACCTAGTATTAGTAAATTGATGGATTATACCCCTAGAAAAGATATTTGATTTCATGGGATGTTGGGATAATTAAAATTAGTGTCTTACTATTTAATTTATTGAAGTGTAATCCAACAAATAGTGAATATTGGTAATGAATATCAGTGAATGAGAGTAGATTTTTTCCTTCAACTATGATAAATTTTAGAATATCACTATTGAGAAATATTTTCCTAAACATATTATACATTGAGTGGAAAACAAATTATTGGAATGACGTAAATGGAGGATGTATAAAAGGTCACTTATGAAGAAAAATTTATTCTATTATAAAGGTACACAATAATGTTTATCAATGATTGTAATATCAATATTAATAAATTTTACTCACGATTGTAGCGAAAATATCAAAGTGAATAGGCTTCCTGATAATTTAAAATGTTAGGATAACATTTTTATATGTGAAAAGAACGTGTAAATGGAGTTTTTAGATGGCCATGTGTAATTCAAAATGTAGAAGAAAACATGTTAATTTGGTATGAAAAATGGAAGAATTAAAAAATTAAATCAGATGGTAAAAAAATTAAGTTTACAATTTTTGAGATTTATGGGAAATAGAACATTGGGGAATGCCTTATAAACCTTGTTATGTGCTTTTAATGTTATAATTTTTGGTATATGGATGATTATTTCTATGAAAATGAATTTTATAGTTGTAATTACAATTTTAATAAATATGTTGTAAAATGTTTTAAATGAAATGTAATGGGTCATTATGCACATATGTATATGAATAAAAATTATAGTTATGGGAAGTATCCAGACTATAAGTATAAAGGTGTAGTGAAATTATTTGAAAATACTTAAGTAGATATTGGTCCTTCAAACCAATTTTTATCTGGTAAAATTCATTTTTTTCAAATTATTAGGTTTTCTGTTATGATTTTGGGTGTACACATTCTTTTATATTGGTGAAATTTTCATGTAAATTCAAAATTCCACATAAAAAATTGAATATAGGACTTATTATAAAAATATCATAGAAATTTATTAAGTAAAAAATATATTATAAGAATATTCCTATCTATATTTGGGGAAAAATTTCTGAAAACCATATCATCTTTCACTTAATAGAGTTTTATGTTATTTTGGTTATAGATTGGCTATTCGTTTACCATGTTAATATAGATTTTCGAGCTAAAGAAGTTTTTTTTCAGAAAGAGTTTCATTTTTAAACAAGAATGTACCCATAACTGCAATAACATATAATAAAGGTCAGAAACTATAAAAATATTGAAATAAGTTATCGTTCATATATTTTTGGAAATAAGGGAACCATATAGATTAATGATGTTATAATAGTTAATGAATACTTGGTTGTTTTATCCGATGGGTTTCCTAGTGTTATACCTAATTGAGAATTTGAATTCTACATTGACTTATTTCCTAATGCTAATCCAATTTCAAAATCATCTTATTGAATAGATCAAGTAAAACATTAAAAATTGAGAAAATAGTTTTAGAAGTTTGTTGATAGAGGATTAATACATCTTAGAACTTCACCATGCGGTTCTCCTATATTATTGTTTATAAATAAAAATGGATCTATGAGGTTTTTCATTAATTATAAATATTGAATAACGTTATAATTAAGAACATCTATCCATTTCCTCATATAAATGATTTTCTTGATCAACTACCAAGATAATTTTAATTTTCAATGGATAGCCTAAGTTATATGTACTATCAACTAAACTTGGAGAAGGATGAAATTTTAAAAGTATTATTTCATAATAGATAAAATAATTATGATTTTGTTGGTTATACCATTTTAGTTGAAAAATTATCCAGTTCTATTTATGGATCTAATGAATTTTGACTTCCATGAATATTTAGAAACATTTTTTAGACATTTTTATTGGGGATGTGTTGATTTATAAAAAAAGTAACAAGAATCATGAAAAATATCAATGGATTTTTCTTTAAACCGTTAATGAAAATATTTGTTATGAAAAATTTAGAAAATTTATTTTATGGTTGTAGTAGATTTCATTACTTGGAAACATCATAAATAAATATGTAATAATAGTTGATCTCGTTGTAAATAATTTGGTCAATAAAAAGATAAGACATAAATATGTTACTCATATTTATAGTTTTTATGGATTAAAAATATATTACTGGTGGGTTTTTGAAAACATTTTATGATTTTCAATCCCACTAACTAAGTTAATCAAAAAAGGAGTTAGAATCATTTGGATATCAAAACGTGATCACTATTTCTAGGAATAAAAATATGATTGTTTAATAATCTAGTTTTGGGTATGCCCTCCAAAATGGTGTCTTTTTATAATATTGTGACACATAATTAAAATAACATGTTTTTATCCTAATGAATAATTATAAGTTAATTGCTTACTATATATATAAATTGATACCACTTGATAAAAATTATCCAACACAATAACTCAATTTAAAAATGGAGTGTTTTCATCAGAAATTTGGGGAAATAATTTATATATATCCTTGTGTGAAAATTTTATTGATAAAAAAATATTTAAGAATAAATTCACTACAAAATGTAAAAAATGATATATAAGAGATGAATGGAATTTATAAAGGATCATGACTTCACGATTCATTATCATCCAAAAAATGAAAATAAATTAGTTGAAATTATGAGATAGATAAATAATTCTTCATTAACTAGAACTAGAGCTTTTGGATAATGATTTGATGAATTTTTTCATAGAAGTATCGGATGGAGGAAATTCATCTTTTATTCAATATTCGTTATAATTCTCTCTATCAAAAAAATAATCATCAATATTTGAAGGAAGATCAGTAGTTTTATGAAATGGTAGTATTGGATAAGACAGATAAGTTTACTGAATTTAAAAATGGTAGAGATTTTTTTTATGATTTATAAATAGATTATGTGTGCTATGTGACACTCAATTTAAGGTAGACTTGTTGAGTGGAGACCATAGTCCCTTGATTCAATTCATCCTGACAATACATAAATGTATAGAGACCTTCAAGGGTATTACTAGTGGGATGAAATGAAAAGTTATATTACAAATTTTACAGTGAAATTCTAATATTTTAATCATTTTAGACAATAATTAAAATTTCCAAAGGGGATGGTTCATCATTTTCCAGTTTTAGATTTGAAATGTTAAAATATATACATGGATTTCGTGCTGGGATTTCCAAATACCTCTTGACGTAATAATGTGATTTGATGTATTATTCATTGATTAAATTAATATTCACATTTCCTTCCCATATAGGATAATCTATCATTACATCATATTTATTGAGTGTATCTTAAGAATGTGGTCAAGTTTCATGGATGCACTGACTCCATTGTATCTAATTGTTATCCCAGGTTCACTTAAAAATTAAAAATGTCTTCAGAAGTCATTGAGTATTGGAATCAATTTCAGTATAACTTTTAATTCTCAATAAGATGGACAATCTAAAAGAATGAATCATACCATGGAGTATACGATTTTTCTATTTCATTTTATTTATGGGGAATTTTGGAAAATCACATTCCTTTATTTTATTTTTCTTACAGTAAATTTTTTTATTATAGTATATAGATGGATCCTATTAATGAAATATATAAATATTTATGTTAGAATCCATATTGATGATTTGAATTAGGTCAAATGAAGTTGATGGGATCAGAATTGGTAGAGGAAATGTTTGATGATTTCAATTTAAATCTACACAAAAAGAGGATGGCTCAAAGTAGGTAGAAATGTTAAATGGATATATAGAGGAAATGCCATTCTTTTGAGGTAGATGATCATATTTTTCTTAAATTATATCCATGGAAATTTATTATGTGTTTCAGTAAAAAGGTGAATCTAAATCATCGGTTCATCATACTATATGAAATCCTTGATAAAGATTGATTAGATTCATACCAAGTATCCTTTCTTCTACGTTTATCCTAGTTACAAAATTTCATTCTTGATTTGATGTTCAGAATGTATGTGAAATATTCACCCAATGTTTTGAGACCTTAGGTAATTCAATTGGAAGAAAACCTTTATTATAAAGAATATATTATTCATATTCTTGACTTCATAACATATGTATTATTGAACAAGGTAATTCAAAAGGTCAAGGTTTTGTAGAGAAATTTTATTATTTAGGATGAAACACGAGAATCTAGAAAATTTTTTAGGGAAATAAATACTCACTTATTTTACGTGAAAATAAAAATTTTATTTTGTAATTTAAAAAATGGGGTAAGGATGTAGAATCCCATTTAATGTCGATAAATTTATTTTTGTTAAACTTATTAACATTGAACAATTTTTCAATCCAATGGAAAATATTAATTTGTACCAAAATTGAATTTTTTGGAATTATATAGCTTTATATAAAAGATTTCTTTCCAAATTATAAAATTTTAATGTGAAAAAATTAATTTCATTTTATTATTAATAATTTCAAAATTATCTTAGGATTAGTTTTTTATAATTTTCTAAAAAAATTGATTTTCCAATGAATATGAATGATATTGATATTTATTGGAAATTTTATTTTCATTTAAAGTATTTATAAAGAGAAATTATATTTTAGAATATTATTAAAATTAAATTTTTAAATTTTTATTAAAAAATAATAATCCAATTATTTTTTTCGAAATAATTTTAAACTAAAATTTATTAAAAAAAAATTTTAATATATAAAAATACATTTATCTGAAAAACCTTTTTCATCATTTTTTACTGGTTTAATTTTATATTAATTCCTAAAATATTTATTTTATAAATCATGGAAAATTGATTCCATATTTGGAATTAGGGAGATAACATTTTCTAAATTGGTCTCTATTATTTTTGCACTATATTAATAATAACCTTAGTAATTTAGTTATCATATAAAAGGGTAAATCTGTTAATTAAAGATAAAAATAAAATGATAATGAATTTAAAATCACTCTAAAATTTGCATTAATTTTATTATATGATTCCATTTTATCCATAATAATCCAATATTTTTTTATATCTCCCTTTTTTGTATTTGAATGTAATTATGACACTTAAAATATTATATTTAAAGAAAATTGAACAATGATGCACTATTGTTTTTAATAAATATATTATTTTTATCAAGGAGATAACTAGAGGATATGTAACATTGAAAATATATTTTTTGAAATATAACATATTAATATTATCATTTTTAATATTGGATTAAAAAAAGATTATGGTAAAAATCTGATCTAAACATGAAAAAATTATTGGATGAGAGGATTTCTATCCATCCTCATATTATCATTTAATTTTATCATTTTTTATCCATTTTAGGTTAAAATTAATAAATATTAAATTAATATTTTACTAAATTCCAAGACTTCCCCACCCCTCTCTTATTAAATGAAACCAATTAATCTCATTATTTACACATTAATACCCATTTGGTTCGACCTAGATCTACCCAAATCTATGCCTAATGTTTCTCAAAAAATTATATAGGCCTTATTTTGCGAATAATACAAACATTATATTTCTTATGGTGTTAAGTAATGTAAATTTTCCTAATAAAAGGAAGATAATGAACGAATGTAATGAGTTGGACCCAAGGTAATATACTTTTTTAAAAGTTCATCTTTTAAGGTTTCAATAAAAACACAATTTTTTATCTATATAAATATTTTTAAAATTATTTTATGTGTTTGTTCATATGGATATATGTGAATTAGAAAATGAGAATTAATGTTTTGTTTGAATTTCATTCAAAGGATCTAAATAAGAATATTTTTACAGAATGTTTTAACATTATTTAGAAAATGACAAATGAAATGATTGTTTAACATATATGGAGACAACTAACATTACCACACCCAAAAATCTTATATTATTTTTGAATTATTTTGAAATATTTTTTGTTTACATAAAATAAAAAACCCACCATCCAAATGATTTTATTATTTTTAAAAGAAGTTTTAAAATGGATTAGATATATCAATATTCAAAAATGTTTTCTTAAGGGTTAAAATAAAACATATTATGATGGAAGATTTTTTGTATTCTATTATATTTTTTGAGCATTATTTATGAGTATTTGTGGTTCTATTATAAAATATGAACAGATGAGCCCATTATAACTCTAGAATGCATTGGGTAATGAAATATAGTTAACATGTTACATGTCTCATAATTATTTATTATAATATACTGTTATGGTTAATTTAATTGAAACCATGATGGTTATTTTATGTATAATTATGATAACTATTCAACATGCAACCAAAAAGGTTTACCAATTATTAATAGTGATATGAAAATGATTTCTCAAGTTCGCTAAATCATTTACTTATTCTTAGTATGGATTTTTGTGGTAATATTTTGAATAATCATGGTATGATAATGATATTATGTTTAAATTAATTTATATTTTATTTTTTAATGGTGAAAAGTAAAATTTTGTTAAACAATTATTATTAACTTCTCATGATTTCAAAAAAAACTATGTGGGTTTTATTTTGGATATATTAAGTCTTATGAAATGTTTTGTAAAATGATTTCGGAATATTAAATTATTTTCTGGGTAAGAAATATTTTATTCTAGGAACAAATTTAATCATAGAAAATGAATATTTTTATAAGTATTCATATACTAATGATTTTCGTCCCTTTTTATATCCTTTTCTGAATATTTATTTGGTCATCCAGATTTTTACAATGTTTTTCATTAGGTTATTGGATGGGAATGGAAAATGAATATGAAAAAATGAATTTCATGGTGATTTTTAATGATCATTAAATTTTTTTAATTATAAAAATAGAATATTATCCAAAAAATTAATACTAATCAGAAGTGCCCAATTTATAATATATAAGTATTTAATGTAAGAGTTGTGGATAAAATCTCAAACGAAATATACCCAAATGATCTATTGGAGTGTAATATAGTTATTTCTAGTATTAATTCACAAGACTTTGTAATTTTTAAGTATGAGTTCGTAAAAAGAGGTGATAATATCCCATTACATAGCACAATTTGTTGCAAGAAACTCTAATAACCCACCACAATCATTGGATTCTATAAGGCATAACTAAAACAACAGAGTGAAAGGTTATGAATCGGTGGACACCGCTGATAAGATGGGTGATGATGATAATTAATTTCCATGATGAGTTCCAGTAGTGGATCCATGTCAAAGGATGTTAATCATAGCGTGGGATGGAAAATTAAGCATCATGTAAGATTAATCTTCCAACGATAAATATCCACACAAAATTCCAGACATATAAATAAATGACCAACCTAATGTATATAACAATTCAAAAACATCCACATTTTTTAAATGAAATTAAAAATGTTCTTTAACCTATGGTTATTGAACTAGAACTGAATTCATCTTATATAAGTATTGATTGAATTTATATTACACCATGAATATAGTAAAAATTTTAGATGACTTATTATTATTGTGTATGTTAATGGCACATATGGTTCCATATTCAAAAAAATTGATAATAAATTTTAATTTATATCATTTCTACTAGAGAAATGTAATTTAATCCCAATGGAATGATTATTTTAGTAATCATGGTGAACTAGTTACATACTAGAATTTCACATTTACATTTGAAAACATAAAATATAACATGGTATTTTCATTGAGAACATCATTTTCCCTCTAAAGTATACCTATATATTAATAATAAATCACTTCCTAGTATCCTAGGAAATATAATCATTAGAATGTGGCCAGATGTTATGCTCCATAACGGTATGCATATAGTGTAATCTAAAGAAAGCATTAATAATATGAATATAAATAAATTATAATCAAATTATTCCATATATAATAATCACATTACCTAAAAATTATCCATCGATATTAAAAATATATAAATATTCATATGGGAATCAATAAATGAATCTATAATAATGGAATGCATAATACTAAAAATATTAAAATTCTCATTTAGGCCTAGTTCCATGACATCTGAAACATATTTTCATGTCCCCAGACCAAGACCTCTTACATAAATAGGTAATGCCGCAGCAAAAAATCCAAACTAGTTTGTTTAATGACACCCATATGTGCCTCAAGGGTATATTTAATCCCAAGGCTAACCCATAACATAATAATTACAAATCATACCTTAAATTAAAAAAAACATAATCAACTCCCCTAAAGATAAATAACATCCTATATTGGAAGAAGTAATATATGGAATATCAATAATTTCCCCAATAATACCGATCATAAAACATCCATAATGAAATGTTAGATATTATCATAACATAATAATATTTGTAAATATTAATATTAAATAAATAATGTGGATGTAAATGAAATAATTTAAAAATATTAATTGATAATTCTTGAGGAAATTTTCTTTTTTATCTTAAAATAACTTATTTTAAAACACTAAAAATATGATGAAAAATATTTTCATTGATAAAAAAATTTAAAAATTCATAGGAAGAATCTTATAAAATATTATTCCTGATTTCATGAAATGTTTTTTTGTATAAGTTAAAAAAATTCTTTTCACTATCTTATACCAATGTTGAATGATACCTCATTCATAAAATGATACGAAGATTCCAATCCAACTATTTTGAAAAAAGTAAAAAATGGATGAAATTTTATTTAATAAATAATTGAATATTAATAAAAATTTGGTTTACAATTTTCTAGGTAAAATATTGATATATAATAAAAAATTTCACCTTGTGGGTGCTTAAAATTAAACAATCTTGAATAATGATGTTATTCAGAAATAAACACTTAAATTTGGTCTGACTTATTTTATACATGATCAAACCTATTGTGTAATAAATATAAATTTATGTTACAACTATTCCTAAGCCATAATCATATATATCATTATATTTATTACTTATAATATTTTAGGACCTTGTTATTAATAATATTTTGTTTAATTCACTACATCTTGTAATAACTGCTTCATTTTTCATGTATGTTTTATTCTAGTAATATATTTATTTATAATACCATCAACTATTAATCATATAAAAAATATAATAATGAAATAAAATTAAATATATTCATTAAATTTGTATTTTTAGTAATCTATAAACATTGGGGATAAAAAATTAATTGCACTGTTCATGGAGATGGTAGGTTGTTCATACGCATGAATGATGTTTCCATTTATTAGGTTTTTATCATATAAGGAGACTTCAATGAACATTTAGCACGAAAACCACTCCTAGAAAATTACTGCATTCTATATTACTCATAATAATGATCATGATGTGATAAGAAGATTATTAATAATGAAAAATATATATACAGGTTATCATAAAGTACTCTAGAGATGGTTCTTGTTAACCAAATATAACATAATCCCACTTTAACTATATCCAACTAATATCAACATACATCCCACTAACTATAATATGATACTCATTATTCTATTGAGAAAATGTATTATTCAATGGGTTTACCACATTTTTTCCATGGAATATTTGCGTACTAAAACATATCACAAATGGGAAACTTCTCCCATGAGATGACACTTTTTTAGTATGTTATTTTTCTATTGGCATGACATTTACACTTTTTTAATTTCCTCCACTATCTTATTATCACAATACAATGTGATAAGGTCTTTACTATCGCTACGAAATCAAGCTTCTAGAGAAAGATTCATATATTAATGGATTATGTGGCTATATTTGAAGATTTTAAATACACTAACTCCACTCTATAATTGGAAACAACTGGATTATTTGAATTTTTCAAGATCATAAATCATCCATAGAGACTAAAAACATATCCATTGTATGAATTCATTTAATTTTGATTTGTTTGAAAACTAGAATCAGTATAACCCCTGTTGAAAAAATCCTCATATCCTTTATTCAGTTGGAACATAGAATTAGTTCTTCCCAATTAAATAAGGGTAAATCTAATATATCAACAATGATATTCACTTAGATTGGATTTATATATAAAAACAATTCACAATTTATATGAAACATCATTTATAGTATGTAATATGTCATACAAGATGGATCATATCAACGAATAATATGTGATCATACTCATTCTATTATTCTCAAATTTTTTATAATGAAATTTTGTCTTGGAAATATATATACCATGTGACACTAGAATCAATTTGATAATGTATTTTTCAATATTAAATATCTTTAGTATTTGGTCAATGTATACACCTTATATTATTTCATGTTGCATCAAGAATCTATTATGAAAAATATTGATCCGTATAACTACTTCACTTAATTACATCATTGATAAACACATGTTTAATCAGCCCTAAAAAGAATATAATACCGACATTTCATTACCAAAAAATATTTTTTCATCGATATATACTTATAAGATAATGACAGTATTCCAACTAAATCTCTTGAAAACCCATATATCACATTTATATTTATTAAACAAATATATTTAATATCTTCGTCAAACTGAATGTTCCTAAAACTAGATTCTTATGAAATAAAATTTACAGATATTAATATAACAGTATAATAACTCTTAAATTTGACTAAACCAGGATTGATACAAACTATAATTCCCTAGCCTTAAAAATTACTTAATCATGAGTGAAATCAATAATTCTCTTTAAGGATCTTTTTAGGTCATGTTTTATAGAATTTTTCCATAACAATTTAATTAAATCTAAAATATTACAAACTAGACACTTCTACTTTAACCAATTTTTGTCACATCAATAAAACCCCTTAAATAATACCAGAATTATTTTCTTGATATTAATATTAAAGAATTATACTTTCCTCTTACCCTTCCTTGTACCCAATGAAAAACATTTCAAAAAACATTGGATGGGAATAAAAAACTCAGTAAGTGTAATGAAAAAAGGAAAGAAAACATTAGTACATCAATTCATAAAAATCAATGAAATCATAATTTTCACTCATATAAATTAGTCTCGTTAATATAACTCATGAAATCATAAGATTTATGAATAAAACACAGTAATCATAAATCATAAATATAACTTGTGGAATCCATAATATACTTACATTAGTGATTTCACATCTACAAAGGGAGTTACATTTGTAATTCCTATGATAATATATTCCATAAATCTCTTAGTAGAAACAATAACATTTACCTCTATCAGATTACATAATATATTTGATAGCTTTCATATGCTCACCCACTATAGGTTTATCGCAGAACCACCCATATACATAAATAATTCCCAAGAACAATAACATATTTTGAACACATTAAACAAGCATAACGGAAAGATAAAATTTCCTCATTACAATCACAATATATAATTTCTACAATATTGAAATAATCAATTCTTTCTAAAAACTATTTTCAATACCACAATACATGAAATGGGTATATGGGATTTATTTTTCTTTTAAAACTGTTATTCCTTCTTAAGTAATTCAAATATAAAATAATGATCACATTAGAAAAAAGGTTGTTTTCACTACGTACGTTAAAAAGAAACATTACCTTAGTTGTTTAGTAAAATTCTACGTAGAAAAAAGATTCCCTTTGAATGAAATTAAAAGTGAAAGGGGAATTTACACTATATAAAATAAGGTTATGTATAAATCAAAATATGACTCAATTAAATGAGATTGAGACAAATTATTTTACCTTTTTTTGAATTTTCATGTTCACTAACTCCATCATTTAGACGTTCCATTTATGGCATTAACGAGTCATATTACATTGAGGGGTAAGTAGTCTGCACTTCCTTAAATGAAATTATTGTATTTAACCATTATAGAAACGTTAAAGGTGTGATATAAATGAAAATTACAGAATCATTGGGAAAATATAAATAGAATGCATATCGCATATAAATACAGTTCCATCATAATGGCCATCATGACATGCGATAGGAGATAATTGACCAATCATCATTTCGTGAGGGATTAGTTCACTATCCACAAAAATAATTTCTTCTAGATCATTTAGATGTAGGTCTGTGTTAGTGTAGTTAGAATAATTTTCATGAAAAAATAGTAGTATATTTAGGATACTGGTGTTGTTATAAAAAAATTGAATAACGTGATTTTTGGAGGTTGGATAATGAAAATAAATGGAAGAATCTTGAGAGAATACATTACCTCAAATCGGGTAACTCATTTTAATTTATGCTAAAAGAATTCTTGATTTAGCTTTTCCCAAGGTAAGGATTATTAGACAAATAGAGGGATTTTGGTAGCATATTTGGGTAGAGGTTGGATGATCCAAGGGGGATTGAGAGGTGTGATTAAGGGTTAGATGTGATTCCCTTTTATAAAAGCGAGGAGGGGTTATTAGGAAGGTATTGAAATATTATTTTATTATAACATTATTTTCAGTTTTGAAAGTTATACAACTCATTTAATTAGAATAAAAGTTTATTAATATTTGAAATCATCTCAACCAATTGGTTTTAGTGATGATTGGGTTTTAAATTTAACCTTATCATTTATCATTAAACCATAGACCACTTATTTGACTCTTACCATGTTTTTTGTATATTCATTCCATACGGTTAATATATTTACTATAAATGACAATTGAACCTCAAGTGGTTCATAAATGGCATTTTCAACTGTATCTATGTCATTTGGATGAATCCTATATTTTTAAGACTATTAAATAATTTAATATAAAATTATTTCTTTTATAAAACTCATTTATGTCAATTTATATACTATTCATAATGTGGCTTTTAAAAATTTCATAGCAACTTGATTATTTCAAAAAAAAACATCATTAAGGTAAATTTAAAAAGCAATAATCTTCAATAAAATTCAAGGAGTACATAAAAAGTTACAAAATAAATTTATGATAATTTTTATAATCTCATTTATTAAAATTGTTCATTAACAAAGTAATCACTACATCATCATTGTGTTATAAATATATTTATTTATTTGATGTATAAAGATTATAAATAAAATACCATGATTTATGAAATAATTTTATATTTATAATTATTGTATATATTAATAGATAAAACATATATAATCCCATATAAAATTGTTTTACTAAAAGATATATGTTCATGTTATATTTTCCTTAACATTATATTAAAAATAATTAAATGTCATTTTCACACACAAGTGGCTCCTTAGGGTGCTAAAATAGACCCAAGGATGCCCATGGTTAGAAATATATAATCCAATAGGGTTATGAAAAGTATTAGGTTTATTTAATATTATTATAATATTATTTGTTACGCTTATTTACCATATTAACCCTTTAACCATGGTAAATTAAATATTTACTAAAGTTACTATTCATAATGTCTAAAAATAAAAGTTACCTATTAACAAGAAATTTACTTCCTAATCTAAAATATTGAATTAATTTTTCCAAATTTAAAATATAGAAATTTTAGAAATTAATTTAATATTAATTCCGGTTGTCAAAACCAAATATCGTGTTTTTAGGAAGTAAAAACTACCAGAATATTGACATATATTTATGTTCATTTTCAATGTGAGATTACTTATAACGAAGAAAATTGGATTAAATGATAAAAATTTAATCCAATTACTTGTTAAAACCAATTTAATGAATAATATAACTATATAATTAAAATAAATGAAAAGAAATTTTTTACATAAAATGTAGTATTTTTCACTATTCATTAAAAATGAACTTTATCAATAAAATACCTAAAATTTACCTAGATTAAATATTGATGTCCCAATTCTATAGAAGAAGTTTATTTTTTAAAACAGAATATATAAAAGCAACAAAAACCATATTTAGAAAGGGTTCTCAATCAAAAGGTGGTAAAACGATCTTTTAAATATTATTAGAGCATTTCATGCTTAAAATCAGATTCTTTCTTATTTTAAGCCTCTAAAATTTATTGGTTAAATGTAAAGACATTTAAAAAACATGTTTAATAAAAATATAGTTAGTTCTATTCATTCCATCCAATAAAATGGCTAGGCATTGACTACCATTTAAAAACAATAATATTAATACATTCTTTTTTTGTATAACTCAAAATTTTGTGCAACGTAAGATTTCAGTGAAATCCATTGTTTGATGTTGAGTACGCTATCGGAAATAGAATCCCCTTTAAAGTAAAATTAATATTTAATTCAAGAATATTAATAAATATGATAATTTCATATTTTTTATTTACATAGGATGTTACTGATAGATGGTATTATATGATTTCATCATAGATGACATCACAAAAAAGGGTTTTATGTGTTCTTAAATGAGAGAAATAAGATCCCTTTTAAAATAGAGAACATGGGAACTCTTGGATTTTCTGGAAATATTAAATTAATATAAATTAATTTTTCATTTAAAATGTCTCTAGAGTGAGTTATTTAGAAAAAATCATAGTATGGTTCTAAATAATCTAATATAGTAATTTATAGATATGTTTAGTTCACTTTCACGGCCTTATGATTTTGTTCAAACAATTATTCAAACCATATAAATCTTACCCTGAATACATTGATGTTTTAATATTTAATGGTCAACATTGTTAAAATAATGTGGGAAAAGACCCTAAAATAGATTTTGGATGAAATTTAAAACCTTATTCAAATCATTTGGTCGAATATCAAAATTTTCAAAATTTTAAATAAATTAAAAAATAATATTTACTACAAAATATTCATATTGACAATTTTGAAAACTATTAATTATATTAACATTAATAATATCAATATAATACTTATAAATAGAGAACAATATTTTGTTAAGTAAGGTAAAATGATGGGAAACTAATGGGGGTTATTCTGAACAACTAAAGGAGACTCCAAAGGATGTTAATGGGGTAATGGAAGCTTTTTCTGGCCAGGGAACATATACAGATGTTGTTCAAGGTGATTTGGTCATCAATGGTGTGGCCGGATAGTAGCATGGTTCACTTGTGGTGGAAGAATATAGTGAAAATGGTACTTCCAAGGAAAAGGAAACAAAGGTGATTGGAAATCCGAAAGTGAGTCAGGTCATTGGAAGAATTATGAATGACTTGGGTAAGAGAAACAAGGCTGAAGTTGGTTGTGATGTGTGGAGTCACATGGCTACCCCCTGCAAGAAGACCATGGTAATGATCAATCTATGGAAATTATAGTGTATGAGGATATTTCAAGGGCTAAAATGATAGTTATACTATTAATACTCACAATCGATTTGCAAATCTTGAGAATCATGTTGAGTAGGGTAACGACTCTCCATGCCTAGCTCCTAAGGATACAATTTGTCTTCTTTAGGTGACATGAGGTCGTCACAAACCTCCTTGGAGATGTTGAAGGAACAAGGATGCCTTCATGGTTGCTCCATCTTAAATGGGAAATGGGGGGATGTGTCGAATCACGATAAAGAGAATGATGCACCTATAATCTCATACTGTGATATACTTATGAGTGGAAAGAAGGGAGCCTCTGAGAGGGAAGAGCATACAAATAATACAATCAAAATAAGACCAAGGTGAGATTACTCTGATATACCTAAAATAGTGTCGATGAGATCTGCCTCCAAAAAAGGTAGAGGGGCTGCTATTGATGCTGGAAGGAGAGATAATGGTAAACGTCCCTACAAAGAGAAACTATCATCGGAATATTTGAAACGAAAGGAACAATATATCCAACTCTTTAAACAGTATGAATCGTCAGAATGGGAATCTGATGATGTTGATGCGATGTCAAACTATGGTGATGGTGAGGGTTATGGTTTTGATGTGATGTAGTCTTTCTTCTGCATGTCTTTGTCTCTTGTTATGCACCTTTACTTTTATTAATAAATTTTGGGGATCAGGCGTGCCTGATCCGAACTTTCCTGGTAATCTATTAATTTATTTTATCAAATTACTTATCTCTTATTTTATTTATTTGAATATTCTTATGAACATTTATTTGATATTTCCATTAAAAATAATTTCTACATTAGGAATGTGTATGTATTGAGGTAATTATTTCTTCTCTAAAAAATAAAAATAAATTACTATAATGAATAATATATATATATATATCAAATTAATAATTATATTTTAATATAACCTCTATATTAAACTATATTATCAATGATATAGTTATTAAAAATATGTGAGTGATATATAAGACTTTCATTGAATAGAATAGTAGAAATTTCACAATCACTAATAGATAGAAATGAAACGTTATGTATTAATTTGTTTATAATGGATGTATATGACTCATAAAATACAATCTTAGAATATATATTTGTAATTTTATAGTCCTTATCTTATTATTTTTACTCTTAATCAGTTGATTTACCCTTAACCATGGTAACAAAATTATTATCAATACTATACATATTGATCCAATATAAAGGGAAATTATTTAATAAATTTATACCTCTTGATTAAATATATGGAATAAATTTTTAAAATTAAAAAACATAGTGGTTTCATAATATAAATTTAATTTTATACATCAAGATGAAATTAAAAATGGTTTTGCTAAATAATTATCATTTAAAAATAAAATGTTTTTATACTAAACCCATGAATAAAATCAACATAAAAGACAATAATTGGATTAATTTTATAAAAAATGATCTAATTTAAATTTAAAACTAATAAAAAACATAAACTTGACTTGTAAAAAATTATAATTATATATTATTATAAATAAAAATATATATTTTAACTATTTATTGAAATAAAAACTTTTAAGAAAATTGTTAAAATTTCACCATATCATAATTTTCATCATGATTGTAAAAGTGATATTTATTTTCATTAATTAATATTTCTATATTTTTCATAAATTAATTATATTGTTACTAACAGTAATCATTGTTGGATAAAGTTTTTTTTAATATTAAAATTATTTTATTAAAATCAAGTTCTTAATATTCTATGCATTAATAAAAATATTTTTAATGAGTATGACCATTTTATTTTTAATAATTTTGTGAATAGTATTAATTCTTACCAATTTAATGGCTTGGTTATAATGGTCACCTAATAAATACATTATATTTGTTTAAGATCGGTATTGTGTATCTTCTATTTTATCAAACATAGTGTTTTAAAAAACATGCAATATTAAGGTAACACATGTGCATAACCTAACTTATAAATATCTAGGATTTTATCTGGGTTATCAATTGAGATTTTCGAAATGAACTAGTTATGTTTAAAAATATTCCTTATAATAGTATATTATGAGTATGTGATCAGCCATAAAATATAGCTCAGTGGTTTCAAAACAGACATGTAGTTAGGCCTCTACATTGTTCAACATTTGGTGATTATGTTAATACACAACTAGGTACTTATATGGTTACTATCCTATGGTAAAAAATTATTAAATCACATATCACACTATAAAATGAATATAGGTATTTACATTCAATAGGAAAAAAGACCCAGGTTTTTACCAAATCTTTTAAAAGAAATGATTTATTAAACTCAATTTTTGGGTTTTTATAAGCTTATATAAACATACATACAAAATTTGGATTGAATGAACATAAAAAATAAATAAATTTCTGATCTTATACCTACTTTTATGACTACATAAATACAACCCTGAACGAATATATTAATATTAGGATTTAAATAATAAATCTATCAAAATGCCACATAATCAAAAGACATGATGTTTCAGTGTCATAGGTATTATATACATATTGATATTATTTTGAAACAGTTTCATAAATTTCTCAAAAAATAATGTTCTTATATAACCTTTAATTAAAACCCCACCTTATATAATAATTTTTATAATATGAGGAGTGGAATATTTTAATTGGTGACCTTAGATACTCGGTAAGGAAAAAATATAATTAGTGTTTTAGATAATAAAAAAAGAATATCATGAGTAATTCATAAATATATTAATATATTTTCTCATAACCATTTATGATAATAATAAAACTTAATAGATAGAAATTTAATCATACCAGGATCATCAACAAATAATCAGTCTTATAACATGAATAAATATACATATCAATAATCATATTTTATTTTATTTTGATTGAAGATTGTTTAATACATTTAAAAAGGTGTAATCATGAAAACATGGAATTTCATAGGTATAAAATCCATAATTATTTTTTATATCATGACTAAAAATAAAATATGTGGAAAATGATAATATGATGAATGAAATTATGATAAAACCCATTATGCTCATGCCTATGTGACGAAATTCAGTATGTATATGCCCAAAAATGTGTGAAAACACATTATTCACATTATCGTGTGATTAAAATATTTATGTAAACAAATAGATATAATTTAATATATAAAAATAAAAATTTATTTGGAAGATAATATGGGAACTCACATGTCATCAACCGTTCAAAGGTGTGGAACAAAAATTTGATCTTCAATATATCTTAATGAACCCATGGATACAAAATGTGTTTATTAAAATTTCCAAAATAAAGACATAAAATGAATATAATAAATCATAGGATAATAATATAATATCAATTTAAAAAATGTATCATATCATAATAAAATATAGAAATAGATCAAAATATCACTTCTTGGGATATTTTCATTAGATGAAAATTACAATTGAAAATATTACAGTTTTAATATAAATAGTAAATAAAATTTATAAAAAACATACTAAAAATTAAATTATAATAACATAATAATGTTAATATAATTGTTTAATGAATTATTACAAATATTAATAAATAAATGATACTTAAATTGGAAAATAATTTTAATTTTATAAATATGAAGTGGTAAATAATGAATATAAATGAACTTATTGTGTTTTGAGGACATTTTAATGAAAATTCATATTAAAGAAACTTGTTATGATATTCATTTATTTATAATTTATAGGAAAATATAATTAATAAAAAACAAAAAACATTGATTTCATTAATTAAAATATTTTTGATAATAAAAAAATCAAGGTGGAAGAAAATGATCTATTATTATGATTGGGAGTTATTATTTCAATTTTATAAATTATATTTTGAATGAAATTTATAAAATTAGCTATCATTTAAGATTAAGAATAATTTCACTAGGCAATAAGAAGGAATAAAATATAATTTATTTTAATGACCAAATAAATTAAAACACAATGATTATACTCAAGTGAGAATTATTATGACCCAATTAATCAAATATCTAGTTGATAAACCCCTTATAATGGTCATTATTTTCAGCAAACATGCGCCAATCATTTTGAATAAGAATATGTAGTGGATTAAAACCGACATTATGAAACTTATTAATATTTATTTAAATTTATATATATAATTTAATATTGCAATCTATTTATTCATTATATTTTTTTTCATATCAGTTACTTGAGGTGGTTTCATCTTCTCATATTTAAATCTTTTTTGTATATTGACCACAATAATTTTTTTGTAATAATTTTATAATTTCATTAATTGTATAGTTTTATGTATTTTATTAATTTATTATAAGTTTTTTTGATAGTTATAATTTATTTATAATATGATCCTAGATTGTTGAATGTACGTCAATCTATTCAATATGGTATATTAAATCTATTTTCATAGTTTTGTGTAAGAATAACTTATAAAAACAAGTATTAAATTTAAAAAAATTAATATTTTCACAAAAAAAATCTTATTCATTAAATATAATTTAAATGTTACCTAATTTTGGATGTTATATAAATTATAATACATCATATTTTTGAGGTGGAGATCTACCCATATAAATAATCTATATATTAATTTAAAATTTAAAATAATTAAATTTAGAAATTATATTATGATATCATTGTGATTATGATGTCACAATTATCATAATAAACAATTTAATCCACCTTAAAACCTTCCATGAAAGATAATGAAGAAAAATAAATCTTATTATTCATTGAGGTGGTAGTATTCATATATTAAAGATAATGTTTTAATTTCACTATGTGCAAGGGAATGTGTAGGTAATAAATAATTAATAGCCATAACAACATTTCAGTATACCTTTAAATTTGATGATATTTAATGAAAATGAAAAATTATATTTATATTTGGGAAATAAAACAATGATACTATATATTGTCATTATAGAATATAATCAAATTCTTTTGAATGGAATCTGTTGATTTACACTTCAAGGAAACTGAATATATAATTTTTTCAAGGCCAATGTATTTAAGAATGTTAGGTAATGTTCAAGAGTGTAATGGTACTAGTTTTCTTCAAAACGAAGGACTTAGAATGTATTTATAAGTGAAGGGGTTAAGGGTTTCCATATAATGGAGTGAAGGATAACTTTTGTAGTAATAAAATATAAAACAATTTGGCATCTATGGTTCCAATTCTAGAAAAAATGGTGTTTAGTGGGATCTTGGGATGAGATATACTATAACACAAAATTGAACACATGTCATAAAAATTAGTTTGGCGATTTAATTTTATATTTTTACTTTTATTACTTTGACTCTTACCATAGTGAGAATTTAATATCTATATAAATTTGTTATTATCCATAAAATCGTTTTTCTATTTTATCTAATATATTACCCAAGGTTCCAAATTTTAAAACCATTTAACAATATTTATTTACAAAAAGTGATAAAATATATTTTTAAGATAACATATGTATAATGTATTAATGTCTTTTTCAAGAAAATTATAAAATATGATCTAAAATATTGAATATTTGTTTCTATTTTAAAAAAAATTGAAAATTTAAAAACTAGTTATTTAATAAATATTTGTATTTATAAAAAATAATCAATTTCAAATTCATAAATATTGATTAATAGTATCCAAAAATCCATGTTATTTTAAACAAATATATTTTATAATAATATCCTAAAGGATAATACTTTTAAAAAAATCATAATACATCATCATAATATACTATTTTGATGAAAAATCCAAATCTAAATTTTCTTTTTCAAAATATAATCCAAAAAATTGCATTTTTAATTAAAAATATTAAATATATAAATTTTTTAAAAGAAATGACGTTTGGTAGAATAATCATTTAACCTCCCCATTATGTTAAATTAAAAAAACTTTTGTTTATAAAATATTTTATTTAAAATTTATTATAAGTTAGATGTTTTAAATTTTTGTAAAATATTTTATAATTTTCATAGCTACACTAGATGAGCCAATATTTAAATTGAACATTAATTTTCATTGGTCTTTTATATTTTTAGATTTTTATTTACTTTACAGTTTCATTGATAATATTTATATTTTTCAATTATGTAGCTTCCAAACAACATGAAATATTTTCCTAGATTAGATAGTCTATATGTAGAAATATATTAATCATAGTATTTATTGATCGGTGAATATTTTTCTAAAAAATAGTTAGTTACATATCCTTCTCGATATAGTACTGGTATTAGTTTCACATTTACCACTACCCTTTGTAATAATTGTTGTATCTTTTATAGATTTTATTATTATTATTATGTGGTTCTTAATATTCTAATTATTTTCATTGTGGGTGCTTTTCCCCATAATTAATAGACCATGGGTTTTCCTTCTCATGATTTCATTTTGATTCTTGAGTATGATATTTTTTTTAGTTTAATCTGGCATAGTGGACTAATTTCATCATGAAAAAACTTATTTTATTCATATAACATGAGTTAGAAAAAATATTTATCAATAATTTACTAAAGGTAAGAGTTTTATTTTGTCTCTCTGTATGGTAGAAAAATAAAATTTCATATATCATGGTTGATGTCATTTCTAGGCTTTCATTCAATATTGTGGGCATTTTTTTCATTTTAATTCATATCTATGAAATACCCATAAAGAAGGTGTTTAGACATTTTGTTTAATTTGGGTTTTATAATGGCTATTTTCGATTAGAATTATGTCATTTTGTTGTGTGTTACCCCTAAGAAGTAGTTTATAAATCCATATAAAAAACGTGGAGATAAATAACACACGTTTTGGTGGGATTAGTGGTTTCCAATCATTGTATGATTAGTTTCATTATAATTGGTTATTGTTATATTTTACGGTTTGTGATTTAATTCTTCATGGGATAATATAATTAGTATTATAGTTTAATCAAATGTAATGATTTGGTCTTAAAACATTTTTTGTACCACATCAGGCCGTAGTGAAGACCTTTTTGGTTAGAATAGTGTGGAAGAATTTATAGTTGAATCTTTGTGAGAAAATAGATATTAATATTTTTAGAGTTAGGGATCAGGTTGTTAATTCCTTATTAGTATCCTTCCATATGGGTTCTGTATAAAAAATATTAAATTAAGTTAAATCATCTATGATTTTGGTGGATATTCTATTTCGAAGTACTTACGTTTCATATCTAGCTTCAAAAAGTTTTCCAATGTCCATATAAGAGTTCACATTGTCATTTTGTAGGTCATATACACATTTTTATTAATAGGGGTTATAATTCAATTTTTTTTACTATATTTTCATTTTGATAATCATGGGATTATCCCAATAATCCATTATAACCCTATAGTAGATTTTATTGAGGTTGAAATATACATTATTTGTGCAGAATGATCCCAATTGATTTTTGGGAACAATATTTATCACATTCGTTTTGTTCATCTTTCGTTATAAGTAATAAAATTTTGTATATTTTTTATTTTTTTATGTTGTGTTCTTTAATATATTTTATTATATTTTTTTTTCTGAGTAATCCATTTAGATTTAGGGATTCTTAATCCTTTCCCTCTTCACATATTAGTTTTGCATCATAGATTCATTTAAAGGGGTAGTTAATTTTTTTGATTTCCAAAATAAAATTAAATAATTACATTATTTCCATGTAATTATATCTATTATTAACAAATAAACACCCATATAACTACAATAATTTATATTTTCCACGTATTAATTTAGTTACCCCAACCCGTATTTATTTTATATAGTAAATACTTTTCCTTCTAATTCAAAAACTTAATTTCATTCTCAATTTAGATAAGTTTTTTCCCTTTTATAATTATTTCATACATTATTAAAATATTTTTATTAATATTATTATTTTTTATGTTGTGAGTTTATAATATATTCATAGGAAAAGTTGAGATTTTTTTTCCATCAAAATGGTAATTATATTAATTATATTCTTCTACTATATTCATTGTGATTTCATTTTGGTCTAGGGTTAAGTATAATTGTTTAGCATATTAATATCATTACTCTCCATTTCTATTATTGTATTTATGTATTTTTTTAAGAGAATATGATACTTTTTATTTCATCTTAATACAATATTTTATAATTTTGATTCCATGTTTGATATAATTCCTCATTTATTTTATTAATTTGTAAAATATTTTTTAATTATTATGTTTTAATAAAAAAATAAGATTATAATTTTAGAAATAAATATATCATAACTATGTAATAAATAATAAATTTCATTGTGATTGTCAAAAACAAATTTTTAATGATTGATGATATCGTTTCTAAATATATATGTTCTACTAGTATAATCTATAATTTATTGTGAAATGTGATGTATTTTGAAAATTAAAAAAAAATATAAATTAATTTGGTTGACTACGGGAAAATTTTATGGTAATGTTTCATGTGAGTATTTGGAAACATGATGTACATTAAATTATTAGTTCAGCATTATAATAGATTCATGAGATAAATTTATAGTAGGTTGTATTATGATAGTAATTATAGTTATTTCTTTAAATATTTATATTATATACAGATGATAACAATCATAAATTTACATAGGTTGTCTTTTTGTTAGTCATTTACTATTTGGTATATGTAATGTAATTAATTCCCTAGACCAATATCAAGAATTTGAATTCAATATTGTTATTTTTTATATTATTTATAAGAGGATATCTATGTATTTATACTATGGAAACAATATTGGTTATATTTAAAGGATATATTATGTGAGAAATGTCATTGAGGTAAAAAAATATAGAATTTAATTTAGAGAATTGGGATTATTTAGTTGTTGATGTTTTTTAGTTATAGAGTAAGGTTTATTATGCTAACTTATGGGAAATTAATTTGTTATAAAGAACTATAGATTTATGTTATTAATGTTGTGGAGTTTTATTTTCATAGGTATAGAGTTACTATTGTGATTTTCATATTTTGATTCTATAATGATGTGGTTTGATTATTACATTTAACTAAATTAATATAGAAATGCACTAGTTAAATAAATGGACTAATTATAATTTTATTTACTATGTAAATAAAATATTTGTTACCATATTAATAATTTTTTTAAGAATTCTATATTTATAAGGATATATTATTTAATATAGTGAGATCAAAAAATAAATAAATTATAGTGTACACCTAACATCTTTTTAATTTTTAATTTTATTCATGATGAAGTCATTGAAATTTTGGTTTAGTACATTATTGATACAATATTTTAAGATACACTGAATTCATTATTTAAAAGGTAGTGGGAATTAATAATGTAATTGGAAATATGGGAATTATAATTACATTAATAAATATTTAATTGATTGTTGAATCTTTTATGATATTGTGATTGTTTATGATTCTCATTTTCCACTTTTTTGATTGATTATTATATACCCATGGTTATAATGATTTTATTTATTTTGGATATCTTATAAGATATACTGAGTTTTTTAATCTTTTGATTTTTTTCTATGATAGGTAGAACCCAATTTTAAATATGACCTTGTTTCTACATTTTCATGTATATATCTTTATTTGTGTATGTAATTTAATAATATACATTTATTAGACATTTAAATTTTCTTTTCTTATATATTTTATTCATTAATCAGAATTTTAAGGGTTATTCTTTAGGTTTGTTTTGTGTTCATTCTCTTTTGGCTATAAAATTCATGTTTGGGATTGAATATATGTGTTTGTTTCAAGGATTTTATTTTGATGAGAGATCATTTTTAGTGAATAGTGATAATATGGTGGAAAACACCCATGCACTAAGATTATGGTTGTAATAGTGGGTGGTGGTTTAAAATTAATAGTTTAGATTTTGAGCATGTAATTAGGTTTTATGTAGTTCCTAAGCATGTTTTCATGTTATCTCATGGTAAAATAAGGAGAGGAATAATAACTGTTTTACAGGGTGTGGGGAAACTTCACCATTATGCAATGAGTTAATTATTGAGATTTATGTCTTACACATTTTATGAAATTTTACCCTTTTCAATGTAATGGACTCCTAAATTTTTTTAAAAATTACAGTATACTAATAGAGGGTATTTTACTGTTGCCTCTTCAAAAGATAGGCATAATCTTGACATGGAGGGTCTTAGAAAATATTAAATCAGCAAAAAACAAACCATTTTTTGAATTTCCTTTAGTAACATATCTAGATTATCTAAACACTTGTGGAATGTTTTATCTCATTGAGGAGATAATGTCTAATCATTTGATCTATCGAGCTGTTATCTTCTTGGAAAGTAGAATATCTCCAATTCTAATAGTTTGCACAACCATAGTGGGGTTTCATTGAAACCATATATTATTCCATAATAATTAAATATTTATGTGTACAACATTGATCATGATATGAATTTGGACTTCAAAAGATGTATCAACACCACATTGGGAATAAATACTACCTATGATATCACCATTATAATCACGAAAAATATATTCACATCCTAGAGGGATATGATTTCTTATAGAGAATCCATCATAATTTATTTCAAACCATCCATAATATAATTAGGGAAATTAATAATTAATTATACCTAAGGGAGATGGGATGTTACTTGAAATCATTAGATATATAAACATAAAAAATTGTGTATTGAGTTATTCAAATGGAACTATTGAATGGGATTTTCATTTTTAAATACCACCAAGATTTAGGTTATGAATTAGTGAGAAATGTATTATACCCTTTGGTAAATCATCTTTTCGCTTTCACTCTAGATAGTATGAACAAGGTCTGCACATGACACTATAAGGAGATTCATAATTCGATGAGACACTGAGAGTTTCAATCAATACATCATAGGGTCGATGATTGAATTGGAATACAAATGAAAAGTATTAAACAAATAAAAAATTTATTTCCATAGAATCATGGGAATTTGTAAACATAAAATTTTATGGTCATCATCTTTTCTGTGATAATGAAAAAATTGATTCTTGAATAGATATATATACCCATATTTAAAAGGATGGAATCTTTGGATATCTTTGAGAAGCATAACCACCAAAACTGAGAAAATCTGGATGCATAAATCCATTTTTAATTTAGGTACCCAATATAGATAGTCCATCCCTATGTTTAATTTATGTAAAAAAAATTATAGTTGAGCATGGTGTCCATATCTAGTTCAAAAATCATCAAATCTTCCGGATTAATAATAATATAATTACATACCATAAATTTAACATCATCATAGAGGGAGTCAAGATAGTCCACTTTTTCTCTAAGGGGGATACTATTATCCATCATTGGAGTAGATTAGTTTATCATATATCCAAATTTTAATCCATATAAAATTATCAAAAAAAACTAATAGAGGAATTAATTTAATCTAACCCGTGATATTTTGTTGAAAATATGTGAATGATATACTTAAATCTAGACCAAAAAGAGTTGTTTAAATAACTTATGATTCCAAATGATAGTCTATCCAATGTTGTAGATATAATAAATTAAAAATTATCTGAATTTTTTATAAAATAGGTATAATAAAATTTATCATGAATTGATTTATTAAATAGATATATAATTTTGACAGCCAAACCTTAATTTAAATTAGGATTAAAAAATTTATTCATTGAAACCATGATGATTTTCCTTCAAAAAAGTTTCAAATATGAAAAATGTTAATCATGGAGGTTTTTATGTTCATGAAATATGAAGTGGTCCATTTAAAGACCATATAAGAGTTTATTTTTTTTAAAAAAAATAGTATTATTCCCAAGGAAAAAATCATCTAACCATTGAGGCAGAAAAACAGTTCTAGGAGGCCAAGAGTCTTAAAATTCTGATCAAAATATGATTGAAGTATATAGAATGACGTCATACCTAAATCATAATAAACCCTAACTATTTTAATGGAATGTTTCCTTCCTCGATTCCCATGTCCATTATCATATTTAATTTCTTATAAGAAAAAATGTTTTTTCAATAAAATGTTATATTTATTCTATCATATATCCAAACAAAACTTATATTCATAATGCATGAGATATATCTGGATGTGCTTCATGTTTCTCCTACCAACCTTGCTAAAAATAATAATATAATATTTTAAAAGTAATTCGATGGATAAAATAAACTTCTAGCAGTCCAAATGGTCTTGAAATCACCCTTGTTAACCATATTTTGGAGATTCCTCCAATGATAATACCATACAGTGATGAAAAGATTTTAGAGAGGGTATTTCCTTTCCTTAATTCACATAATTTTGTCAAATTACTTTTTTTATATCCATTAATAAGAATTTATATGTGAGAATATCAAAGATGAATTTTAATCCACTAAAAAACATGAGATCAATTCTAAACATGACATGTACCTCACCAATAAAACCAAAATTCATGTTGTTGAATACATTTTTATCTTTAGGATTCAGATAAATATTACCTCACTAGGTAGTATTAAATAAAATAATAGAAAATTTATATGAATTGAATTCAAAATATTGAATCCTTCTCCCTTCAATGAATCAAAATTAGTTTCAAGATATAATTGAATATGAGACATTACAAAGATCATTTTGAGAAGTTTTTTGAATTATTTTATTGATATTTTCGACAAGTGATACGTAAATGTATTTAATCATATGTCATAAATATTATACTTTTAGAATAAGTGAATAAAATTTGGTACTAGGACCATGTGAGAGAGAACATACCATGAAAATTGGATCAATTAATTTACAAATATATTCTTGTATAAGATACCACGATGTTTGTGAAAATGGTTAGTGAAACCAAATGGTCCAAGAGATAACCCATATTCAAGGAAAAATATTCCATTCTTAGTTTCAGTGTCCAAAGGAAGTGAAGTGAGAAAATGGTGTCTTCATCACTATCCAATCTATGATTAATTTATTCCACCATATCATTGAATATAGGAGGGAAATTAAAAGGATTCCTGTAGAATGTGATCATATGGTTGGAAGGATCGTGTCTTCGATAAAAGATATGATCACCATCCTTAATAATGGAAATATGTCTAATAACTCTTTCCGAATCTTAGAATAGCATTAAAAAATTTAGCATTTATCTCATAATCCTTAAGACTGTCGGTCTTAAAAAGATCATTCTAAATTGAATAATTGAGCTTAATAAGTTTGTGGAGTTTTTAAGGTAACTCATATTGTTGTAAAATAATTCCATATAATTTATTTCTTTTAATGGTTCCCTATAAGTGATGAAGAGATTGTTAAAGAGAATAACCAACCTTATCTAAAGAGTTGAAGCGGTTTTTTATCTGATATTTCATCTTTTTTTATTAAATTTATACCTGAAAATGAATTCCAAAGAGAAAACTATGTAATAAATCTAGGACCATGAATCATTAACATGTTTTATACATTAATAATGATAAAACCATGAATTCTTAAACCTATTGGGAAGAAGTTGATTATTTTGATTATCAATGAAACTAAAAATAATTATGTGGTTATGAGAATTGGATAAATCCATGGGGGTATATTAAATAGAATCACATGTACGTAATGATATTTTATTTATAAATCTTATATCAATTATGTTGGAATTTATTTGGTTAAGATGATTCCTATACCGAGTGAATTTAACTTCGACCCGATTAATCTCAAATATATTGAATTCCTCAATACAGGATCTGAAATAATTACATGAAATTTACTAAGAAACTAGACCAGAATTATAATGATAATGAATAATTGAATTCAAGTCTCAAAAGATGATCCAAGTGTATATGATGGTGAAAGAGAGTGTGTTAATTTCCAAACATAGATATCTTTTATCATGGAAACTATTAAATGAATATATAATTGTATAAAACTTGTTTTTATGAAACCCTTACCTTAATACTATTCATGTAAGGAACACCCGAACAATGTCCAAAATAATAAAAAATATATATGTCACCAAAGAATGAAATATTTAACGCAACCTAAATTGGTGGTGGGAATTTTGGTCTAAACCAAAAAACATTTCTAGGGGTCTCCCTAGGTCCAAAGCATTAAATATAGTAAATTGAATTAATGTAAGAATTATGTACGATTTAACTCCAATTAGAAACATCATATGTATAAAAAAATTATAAATAGTGAGACGTTATGGAAAAGTCAAAGAACACCTACCTTACACATGTAGTATATTAATCATTATCCATTATACATTATATTGGCCATATTTGGAGGAAAATTTAGAAATATATGAATTCCCAATAAATAGGGAATATGAGATCACATCATATTATCATCATATACATAAAGAAAAATAAAATAAAGAGATTAAGGAGCGGAGATTTTATCTATAATAATCCAATGAGATGACCATTGGTAGATATAGAGGAATAATAGAGATGTTATTAAATAACCATGTTAGAGAGTTCATAAGAGATTCAATGATAGAAATCAGAGATTCATCTCTTATACTAATAATAAAAAATTACATGGTTTAGTAGAAATTGTGTAAGCGAAAACTAGTAGTTTTACCCATATTTAAAAAGGACTCTAGTTTGGTAGCATGATTAGCCAAAATGTGAACCTGATATACATTGATTACTATCCAATGAAGGGGATCCCATTTTTGACAAACCTAATTTAAGAAAATTTAAACCAACCTATCCATTTACTATTTTAAATCCTATATTATTCATTCATGGCCATGTAGCATGTGTCTCATGATGAGGAAAAATTCACTGGCCCTCTAATTTTTTCTGAACACCACACATGGTTTCATAAAATCAAATAGACTGTGCCATATGGTTTATACTGAAAATGAAAGCTATTTATTTCTTACACCATCTGGGGTTCCTAGAAAGAAACATGTCCTGAACAACATTGTTTACTCTGAGAATTTTTTATTAAATTATATTAGGATAAAACCAAGTAATTAAAATTTAAGAAAAAGGATCATTACATCCCATAAAATCCATGTTTATATATAATCCTCACATTAAAGGAACACATACTAGAGTTACCTTTTTGATGGTGGTAAAACACTTTCTAAGAATAACTCTTGGCACTAAGCATGTACATCGGCCACCCAATCCCATGTCTTATTCAGTAGTTGTCCACTAAACTACATCACCATCTCAAAATGTAAAATTGAATCTATAAAACAACATAAAAGGCTATTAAACATGTTGCCCCAACTTCCCTTGCCTCTGTATCTAAAATTTCCCATTCTTGGGGGATACTTGCAAGAAAACATGATCCCCGACCTCAAACTCCATAGGATATAAATGGTGATAAAAAATATTTATTTCTAGAATGATTAGTATAAATATATTTTTTATTAACTAAAGCTACCTTGAAGTATTTTTAATGATACAAGGATGTTATAACACACCCTTCAAAAAATATATCCAGTACAAAGGTAAATGTCATGTCCTACTATACAAGGCCTCATAGGGATCCATCTGATTTTTTTCTAAAATATATTATTGTTGTATAATTGATTGGGTGGTATATTTTTTCACCTAATGAAATATTAAATAATGGACTAATTCCTGGATCATGTTTTTCAACACATGTATAGTCCACTTTGAATGGTCATCAGTCAGGGGTTGAAAAATTGGATCATAGGCACCTGTATAACCAAATATTCATCTAAAAATTTCCAGAAGATCAATGAGAAATGAGAATAATTATATAAATTTATAGTATATGGGAATTATTATAGGAGTATAATATCATTGAAATATTGTCTTCCAATCTCATCCACTGATAATTTCCCTTAGTTATGAAGGAAGTGGGACACCTTCATCAGTTGATCCACGTGTGCACAAACTGTGCCACTATCTCATATAGACCTATGTAAAAAAATCAAACAATCCACTATGATTCCATAAAATGTATATTATAGATTTGGTAACAACTATAATAATCCATAATGAAACCGGTTCCCTTCCTTCTCATGGTAATAGGTAGAACACCTAGTGATAAAACTTACATTATGGTGTTTCCTCTTAGGACAACAATACTATTCGTGCATATCACAATGTATCATGCATATACCTTAGTGAAATTACATTGAGAATTATGGTATTCTCACAAAAACTCCTCTAATATGTTTTTTGTAACCCATATATCCCCATGTATAATAAAGATGTGGTCTCTAATAATTGGCCAATCTAATGGTGGGTCATCATATAAAATACTTTCATGTATGACCAAAAAATTAGGATTTAAAAACTATCATCTGAGAAAAATATTATATAGTGAATAAGTAACTGTTATGAATATAATAAAATGCAACACATGTCTTTCATGAATCTCTTTATGCATCAAAAAATAGGAACATTACCATCAATTTATCAGGGTAATTTTGAATGGCTTGTGCCTATGTTGTCTGGATCAGTTCATGAGCTACTGTATTTCACTCTCCATGCATATAGGTATGATTAAAGACAATATAATGATTGTATTCAACCCATAATTACTATCTAATATTTAATTCATACGATAAAAATATATATTTTAGGATATTTTGGTCTGTATGCTTCATAATGTTCTCTCTCATAAGATAATGTCTCTAGAAACCTGAGGCATGAACAATTACTACAATCCCAATGGTATTAATTTGATAATTAATGTTGTGATATTTAAAATTGATAGTGTCATAAATGAAAAACAAATCAAATTGTATTAACTAATCACACATCCTTATTCCTGATTCATCACTGAAAATTGTATTATCTCTTCAAGGCTCTAGAAGTTTCAGGATTATTACTAAATTATGCCTCCCTTTCATCCCCGAAAAGGCCTTCTAAAACAATTCATTACACATAAACATGAAACCATTAATTGTTAATAAGTTATTAGGTGACGCTAATTATGATATTTCTCTTTTAAAATTTCTATAATATACATTCAACCGTAAGAAACTTCATATAAAAATAATTCTTGGAAATCCCCTAGGAAAAAATATTTGTCATTATATATTAGTCAATTGATACTCCTAATTTTGAGATAATCTGAACCATGAATTAATCCATGTTGATATAGAAGTGGTATATTGTGATTACATCAAATAATTGATGCTATAATAGTGTACTCAATGAGATATCAAGGTTTTTGGCATGGTCTCTTAGAGTATGTGAATAGACAATGATTTCATCATAAAAAAATAATGAAAAAGGAATCAATAAGGGGTAGAAAACCATATTCATTAATCAAATAAAATAAGTGGTGGTTTTCTTAATAATGAAAAGAATATCTAGGTACTCATTTAAGCTATAATAATTTTGGATAGCCATACATGATATATCTGAAGTCCAAACTAACACATGATGGTAGCATGATCTCTAGTAGATCAGTGATAACACCCTAGATCCTCATAAATGGACAAGAGATAATTTATTTTAATAAATGGATATTGGTTCATAAATTTATGTGGGATCAAAAATTGGTGATTCTTTCCTAGCCTAATGGTTCAATAATATTTCTGGATGATAATGATAGGTAGAGCCTAAGGATATGTTTTGGGTTAGATAATATTGTTTGACCCTGAATCCTAAAAATAGCATTATAGATCCTAGATCATAGAAGTTTATATCCTAAATTTAGGAATAAATAAATGATCAAGTATTTGAAATATTTAATTATCTAACTCTACATCTCTCATAGGAGTTTTTCTAGATAATCCATCTTGAAAAATAATTTTAAAACCATCCAAGGGAGGAAAATAATTAGTCACACCATTTGATCATCCATGAATTGGGTGGAAATATCACCAATAATGTCTTCCAACCATGACGATTTGGTCTGGATCAACGTTCATGGAAATCCAAAACCAAATTATGAAGATAACTATTAGTCAATGGTGAAGTAAAATATTCCATGTTCCCATATGAGTCAAAAAAACAAATGATAGGGTACTAAATAGTCTGTCATTAGATGGTAAATGAATCCCTTCATCTTAAGGATGAATATGTACCAAATAAATTATATTTTCCATCAAAAATGGGAATGTTGTTTCATTTACATATACCCTTTGTCTATACATAAAATAGTGTATCTAGGGTCATCAACCCACAAATGTATTCAATTTCATGCCCAAGAGTTTCTCCTATCGATACGGAGATAAAGGTGCCTAAAGAACCCATATCAATCCATGAAGATCATACAACAGAGTCTATTAGAATAATACCTCTTATGGTTGATGGTTGAACACAATTATCATTTTTTTCTACTGTAATTATATTAAATAGCCTGATCCATATACCATAGCTATAGACGGGCTACCCTGATATGGTCTTCTCTACTCGCATTGATAATCAGATGTCGGGATTCCTTAGTCATTACCTATGTCTCATCATATTCGGTCAGCGCTACTCCATCTTTCTTCATGACATGGATTTAATAATTGTTCTTCTACAAATGCTTCTATAATGTTTCCTCTTCCAGGAGATAATTATAGAATGGTTTATAAAACCCTATTATGTAGACCCATCCAGTAGAAAAGATGATAGTCAAGAGGGTCACAACCATAATGTGGCTTTATATTCCTATTCATTCCGAACATATAGAATATAACAAATATAATAGTTTGGTTACTATGTATTCCACTACTATAATTAGAAAAATCAATTATAATCTTCCTAAAGATGCAAGAACTAATGCACTATCTCGTTAATTTTTATGTCAAAATTCTTCTTTTGACGTTTATGCATTTTGTTTTGGAAATCACAAATCTCTTTATACTCATTTTTCAAATAGAGGACTTACTTGGAATATTTTATCTATTATTATGATACTGACTCATTCAATCATACTGAATCTATCAATTTTAATGAATCTGTGGATCATATTGATTCAGTCAATCATACTGAAATTGTCAATTATAATGACTCTATCAATCATCATGGATCTATTTATCATATTGAATCCCTCAACCAAATAGAATATGATCATTGTACTCATATTATACATCATACTGACATTACATCATATCAACACATTTCACAAAGTAATATTAATCGTATTCATGTTTTACGTTTATCTCATTCATTATTTTAATCTTATCAAAACAATTATTCCTATCAAATGTACTCATGTTATCATTTTCATATATATTATTTTTTTTAAAATGATGTCATGTAGATGTTTATAATCTATCAAAAGGATGTCATGTTTTCTATTTCTATATGACCATTACTATGCCATGTGTCTATTTCACTCTGAGATTTTTAGGGAAATATGACCATTGGAGAAAATATGACTGTTCGAACCTAATGCCTATAAATTGGAGGTCATTTGAAACTGAGATAAGACATTGATCATCCTTTTCTTCTATCAAGTTCTAGAGAGAGATGTTGTGACTTAACTCTTCCTTCGTGAGAGAGACTGGAAATTAAAAAATGTGAATGACTCATTCTCAGCTGTTGTATTTAAATATGTTCTTTCTTTTTATTTGTGAGACCGATCAGGTGATAACGATCGAGGGCTTCCAAGGATAGGAAGACAGTGTGACCAATCTCTATATCGTTGTCTTCCATGTGTTTGAAATACAGCGGTACAAATTACCTAGAAAATAAAGGGCTTGTGGGGATATCAAGATGGACGTACTGATCATTGTACTGAGGGATTACAAAGGTGGTGGTAAGAGAGACCTCTTATCCTTGGTGAAAGGATACTATTATTTTTAGGATATAATAATTATAATACTTTTTCTTTCTACTACTGTTTGTATTAGAAAGGTATTATGCTATTTCATATTTCTTTTTATATTCATTTCAACATTAATTGTTTTAATTACAATTATTTTGATAGATATTATATTAATAGATTCTATATGATGTATGGTGGAATTTTTTGCAGTTTTATTACCCTAGTCATTGTATTCAATGACAATACATTTGTTTTATATTACTTATAATATTAAATTATATCATATCATATCAACTAGATCCATGACCAATGTGGTCAATTGTATTGTTTATGAATTGTATTATTTTATGATCTCTTAAAAAAATAATTTTATTAATTGTTTAATACAATTTTTTTAAAATTACAATTCACCCCTCTTGTATTGTTCCATATAATAAACATAAAAATCTATATTACGATCCAAACATTTGTATCACGGTTTATTTCTGCTGATTTTATATTATTTTCATTACTTCTTTTGACAATAATATTTTTTTCCTATTAAAAACTACTGTTTATAAATACTTACTATAATAATGTGTGGAGTGGAAAATTATTGATTTATTTGATATCAATAATGTATATTGGATCAAATAAAAATTTAAATCCATCGAGACCACCTATAATCCATAAGAATGATTGTGAGTATTGGATTGATCGAATGAAGACATTTGTTATTAATACTAGAGTGGACTACTTTACTCTGATTACAAGTGGTTACAAAATCCCTGACAATGAATTGAGTTCTTTCACCAATAAAGAGAATAAACAATATAATATGAATTACAAGGTATGAAATAAATTTGAAGTCACATATAAAAAGGAATATATATAGTCATATATCATCATGTGAATCGCCCAATTTCATCTAGAATAAATTGGAAGTCACACTTTTTGTTAATTCTAATGTTATAGAATCCAGAAGAGTGATGCTTCAAGCATGATATCTTGGATTTATTTTTCATTATGGAGAACTATTATGTAAGGTGAAACAAAGATTTATGAAAATTATCAATAGATTAAAATCTATGGGAGAAAAATTCATTGATGGTGAAGCACTTGTAGAAAATATTATTGATATAATGGAAAATTAATGGGAATCTAAAAAGTTAATTTTTGATGAAAATAGGAAAGTTACTAAAATCACTCTTGATGATTTATTTTGAAATCTTATACAGCATGATACATGAATGAAAATAGGTCCTGATTTCAATAAGAAGAATAATGATAATGTAAAAGTAGATTTTACTACTAAATCCAAAGATAAGACACCAGAAAGGATTACAAGATCAAAACCAAAGATAATAGTCATATCTGAATCAAGTAACATTGAACTATCTAAAAATGAGTTCACCAATCTTGCTCGACAGATGAACAATATTTTGGAAATGAAATAATTAAAATACAGATTCAAAAAGAAATATATGAAGGAAATGAAAGACTCTGAAGTAACATGTTATCAATGAAAAATAGAATTTCCTATTAGAATTTATTTTTATTTTACTATAAAGAAAAGACATAGAGGAGAAACATAATAAATGAAATATGAAAAAGTATTACAAGAAAAATACAATTAATGTTTTATGGAAAATTATACATGTAGTGCATGTGGTGGGGATTCATCAGATGATTCTTTAGAATATGAATCTTCTGGAAAAATAAATATTGGAGTAATAATGAGACAACCTATTGAAGATAATTCTTTCATGGTTAATGTACACAATGATTAATCTATTACGAATTTTTCATTAAATTATAATAACCCCAATGAGAAACATTATTACACATAAGATGAAGAATATTATTTAGTAGATGAAAATTTACCTTATTTTGAAGAAGTATTGTGATCTTCCAAATTACATGAGAATAAAAATTCCAAACTCATGAAAAATATTGATAAATAAAATTTCATAATAATTGTTCTTATAAATGAAATATCAGATATTTCAATAGAACTTCATAATAATGTTTTTTTTTATTTTGAAAATATTTCAAAAAACCTTTTGGAAGTAAATTATGAGAAGGATAAACTTTCTAATGATTTTAAAAAACCTATTATAAAGAATAATTTTTTAGAAACAAAGAATATTTCCAAAACAATTTCTTTTGAGAATGACAATTTAATCATTAGACTAAAATATTAAATCTTTTCTCTGTAGAAACATTTATCAAAATTCACTGAGGGAGATTTTTTTGATTAAATTTATTCTCTAATTCAGAATTTAAAAAATTGTTCTGGAATTGGTTACACTAACTCAAAACCTGTTTTTAGTCATAAATATTTTCTTATTTAGTGTGACCCATTTTTTATTAAATTTCAATGTGGCGGGAATTTTGAGAGACATTGTTCTATTAGTATAACTCAATCGTTTGGATTTCATTAAGCTCATTTTGAAAAAAAATCTGGATTCCCCAATTTCTTTTATCTAACATGTTCGGATCCAAACAAGTTTGGGTTTCAAAAAACTAATTGTTTCCTTTTTAGGAAAACAAGAAGTGTACCAACAACAAGAACATTTGGTACAAGGATAGTGGTTGTTCTCAACACATGGATGGAACATTGATTTCATTGAAAAAATTATTTAAACAAAAGGTGGAAAAGTTACCCTCAGAGATAATTATCAAGGAATTATTATTGGTATAGGTAATATTATTTTCCTTGGTAATGTTTTAATTTAAATTGATTATTTGTCAAAGGTATTAAGACCAACCTCATCAGCATTTTTTAATTATGTGATGAAGGTGACATCTTAATTTTTTTGAATAATTAGTGTTTATTTAACTATTAAAATGATGAAATCATTCAATCTTCCCATAGGTATGACAATGAATACACAGTTTACTTATAAGACATTAGGAGCTAAGACTTACCTTGATAATGTGAAATGGAGGACCAATCATGGTTATAGCATAAAGGGTTAGGACACTGTAACCATATAATCCTTTGTAAACATTCAAAGAAAATACTTGTTAAGGATCTACCGGATCTTAGGTATGATTCTTAAATGATTTGTTATCCTTATCAATATGGAAAGAAATATATAACATTATTTTAATCAATCAATGAAGATTCAACATCTAATAAATTAAAACTACTGTAATGGATCTTTTCGGTCCTACACAAACTGGAAGCATTGAAGAAAAATACTATGAATTTGTTTTAGTTGATGGCTACACTAGATTTACATGTGTCCATTTTCTAGAAAAGAAATCTAAATCCATTTCTTATATTAAATAATCCGGATCCCAATATAAAAATGATAAAAACATACCACTAATAATTATACGTAGTGATCATGGTGGTGAATTCAAATATATGGATTTTGAAAATTTTTGTAGTAAGAATGGTATTACTCACAACTTTCCAGCTCCAATAACCCCTTAGAAAAATTGTGTTGTTGAGATAATAAATCATCTTCATTATTAAATGACGAGAACCATGCTGATTGAATACTCAATTTATAAGAATTTATGGGATGAAGTTGTTATTATTACATATTATACTATAAATCTTGTTTTAACAAGACCTTTTCTTAATAAAACATCTTATGAATTATGGAATGGATGAAAACCTAATGATTCATACTTCAGAATAATTGGTTTCAAAGTATTTATATTGAATAAAAAATATAATTTACATAAATTCTCACCCAAATCAAATGAAGGAATATTTCTAGGTTATTCCACAACTTTTAAGGCTTATAGCGTTTTTAACAAAAACTCATGTGTTTTTTGAAGAAATGGTGCCTGTAAAATTTGATGTAACTAACCCCTGTTTTTTTTTAAATCATTAACTACATAAAAATATGTATTTTCACAAATTCATTACAAACCTATGATTGAATACTCTTTTGATTAGGGGAATACTCAGGAAAATGTTTCTGAAATATTTACCCTAAAATACTATCTATCTTATGATGATGAAGTTTTTTTGAAAAACCCAAATCAATTGTTTCTTAAAAATAATCCCAGTTATAAAATCATTGGTGATATAAATCAACCTATAAGGAACATATACTCCTTTAGAATGGAAATTTAACATCATGATTTTATATCTCAATTTGAACATAAGTCTCCAAGTGTGGCCTTAGGTGATGAAGATTGGATTAAAGAAATATAAGACAAACAAAATGAATTTGAAAGGAATCATGTCTGGACATTGGTTGAAAGACCTAAATAAAAAACTTAATTGGTGTAAAATGGGTTTTTAGAAACAAATATGATGAAAATGGAGTCATTGTTAGAAATAAAGCAAGACTTGTTGCTAAGGGCCATAATTAACAATAGGGAATATACAATAAAGAAACATATTCTCCGGTAGCTATCCATGAATATATTGGCATTCTATTAGCCTTTGCATCATACATTAATTTCAAACTATTTCATATGGAAGTAAAATGTTATTTTTTTAATTCTTTTATACTAGAAGACGTTTTTTAGTACAACCTCCATGTTTTATATATCAAAAAAATCCTAGTCATTTTTTAAACATACCAAAGCTCGTTATGTCTTTAAAAATTCCCTAAGAGTATGATATGATATGCTTAATGGATTTATTTTAGAAAAACATTATGCAAAAGGTATTGAAGATCCAACTCTTTTTATAAAAATGGAAAACAAAAATGTTTTGATTATAGAAATTTGTGTTGATGACATTATATTTAGATCAACTCAGCAATCTCAAACTGATTATTTTTCAGATATAATGAAATCTTAGATTGAAATGAGGGTGATGTGTGAGTTAAAATTCTTTCTAGGTATTCAAATATCTAACAAACCCAAAGTAACCTATTTATATAAATATAATTATATCAAATACTTACTCAAAAATTATAGATATAACTATAATAAAATTATTATCACTCCAATTAGTACCTCAAATACATATGATCTTGAGGAAGCTGGAAAACCAGTGGATAAAACAATATGTACATGTATGATTGAGATTTTGTTATACATGAAATCTAGTCATCCATACTTATGTTTTAGGTAGTCTTATGTTCATGATACCAATAAAATCCTAATGAATCCCGTTTAAATGATGTGAAAAGTATTTTTCGGTATTCAAAAGGAACATTGGATTATGTTCTTCTCTATTCTTTAGGAAATGATTTTTTTGAATTGTTTTTTAGATGCGGACATTGGTGACTGTAGAATTGATAGACAGAGTATATTCAGAACATGAAATTTAATATAAGATTATTTAGTTGCTTTTTCATGCAAGAAACAAAACTCAGTTGCACTTTATACTACTGTAGAAGAATATGTAGTATCTAGAAGTTGTTGTGCTCAAGTGTTGTAGATGAAACAAACACTCATTGACTATGTTATGAGTTTCTCCAAAACTCAAATAATATATGATAACACAAATTCCATATAACTTAGTAAAAACCTATCTCATCAATCACATTAAAAACAAGTTGATATTAGGCATTACATTCTTAAGGATCACACACAAAAAGGAGATATTATGTTACATTTTATTGGAATTCAAGAACAACATACTGAAATTTTTACAAAACCATTACATTTTTATAGATTTTAATTTATTAAATAGAATATAGGAATGATTAATATTAAATAATAATTCACATCTACATCCTATTTTTACATTTCTCCATACAATAAATAAATCCTCTTCAAAGGGGGATAACATTATTGTTTTGTTCATTGTTTTACCTATTTTATATTATTTTATTTCATTTTTTTATTTTATCTTAATTATTTATATTTATAGTTCTATTTTCATTATTTGTTTCTTGTGTTTTGACATTCTGTATATTGTTTTGATATTCTATTTACTATTTTGACTTTATATTTATAGTTTTGACATTCTTTTTATCTTCTTGACAACCTATGGTAATGACATTATTTTTCATCGGCTAGATAACCTATGATATTGACTTCTTCCATATGTCTTGCAACCTATGGTAATTAATTTGTTTTTCAATGTCATGAAAACCTATGATAATGAATTTTTTCCATGGCTTGACAACCTATGGTAATGATTTTGTTTTCCATCAGCTTGATAACTGATGGTAATAATTTTTTTTCCATCGGCTTGACAACCTATGGTAATTAATTTATTTTTCATCGACTTGAAATCCTATGGTAATGACATTGTATTCCATCAGTCTGTCAACTATCCATATTTATATTATTTCTAATCGGTTTGATGTTTTTTTGTATTTTATTTTCATTATATTATTCTATTATTTTTAATTTCATAATACAATGAAACCAACAACTTACTTGAAATCTAAGACATGTACATTCCATCTTCCTTTTGTATTGTATTTATTTCATATCATTGTTTCTCTATTTTATTAATAAATAAAAAACCCTCTTTTATTCCCCATCGTTGGATTCTTTATCTTCTAAACTCATCCGTAGAAGACCAACAATCATCAATATTCACCTATACATATAGGACCTCTCCTCAGTCCCACACTAGTTTTTTAGAATTATTGGTGAAACTCTACCGCTCCTCCTTAAGACTTGGAAAGATATCTTCTTTTGTTATTCATCATTAGGCCACAGTCTTCTCCCAACACTCCTACTGAAATGTCTTCAAAGCCATTCTCAGAAAATATTTTTTCAAAGAAAGGTTAATTTCAAGGGATTAATTGGATAGTTATGACTCAACAATCAAGAATATTATTCTCTTACAAGGCTGAGAACATATATGTGTTGATAAAACTATATATGAAGACCTGATTCTTATTGAAGAGGTCTGATAATTATAAAATATGGTGTCTTTTGACAGGAATATGATGATAAAATTGTTGTGTATGATTGAAAATTTTCAATTTCTATAAAACAAGCTTCACACATTCTAAATGTTACCATGGAAGGTGATTCCTTTTTTCCATCTCATAAGCTATATGAGGAAGTGGGTATTTTTAACAAGGAAAGAGATGAAAAGTCATTGTTTCTTATCGACGAGGTGAAAAGGAAAGTATATCCTCTTTCTGTTAACAACCAGTTTTTTGTCCTTTGCATACAAGGGTTTCTAATTCCAAGGTATAGGGATAGGGAAACTCTTAGTGTTTATGTCATTTCTTTGATAAATTATATTTTAAACAATGAGAAAATTAAATCTCGTGGGTTACATTTTCAAAACTAAAAAGAATCTGATGTCTGGAGATATCAAGTATCTCTTTATCATGTATCCATCAATTCTCACAATGTCCATTCTTGAATGTTTGAAATGTTGTAATATTCCTCTTAATGTGGAATTTAAAGAGCTGAATAACATTTTGATAAGTGAGAATACACTAAAGAAATTGTATTTTTGTTTTGATGAATAACCAAAACTCCATGTCAATGATGTGGAACCAGAATCAACACCAAATCATTAGACAACAATTAAAATGGCACCAATGCTAATAGAATATCTCCCAACAATTTTTTCATATCAAAAGTCATATCCCCAAATTAGTACAAAGATGAAGATGCAAACTAAATATAGTAAATAGGTTGTAGACAAGTGGATGAAATAGAATGAACAAATAAAAGAAAGTGATCCTATGTTTGGTCTTGATCCAGCTGATGCTCCAGGTGAGAAGATAAGGTTATAGAATACTCTATAATATGAGAGGAAAATGAAACCTCTATTAAAAAGAAAATCTCATGATTCTGATGTTACAAAATTTATAAAAGGGGTTGTATTTGAAAGTTCTCAACTAACTGAAGTAGTGAAAAAAGAACCTATGATACATACTTTTCTAAAGAAAGAGAAAGGAAAAAAATAGTTCAAGATGTTCAGGAATGTGAAGAATAGGAAGAAGAATTTATTTTGGAATTTCATCAGAGTTCTAAAAATCATAGGTACAAATAATCTCGTTGAATGAAACGTGAAGGAATACAATTGAATTATCATAACTATTAAGCGCCAAATCATGAATTATAAACCCATTCAGAAATAATTCAATCTCTAATCATGCATTGATCTCAAATTTATCATTTTGAGAAATTAATTGTCATCACTGACAACATCGAAGAGCTATGATTTGAAAATGATGTGGAAAGGGAGGAAAGGGAAAAAGAGAAAGGAAATGGAAAATAACATATTGTGGACTCTAGTTGATCAAAAGAACTAGATTCATATAATGATGATACTGATTCAGAACACATAATTTTATTGAATAATACTGATTAAATTGATCATATTTTGAGAAGAATGGAAAATATTATTCCTTATTTTCCTATAATTAAAGGAAAATTTTATTTTATTATCGAAAAATAATGAACAAAAATCGTTTTAGTAAGGGATCTCATAAAGAGAGTTTTGTCAATATAAGTTGATTTAAATGTCTTGAGTTATAGTTTAGCTACTCATATGAAGGCTTAAAACAAGATGGCTAAGTGGTATTACAAAGTAGAACACTCAGTGAAAGAACATGAGGAATCAATAGAAGACATTAGGGGACTTTCAAATGATCTGGATATTTCTTTTAATAATCTTGATAAAGAAACTATTTATAGCTTGAACCAGATATCAAAACCCCAAGGAGCTAATATTCCTTCAGTAAAAGAGTTGCAAGAAAGAATGAATATTTTTTCCCGATTTTTTAAATGTATCATCTTTTAGAGATGAAATAGCCTTGTTGAAGAAACAAAATATAGTTTTGAATCAAGAGAATAAACATTTTCAAGATAGAATTGATACTCTTGAAGAAGTTTTCCGATTTCAAGAAGAGACTATCAAAAACTAGGATTAACTTTTTTTCCGACCAATAAGAGATTATCAAATATCAAGGTGATTCTATGTCGGAATACTTGAAAAGGGATAAATAAGATTAAGGTTGTTCTTCATGAGTTGATCAAGAAAGATAAATAAAGATAAATAAAAATAAATCCATGTTGTATAATTTTTTTCTTGATAGTTGTTAATCTTTTAAAATTGAACGATCTGTATGTTGTCATTTCAATTTTTTTAATTTTGTTTCTCTCTATAATTTCTAGAAAACTCAAGATTACCCCATTATTTTTTTAAATAAAAAAGGGGGATAATGTTTTCTAAAAATCGGAGAATGATTCACAAAGGGGGAGATTTGTTAATGTATTACTCAATTGTAATACATCAAAATTAACGAAAATATAAGAATACAATCCTTAGGAAAGTCTATACCTAAGAGAGAGTTTATTGTTTTAATTTTATAATTCATAATATTTTGTATAACTTTGGGGGATATAAGTATTTCTTTTCTAGTTTTACTTTGTGTTTTGTGCTTTCCAAAAAAGGGGCTATTGTTATGTCAAAAGTCATATATTCACATTTATGTCTTTTGTTTTAGAAATCACAAATCTCTTTATAAACATTTCTCAAATAAAGTATTTACATTGAATATAGTTTCTATGGTTATCATACTGACTCATTCAATCATGCTTACTCTACCAATTATTTTGACTCTGTCAATCGTACTAACTTAGTTAGTCATACTGAATCTATAAATTTTAAGGACTCTGACAATCATACAGACTCTTTTTATCATACTAACTCTATCTACTGAATTGACTATGATAATTGTACTCATATTATGAATCATATCAATATATTGCAATACGTAATATTAATCGTACTCATGAATTTATATTATCTCATGCATGTATTTATTCCTATAAAAGCACTTATTCCTATCAATAGTACTCATGTTATCATTTTTATATATCTTTTTTTTAACCAAAACAATGTCGTGGAGATATTTATAATGTAATCCAAATGTTGTTGTGTTTTATGTTTCAATATGACCGTTACAATTCCTGGTGTCTAAGTCCCTCTTAGTTTTTCAGAGAAATATGATCGTTGGAGAAAATATGACCATTGGAACCTAAGACCAATAAATATGAGGTCATTTAAAACAAAGGCAAGACATTGATCATGCATTTCATTTATCAAGTTTTATGGAGAGACACTTTGAATTCCCTCTTGATTCGTGTGAGAACTATGAAATTACAAAACATGAATGGCTCATTCTTAACTTCTGTATTTTAGTAAGTGCTTTGTTTTACTTTATGTGACTGATCAGGTGATATTGATCGAGGGCTTCTAGGGATAGGTAGACAATGCGACCAATCTTCATATCGAGGGATTTCAAGTGATTTAATGATAGAAGTACCGATTACTTGTAAAATTGAGGGCTTGCGGGGATATCAAGACAGATGTAACGATAATCATATCGATGTCTTCCCAAGGTGGTGGTAATACATACCTCTAATCCAAGGTGAATGTATACCCTTTCCTTTGGGATAAATGAATTATAATAAATTTTCGTTCCGATACTATTTGTATCAGAAAAGGAATTGTATTGTTTCCTCTTTGTTTTCATAATCGTTTCAATTGTAATTGTTTTAATTAGAATTCTTCTAATACTTATTCTATTAATAGATTCTATACGCTATATGGTAGAATATTTTTCATTTATATTTCTTTGATCATTTTATTTAATTATAATGAATTTTTTTTACATTACATATATTGTTACATCATATCATATCATATCTATTAGATCAAGGACCATTGTGGTCAATTGTATTGGTGGTAAATTTTATTAGTTTAACATATCTTAAGCTAAGTACTTTCTTAAATGTCTAAATACATCATTTTTAAACATACAATTCATCCCTCTCTTGTATTGTTCCATATAATGTACATATACATCTATATTAAGATCAAACCTTAATAACTCTCCGTGGATAAAAATATTTATTTTCCCTCAATTTATGAACATTGAAAACAGATTGATTTATGTTTCTAAAAATTTTAAATAGGGTGAAAAAAACATGGGTGAATACATAATTCCTGAGCCTATGCTCAATACATCTTGCACGTGATGGCTCATCACTAGAAAGAATAAGTGAAAAACGTTTAAAATCGTTGAAGAATGAGGAATATTCCATGATGAACATATCACCCTTCTATATGTGAATGAAATACTAGTTTGTTATGTCCTTAGTGACTCAGTGAAAAACTAATTGTATAATGATGTTTTAATATCAACCGAGATCATGTTGCGATGATGATGAGCCTCGGTAATCACATATTAACATTTCATAGAAGAATCACATAACATATAGGTGGAGAGGTTGAATATCTTATCTGGAGGTGTATCTAGAATCTTTTATATATATAAAATTTATTCAAGAAATGATTTAAAAAAATTTGGACCAACGTCCCTTTAAAACAAGGGATTATGTTGTGACTATGACTCACCAGTTGGATCAAGAATCATAGTTGTAGGTTAGGGATCACCATACAAATACTATATCAAATGTTGGAAACTCTCTCGGAGTAGATTGTCAGTTCCCATCTCAAGAATAGAATGTCATTCTGAATATGGATGAAGAACCTTTTTGATGTTTAGTTATTAAATATGTTTTTTATTTTTCAACAACTATCTTTTGTAAAGGAATAATATAGAAAAATAGGTAAATTTTTTCTGAATGTTCAATCCCGAACAAAAAGTGTTATATTTTTTTGAGGTTTTTTTTTCTAGGAACCTATGACTGGACTGATTAGAAACATAAAAAATAATCACAGTAGGTATCATCAGTCAAATAAGTCATCAAAAATATAATTTTTTTATTTGGAAACTCTATCTTTCTTAGATCCATCAGTATGATGTTCATGTATCATCGAATCAATTCTGAATTGAATGTTAGAATGTTTTAATAGATGTATAATGAAGATAGTGAAATAATGAGTTTGAATGTTATTTTCTTTCAATACACGAGGCATATAATGCTTTTAAATTTTTTAATTTTCAAATATCAATATTTTAAACACTTTTGATGAAAGAATAATGAAAAAATGGTGTGAATAGGTGAATCCAAACATATTAAAAAATTTGGAAAATAAATATGGTGTTAAAAGTAAGGGATGTCATAATAAATTCCACTGAAAGTCAAAAGATGTCTTACTAGTCATTTTATTCTCATAAATTATAATAATCCTCATGATAAATTATTTAGAAGAATGGATGTTGGTGAAAGTATCTTAAAGTTTTTTGTTAGTTCTATAAAATTTGACACTAAAGATCAGATCTAGATATTCCAGACTCAATTTTTTTTAAATTTTTTATGAGAATAGATGATAAAGTATGAAGTGTCTCTATGTGAATTTTAATTTTGATATAGAACAGTAGTGTAACCGGAGTCAGATCCGTCAAGAATAGATGAGTTATGAATAAAAAATATTCTTACTAATTTCTATCACATTAGAAAATAAAAAAATTGAATTCAACTTTGATAATCACCCACCATACTAGGAAGTTATATTACTCGACCAGATAATATTTCTATTCTGGTAAATCATCAGGAGTAGTGGATCCAAAAAAATAATTAGTGTGTTAAATGGTATGAAGTATTCAATCATAATTAGATGATCATCGAGATAAGAAGACTATCATATGAGGAAGTGTTTGAAAATATGAGAAATGGTTGATTAACCACATCTATTTGAAGTCTTCATATGTTGAAACCATGTATATGGAAAATTAAATTCAGTTTGTTAGTTGATTGGATGAAAAAAATACTGATATTCCATTAGATATAGAATGTACAACTGCTGCAGTTTTAGAATGAAATTTAATTAAAATGAGATAATGATGTTTCATCATAATGTGATAAGGATGTTCGATCAGACAGAAGAAAGTAAAGTATGTCAAAAGAGGAATTTTATAGAGAATTACCTAGAATATTATAGAAGGTATGTTAAGTTTAGAAATAGTCAAACATGATGTTAAAATATATGTCGATCTCAGAGTTTTTTAATTTTAGATACTGTGAAATGTTTTTTAGTTTCCCGTAATTTATATTCTAAGATGAGTATAAATTGATTCATTGTACATTCACACTATGCAACCATTCATGTAGGAAGAAAAGGAAGGTATCTCTATACTTCATGTCAGAGTAATATTTATAGGTTAAGACCTCATTTGATGGTTATACATCTGAATGTTTTTTTAACTGAGTGAGGATGTTCAGACTGGGAAATTGTGTAGAGTTTGAGTAATGTATATTATAAATGGTTACAACATTTTGAGTCTATTATATTTAATTCATTGGAACATGTCCATTGGATCAAACCCAATCTGACTCAGATAATTGGATCTAGACACAATAGATTGAGGATTCCGGAAATGGATTTGTCAGAAAATTTCTAACTAAATCTTTATTCTTTTATTTTGGTTCAATTTTTTTAATAAAACTATATAAACAAATAAAGTCGATATAATCATTCCAATATGGATATAAATGTTGTCGAATAGGAGTTTGAAAATTTTTAATTCACTTTTCAATTATATTAAATAACCATAGACCAATTTCAGTATCTATGAAAGGGATATAGGTTCCCACATTGGCAATGAACCTTGTAATACTAATGTTCATTATATTCTTTATTCTTTTTAATTCATGATTATTAAGTAAAATATGAAATGTAAAGTAAAATTAAAATCTTTAAGGGTTTAGGTTCCTTAATTTCATGATACTTATCAAAAGAGAACAATTTATTCATCCGCCACCCATTTTTATTATTATTATATCCATTAAAAAATCAAATGATAATAGGAAGAAGCCTTATTTTTGGAATCATAATCATGGATAATATAAATTATTTCAACAGTTGAGTAATTCCAACATTTTATGGATAAAATTACTATGGATGAAAATATAAGATGATTCTTTATATCATATATCTTTTTCTGGATGTTTTTTATGCTACTATAATTGGATTTTCAGCTATTGGGAAAATGCTTCTATGAAGATTCTGGATAAGAGATATATTTTAGTTGATGCGAAATATAAAAATAATATTCTAATATCTATGTAAAAAAAATATTTTTATGAAGGTTATAGGTCTCAAAATATCAATGTGTATAAGGTAAAATTTGGAAAGTAATGTTAAAGAAAATAATGTAGTCAAGGATGAAAATAAAAAACTAGTTTAGTAATATTGAAGACATAATAATGATACATGAAGATCAAATTAATTAATACTTCACCAGGGAAAATTATTTTTTTTTCTACACTATAGTATTTAGAGAAGTTCTAGATGACTAAACAATAGTGATGAAACGTATGAGAATCTTACTGGAAAAGATTGATTCTAATATTCTCTCATTAGAATGTAAAAATGATTTGAAACCTGGTGAATTTCATAACATTATTGTTTTTTTTAATTATAATAGCTCCAATGATCTAAAAAAATATGAGATATTAGATATATTTTAAAACTATGAGAAAGACGTAAATTTAATATGTTGAAGATGTTGATAAATATAATTATAAGGAAAAATATGATGATGAGTTGAATGAAAAAATCATGTCTCTTTTCTCCTAGAACTACCATAGAGGAACAGGAATACATGGAGGTAAAAAAATTACAAATGTTTTGAGTGTGGTGGAATTGATCACTTATTTATTAATTTTACTAAGAATACTATTGAAGAATATCAAGATGATTCTGATGAAAACAATTATTGGAAGAGGTGGAACAAATGTTCTAAATTATAAAAATCATCAAAAAAATGTATAATTTTAATTGGAACAAGAAAAGTATTTTGAGTATGAAAAATATATTAATCTTAATTGAAAACAATTATTCAGGAGTGGAATGATTAGAAAAAGCTGTAATTTTTCAATGGAAAATTATAGAAAATGAATGAATCGTAAAATAGTGAAGAAAAAGGTGGGGAAGAATCGTACAAAGAATATCATATTATAACATAACTTGTTACACTCCTTGAGAAAACCAGTTCACTCATTGAAGAAATAATAATTATAAATAAATTTATCTAAAAAATTATTGAAGGTGAAAAAAAGTTTCAAGGGTGAAGATTAAAAAATCATGGTGATATTATGATACAAATATATAATTGTTGAAATGAGATATATCTTTGATGAAATCAATAATATTTTATAATATAAGTAAGAGTAATGTAAAAATTCTCAATCAAAACACCTTAAGTATGAAATTACCTTGAGGAAGACGAATGAAAACTTTAATCAAAACAAAAAATAAAAATATAACATTTATAAATTGATGACAAATGGAAAGTCAATATTATTGTAAAATCCTCACCATCAAAAAATAATGTTCTATTGAATTTTTTACCATTTAAGATGATAAGAAATGTTTTCTTAATGTTTGGTTGGAGAATATATGTGACAAAACAATCACACCATATTAATTTATAATCTCTCATAAAAGTACTGATAGTTCACACCGAGAGTAAGTTAGAGAAGAAAAATGTTATTAACATCATAAATGTTTCTTTAGAGAATGATTTTAATTTAAATGAAGATAATTATTTTATTGTTTTTTGTGTCATGGAATATATTGGAACATGTATTTTATTATTATCATAACATATTACTTTCTAGAAGAAGGTTTTAATAGATTGAAATATATTGTGAGAAAAGAATTAGTAACATTTTTATCCTATATAAATATTAAAAATAAACATCTTATAATGTAGTAATCATTTCAAAAAATAATAATTTTTAATGTAATGTTTGTGGATGATGTGATCTGGATTGCTGTTATATATTATTTTATATGAAACTCTTTCCAGAACATTTCCCTTTTGGTGGAAAATAATAAGAAACTGAATAGAAGAAAGTTAAGGAAAGTGGTTTTTTCTAGGGATATATTTTACATAAATTAAAAAGAAAAAACCATTAATACTTGATAGTGTTTGTACATAACACATGGAATGTGATATAAAAATATTGGAACATTTGAAAATGTTGATAGAGGTGTTATACCATTGTGAATGATCGTTCACCAAATATTAGATGAATCCTAACGACTTAGATTCAAAAAAAATTTAAATATAAGGATGTTTTTATGGAATAAAACTTATATTACATTGTTTAAGATGTATTTGTGATGATGGAAAATTGAATATTTTAAAAAAAATTATTCTATCATAAAAATTGTGAAATGATTGAAAATTTATTACCAAAGAATAATGAATTAGTTGGAATCTCATTCAAAATTGAGAATTGATCAACTCCAGTTGGTTATGGTTTTAAGAGGATAATATGTTATGGCCTCAAATACATTACCTTATTTCGATGAAAAATTTAAAAAAACATTATAATGTTGATTTTATATAAAACATGATAGAATTGAAAATAAGAGAAGAATATGTGTGTGTTACTTTTCATAATGGTATGATTACTACAAAAAATCATAAGATGGTTGAGATTTTAACTATCAGACCTCTGGAAATAATTCATTCTGATTTATGTGGTCCAATGAGACATCAATCAACTATAATGGATTTGTACTTTTTATATTTTATTGAATATTTCACTCGAATAACCAATGCCATGTTTATGAAACAAAACTTATTGGTTTTAGAAATGTTCCAATTCGTCAGAAGAGATCATGAGAAAGAGATGGGGGTTTACATAATGATGTTGAGAACATATAGTGGTTTAGAAATCACATTAAATACATTTTAAACATATATGATAATGAATGGAATCAAACATATCTATATACTTCCATATATCCCATAATAAAATACATTATAAAAAATAAAGAATATAAGTATGGTGGAAATGAGAAGAATCATTTTAGTAGAATACTAACATTTAATGTTATAATGGGGTAAAATTTTAATACAATCTAACATTTTTTTAATATATGTTTATTGATTCTTGAATACAAGATGAACCCCTATGAAATTTTTTATAAAAAAATACTCCATTGAAATAATTCAAGTGATTTCAATTTCTATGTTTTCTAAAAACAATATATATCATGGAACATTAGATAAGAAAAATGAAGAGGGAATATTTATGGGCTATTCACCCAATAGATGGAGTTACAAATATTAGAAAAAATTTTTACAAAATGTGGTGGATTCATATAATGTGAATTCTGTTTAAAATACAGAAGTGTTATTGAGAATTTTTACAAGAAGAAACTAATGGATTCCCAGGAAATAGATAATAATATAAAATAGAAATATTGTGATTCTAAATAATTTCATGATGAGGAAATTGAATCTATAAAAGATACAATTAATTTTAGTTCTTTACTAATGAATGTTAAGTCAAAAAAATCCTTCGGAATTATATGACTCCATTTCAGAAAAAAATAAAATTGAGATTACAGATTCATACTTCACTTATCTCACAAGAAAAACAAGGTTCGTTTTCAGAATATATTAATCACAAAAAAATGGGAGGTTGTTATGAAGGAAGAGTTGGATCTTATTGAGAAAAATGAAACATTAAAACTTTTAAAATAATAAAATGGTAAAAATATTATTGGATCCAAATTGGATTATACCTACTAGTTTAATGAACATGGAGGATTTTCAATAAAAAATAATGATTTTTTTCTAATATTTATTATATAAACAATCTATTTTCTTGTGAAGATATTATATAAATTTTTTGGAATACATAAAACATTATACAAATTCTCTCCCAAATACCATATTATTTTAGATCCATTGGAAACATGGAACATAAATCTTCCAACTCATTTAAATAACAACCATGTTTCCAATAATGATCTCCCCCTTAGTAATTCAAATAAACAATATTCTTTTATAACTTATGTAAAGGAATCAAAATAAATGGTTGAGATCAAATGATTAGAATGGTTAAATAAAGGAAATGTGTAAGAATATCAGGAAGATAAGGGTATAATAATGTGATCATGATCATTATAAGATCATACCCTACATATAAAATATCATAAACATGATTCATCGTATAATTTTTTTTCATAAGACCTGAATCATAAGGGAATCAAGATCATAATCTATGAAATAATAATAGAGCAATAAGACATGGATTAGGGGTATAGACATCAATAATATATATAGTGAACATATATATATATATGTATAAAAACATCACACATTAAGTTAAGAACCTGAAAGTATGCATCATTATAGACTTATGAACATGTAACCAGGTCCATGCATAATGTTGTGAACATGAAATAAGGTTCACACATAACATTATGAAAATGGCATTAGATTCAAGCATAAAATTGTGACCATAAAAGAGGGCTCACTGATAACATTACAATCATGTAATCAGGTTCACATATAAATATAAGGGAATGAAACCAGGTCTATTCATAACATTGTGAACATTTAATCAAGTTAATGAATATCATTTATAATCATGATTCATCCATATTTACCCAATACAATAGAGTTATATATAGGTTCCACCCATCACATAATAAAATCAAACATACATGATCAACAAAATAATTATCATATCATGACCTATGAAAAGAGATGGGTTTATAAACATCAAATCATAAACCAAGAAAAGAAAGCGATATATTAACTTTTAATCACATCATAAAAATGGGAAAATAGATAGATGTTGCAACCATTTCATCAAATAATAACTCATGAAAAGAAGGTGGTTTGATATACTTATAACCCATTAAAGAGAATTGAGTTTCATAAACATATAACCCATAAAAGTGAAATGGGTTCAATAAGCATAATTCTATAAAAACATAAACCATTAATGAATGGATATGAATGGATCCATTTGATAATTTCCTAGAATTTAATGTGTAACATCAACATATGACATCTTAATTTTAAAGTAATGTGGATATATATTTTTGAAAACATTTCATGAGGAAAATATCTATTCTTCGATGAAAATGGATTCTTAAAACATAAATCAATTTTAAATCAATTTTATTGAAAATAAAATTGATTGATTACAAAGAAATAATTTAAAACCTTATGTTAAAAAATATCATCTAAAACATATAAAGATATCATGAAAAAATTTTGAAGTACATTTTTTTTCAAATAATTTTCAAACATATAAATATGTCGTGAAATTCATTTGAAACCAATTTTCCTTGAAAACTTATAAAAAATATTAATAAATGGTTAATACCATTTGATTATAAATTAATTTCAAAAAAATCATAAAAATGAAAATCTTATACATGTATAGGAAGCATTATAAAAATAATGATGTTTAAATTTTTATGTGTAATACTAGGTAAGAAGAACATTCCTTTTGCATTGTAAAAGGTTAGAAAATGACTTGCTCAGAAAGAGACAAGAATATTCCTTTGAAATTATTTGAAAAATAAAAAAATGGATTTTTTAATGATTATTGGAGAGTATTATAATATTCTTGGATACCCTTTTAAGAAAACATATTTTTGAGGGAACAAAACTTCTGACTGAAGATAGGGTAAAGTAAGGATTTCTTAAAAACATATTCCTATCTATATAATGTACCAAATTGTAAAAAAACGGTAAAAATAGATTATTTAATCATGAATAAACATATAATAATAATATTCATTAATGTTTTTCAGATATGGATCAAAAGTTTTATTTAAGGAAGGCATAGACATAAACAATCTTGAAAAGCAATGACATTGTGTCAATAAAATCATTACACTTGGTAAAATTAAAGCATACTCCTTGTGTAATAAAATTTAATTAAATGAAGATTAAAATATAATAAAAATAATTAAGTTAGTTATATAACATTTAAAAGGTATTATATACACAACATGAAAAAATATAGGTGCATAACCTGACTTGTGTCTCAAAGAAGAAAAATTTAGAAACAATTATTTTATCTATTTGGTAAATTTTGAATCATAAATAACATGATATAAATTTTATAAAATGGATATTTAAAAAGCCATAAATTTAAGTATAAAAAAATATAATACATCCATGGTTAGTATACACGCCACTCAAAAGGAATGGGTGGTGAATAGTGCATGTATCACATGAAAATAAAAAATGAGATGAAATCTCATTACCTTGTGTCATGAATCTCATCGTACTCAAAAAAACACTTGTATAGTAAATATAAGTTTATTATATATATATATATATATAATAACCATATTATTACATCTAATAGCATATATGTTTTTCATATGACCTTATATCACCCATTTGTTAACTCTTTCATGTTAAGGTTAAGCTCCTGGTAACATTCTCTTTATTTTTCACATGTGTCTTAATTTTTTATATATTTGGTATTAATACTTATATTTTGATTTCAAAATTTTAAACAATGAAATAAATATATTTTATATTTATTATATCTATATTATAATAATATATATAGTATTTAATTATTAAATGGACACATCGTTTAAAGAGATGATATGTCGTATGTACGAATGAATGTTATTTCCATTTTTATTATCATATTGAAAGAATAAAAATAATTAAATATATGTATACATTTATATATTATAATTAAATTATAATTATTATTTAATATAAATAATATAATTTTACTAAAAAATCCTTAATACATTCCATGTATCATGTGAATGAATCACAGCGCTTTGACGGGGCAGTAGTACACACTTCCTCAAGAAAAATTATCATATTTACATGAAATGGAAAGTATAATTATTTGTGTGGGAAAATTATAAAATAAGACTAAAGAAATAATAAAAATAATTTTTAACATATATAAGTATATTTTCTACTATAATTTCCTACATGATAGGTGGTATCGAAAAAATGAAAAATCATCATTTAGTGAGGTAGTAGTTCACCAGACACATAAACAAAAAGTTTTTTAACCATTAAATGGATTTGTGTAACAGTAGTTTAAAACCATTGAATAAAAAAATCATAGTATATTTATTATAATGGTTTTGTAATAAAATTATGGAATAATATAAATTAATATTTTATAAAATGAAAATAAAATAAAGGTTCATGAGGGAGTGTGTTACCTCTTAATCGGGTAACTCCTTTTGGTTTGCACCCAATGTATTCATTGGATGGATTTCTAGCCATAATTATTCTTTCAGGTTGATGTGATGGAATATTTGTATCTATTTTGGAAGATATTTTTCCACCCATTGTACTTTATTGGTTTGAAAAATTGTGGTGAAAGGATCCCTTTTTATAGTGGAGGAGGACTGACAGTCTTGTAAATATTTGAAGAGAGAATTCAAACCACGTTTTTCGTATTGTATGTGGATCCAATCATGGTAAAATATATATACAAGTGATTATAGGGTATAAATATGGCTATTAAATATTTTTTGAACTAGTTTATAGTTCATATAGGCTCATGTTTTTAAAGATTATTCCATAGTTAAGCATTATTTTACCTTAATCAATGTAATAAATTTTATTTAATTCCACTAATATATTTCGTAAAAAACGAAAATTATGTTATTAAAAATTAAAAATAATTATGATTCCAAATATTTAATCCATTTTGTCAAATTTTAATCACAAATTTGGAAAAATTTAATTTAAATTTAATTCATTAGTCAGGTCTACATTTAGGGTTTCTAAAGTGAAAACGTTGACAAATTTTCTATTTTTCTATCATATTTCAATGTGAAATTAATTCCAATGACCTAAATTGGATTAAATAATAACTATATTATATAATAAACTTTTAAACCATTTAAAAAATCTATTTTAACAATGTAAATAGATTATATGAAAAATTAGCTTCGAATATAAATTCAGTATTTTAAGTAATCATTAAAAAATAAAACCTTAGAGAAAAATTAAAAACATTTATCACTAATTTTTTTTATGTTTATATGTTAATGTTAATGTTTATTTTGAAATATTAAATAAATAATAATTCAAAAATATTATTTAAAATGGTTTCACCATTAAAATGCACAAACCTACTTTTATAAAAGTATTGTTTTTTTCATAAAATTGTGTTTGTTCGTATCTTATGTTTATAGAGTTTCTTTTATGAATATAATAAATATTTTATCGAATTTTTAACATATATATCACATTAATATCAATCATTAATTGTTATCAATTTAATTTATTAGGTAAAAATAGATTTTTGACCATTAAAAATATAATATTTTTCATTATATTTAATTAGTGTTCATATTAATTTCTAATTAATTGATATCTTATGAATTAATTGTATATTTTTATATAGAATTTATTTTAATAAATTCTTTAATACTACTCATAACCTATAATTTTACTCTTAAGATACTTCTTATAATATTAAAAAATTACATTTTAAAAATATATTATTGTTCGGTAAAACATTTTATTGTGTGTTATGCATGCCATAAAAGAAAGTAATTATTGTAAGTATAGTAAGCTAACCTCATTGTTACATGTATAGAAAGCTAAAATTTAATTTTATTGTATATATAAATTTACATAGTGTTTCATATAACGTAATCCAACCATAGTTATTTAATATAAAATTAACTACATTCACTGTTTCCTAAAATAAAAAATATCAAAAATGATAAATTAATTTGAAAAACAATAATTCAAAATATAACGGGTTATTACATTATACCCCATGTAAATTAATTTCTCCCTCAAAATTAATCTGGGATATCAATGATTTAATACTTGAAATTATCATTCATAGAAACCTACATCATTAAAATGAATTAATAAATATCCATTAAAAAGGGAGTGTGGGAACCATAACTGTTACCCAAAGTAACATATAAATAATTATTCACATAGTATAACTTAACTGGAGAGTGAAAACATGGATGTGGAAGAGAAATATAAATATCATGTTCTGATGTAGAGTGATAGAGCACATGGTTTGGATAAAGTTATAAATCACAAATCTATAAATATGGGATAATCTAATAGAACATCTTATTCATCGGAAACAATGGTACTAGGATTTTTTATGGATTCAAGAACCTTTTTCCTAAAGTTGAATAATTTTCATTAAAATGTATACTTTTATGATTTTAGTACAACAACACCAATTTTTTATTGTTGATCCACATCACCTCTTTCTCTAAAAAAGAAGGTACCTTTTTCATTCCAAAAGTACTAACATATCATATAATCAATGATATTCTATCCCATTTGTCATAAATTATAATCAATAAAAAGTAGTTTGAATAGGATATCCAATATAAAAAAATCCTCATATAGAGAGATAAAAATATAATCATATTGAGTTCTTCTGAAGTTTAACATTAACAGTCCACAATTATTTAACCTTAAAACCATTATTAAATATGAAAATTCCCATCATTATAAATAATTTTGTGAAATCATCTTAACATTTATCCCCCATGGATCACAAAGTATCAATTGTTTTTCACATTCCAATCATGTGAAAACCATTACTATATATTCCCATGAAACATGATTATAACCATAATTATCATAAATCAAATTGGAAAACATGAATGCTTCCTTATTCAAGTGATTAATAGATATATTCATTAAAAACAAGAAGTTGTAATCTTCATCATTGAAAACATAGAAACATTTGTCAATAATATGTTCTAGGGTAATACATACCATCCAATTTACTTTTCCATATCATGCAAATCATTTTTCAAACATCATTATATCAATGTAAAATATTAATTAAGGGTTACCTTCCCTTAATCAAAATATCATCTTTCCATGAAATCATTTTTCTATATTTTCATCACCAGTAAACATTTCATTTTATATTTTTAATGAAAACTTATACTCGAAATAGTTATATATTTATTGATTTATATAACGTAACATTTTAATTCTAAAAAATAAATAATTCATTCATTCCACATTGTTCTTAAATCATTACTAATTCTTCGTCACCTTATTCCATAATGCCTCTTTCTATGAATTTTATTTATGAATAGTTTATAAAGGATACTCAAAATCAATTTAATAATGATACTTATGTTTAATGTAAACCATTTTAGAAGAACATCACACGCCTTTTACATGTCATTTTCTGTCACTTTAACTTCTAAAGTATCACCAATACAAGTACAACCATCCTGATTTTCATTATGAGATTTCCACTTGGGAAATCGATTCACAGAATTCCCATAATATATGAAAATTAACCATTAATGGTTTACCATGTTCTTTTTAGTTCCCGATATTGACTAAATCCATAAATCATTGGTTCAGATACATTTATCATTTTGGGATGGAATATAATCATGAAAAACTACTTATAGGGTTGCTAAATCACGGCTCCTACTTTTTTAATCTACAACACCTTAGTTTTATCATAGTATATTCATAAATATACTCTACATAAATCCATTATGATGGTTCATAAAGGGTTTTTGAATTCCCAAATCAGTACCCCCAGAAATGACAATCTAGATGTGCGGTAAGGCCCATTTTCGTGTATCAGATTAACCATTGTCAGGACTATACATCTTCTTTGAGTTGTTAGACCTAGGTACATCTATGATAGAGACACATCTACTAGTAGTGTCCACAAAGAGATGTATTTATACGAAACCAATCACTAAATCCTTTACCAAAATTCTAGTACTTTTCCCAAAAAGATAACCTATAGTTATAAATGTCTGTAGAGGAAAACCATAAAATTTATTTATAAATATATATAGGGATCTCAATAAAGTTTTCTCACCATTTTTTCTAAAGGATGACTAAACCTCTATTATAATACCAACTATATAGTCCCACACTTTTCATATATGGAATTTTCATAACTTTTGTGTAATACTTAAAAACATTATTCAAATAGACACCCAAATACCTTAATAGATCAATACCATTGGAAACAAGGAAAAAATATTCTTCCCTAGTAAAATATCATTAATTTTTTCCAAAAATTAATCCCCCCTTGGTGATTCTAATTAAAAACCATTCTTCATAACATGGGTAAATGAAACAAAAGAAAGGGGTGAGATCAAATGCTCAATAAGGGTAAATTAAGGAAATCTGTATGACTATCATTAACATAAGGTTATAAGAACATGATTATGATCATTGGAAGATCATACCCTACATATAAAAGATCATAAACATGAATCGTGGAATTAATATTTGTAATATAAAAGACATGAATCATAGGGCAATCAAGAGAATATTCCTTGAAAATACAACATAGGAATAATACATTAAATGGTATCATATACATCGACATATTTAACTTGTATAAGTAGATTTAGGTTTACAAATTAATATAAGGGCATGAAATTAATCTATCTCATATATTTATGAAATGAAACCAGGTCTATGCATAATTTTTTGAACATGAAATTATGTTCTTGGACAACATTTTTTACATGAAATCATGTACATTCATAACATCATGATCTTATAATAATGTACACTCATAACATTATGAACATGTAATTAGATTCTTTCATAAACTTATGAACATGCAACCATGTTCATGAATTAAATTTTGAAAATTTTATCAGGTTCATGCATAAAATTTACAATCTTGATTCATCCATCATTACCGAATTCACTAGAGGGAGACATAGGTCCCATAGGTAACATAATAAAATCACAAATACATGGCCCCGAAAATAATTCATCATGTCATGACCCATTAAAAGATATGGTGTTTATAAAAATCAAATAATAACACATGAAATGAAATGGGTAACATTAACATTTCATCGAATCATAACATATGGAATATGTATTGGTTTCTTGACCATTTTATTAAATCATAACCAATTTGAAAAATATGGTTTCATAAACATATAACCCATGACATAGAAACATGTTTCATAAACATTATCATGTGGAAGAGAAACATATTTCATAATCAGCATGCCATCAAATCATAAAAATTTTATGAAAGAATATGAATATAACTCTTGGATAATTTCATATATGGAAATGAGTAACTTCTACAGATGTCCTATTAGATGGAAAATAACATGGAAATATATTTTGATTTTTTTAGGAAAATACCATATGATCTTATATAAGGTATCTTTATAACATAAACACATTTTTAAAGCCAATTCATTGAAAATAAACATTAAATATTTTAAATAAAGTTTTTAAAGCCTATTTTATAACATTTTCATTGAAAACATGTAAAGAAATCTTGAAAAAATTTAAATGACTTTTTCACTGAAAAAAATTTCCATACCTATAAATAAAACGTGAAAATCATTTGAAAAACAATTTCCATGGAAAATTATAAATAAGCCTCAAATCATTTTGGAACAGTTTCATTGAAAACTAATTTTAAAAACATTTACAAAAAAATAACCTTTGAAACATGAAATTGAATATTCATAGAAATGAAGGATGTTGAATCTGTACATGTGACATGAGGTAAGAAGAATGTTACCTTTTCATTGTAAAAGGTTTAAAAATGACTTGTTCAGAAAAAGACAATAATATTTCATTGAAAACATTGGTAAAAAACAAAAAAAAATAGTGAAATTTTTTTAGTGATTATTGGAGTGTAGTAAAATATTTCTGGAGACCCTTTTTAGAAACCATGGTTTTGAATGAACATAGATTCCAAACTGAAGTGAATGTAATGTTGCTATTTCGTAAAAACACTTTGAAAACTATATTATGTACCAAGGAGTTGAAAATTGTAAAAATACATGAATAAAAAATGAATAACTATAGGAAATGAAAATTCATGATTTTTTTAGAGATATAGATCATAAGGATTTGATAAAGGAAGAATGAACATAAACAATCTAAGAAATCTATGAGATTGTTTCAATAAAATATAACCTATTTGTAACATTGAACCATAATACCCATGTATGAAAATTAAAATAAATGAATCCTAAAATATAATTAAATTAATGAGATTAATTATATAATATTTCAACGTTATTATATAAAACTAATGGTAAAATATTTGCGCATAACATGTCATGTGTCTCAAAGAAGGAAAATTAAGAGCAAATTATTTTACTAATTTGGTAAATTTTGATACATAAATAACATGAATGAAATATTATCAAATGGATATGTCAATACCAATAAATTTCTTTTATATAAATCAAATAATCCATATGTGAGCAGTATACACACCACTCAAAAAAGTGTGTAGTGAATAATGCAGGTATCTTATAGAAATAAAAAGCGAGATAAAATATGTGTATCTTGTGTCTTTACTCTAATCGTACTTATCAAAAAAAACCTATATAATTAATATAAATATATTATAATTACATCAGTGAACCATATAATTTAATCTCATAACATATTGTGTTTTATTATGACATTATATGACTCGTTTGTTAACTCTTTCATGTTAAGGATATAATTTAAGAAATGCTCTCTTTGTTTTTCACATGTGTCTTAATTTATTATATACATAGACTATATACCTATATCATGATTCATAGAAAGTAAAAAATGACATAAATATTGTTTATATTCAGTATATATGTAGTATAAAAATCTATATTATATAGAAGTACGTAATGAAACACACAGTTCATGGAGACGGTTGGCTATACGTACGCATGAAAGTTGTTTCTATATATATTATTGTATTAAAAGACATAAAAAATAAATTTATATATTTATATATTATAATTATAATATCATTATTATTTCATATGTTTCATATATTTTTTCTAAATTCATCATCAATACATTCTTTGTAAGGTGTGAATTAATAATGTCTCTTTGAGGGGTGGTAGTCTGTACTTATTTAATTTAAATTATCATATTTACACCAAATGGAAACTATAAAGATGTGTGTGGTAAAATGATTAAATAAGAAGAGAGATATTATATATACATATATAGTTTCCATCATAATTTCTACCATGTTAGGTAGTAAACCAAAAAATTAAAAATCATTGTTCTGTGAGGTAGTAGTTTGTCGTACACATAAACAATGTGTTCATTACCCATTAGATGGATTTGTGTTTAAGTGTAGGTAGAACCCAATTATTAAAAAAATACTAGTTTATATTTGATATTATTGTTTTTATATAGGTATTTAATAAGATTAATTGAGGTTTTGGAGAAATAAAATAAAAGAAATGATCTTGAGGGAGGGTGTTACCTCTAAATTGGGTAACTCCGTTTGGTTTTCACCTAAGGGATTCCTTGGAAGGATTTATACCCAAAAGATTGATTTAATGTCTAAGGGTGGGATGTTGGGGAGGTATTTTTTATGATTTATTTCAAGACAAAGAGAATTAGATGTTTGAGTAAGTCTGAGTAAAAGATCCCATTTTATAGTGGAGGAGGTGTGGCACTCTTGTAAATATTTAAAGAGAGAATTCCACAAAATGTTTTTCTATTTAATGTGGATATATTTATGTTCCAATATTATTATACATGACTATATGGTTAATATATGAATACAAAATGTCTTTTTGACAAGTTTCTAGGTCATTTATTCCCTTCATTTAATGGTTTAGTCATTTCATAAACATAATTTTACCTAAATCGATGCAATTAATTTTAATTTCATTTAATAGTATTATTCTCATAACATAAGATTAACTAATTAGTCATTATAAATCATTTTTATTAAAAATATTAAAACCATTTTTCCAAATTCCAATCAAATATGTTGAGGAAATTCATTTAAATTGAATCTCATGTCAGGGTCGACAATGTAGGTTTTATAGTAAAAACGTTCAAAATCTTGCTCTGTTTTTATTTCAAATTTCATTTTGAAATGGGTTAAAAAACCTTAATTAGATAAATTGATAAAAATATTAAATAATTAAACATTTAATCCAATTTAAAATATAATTTACCCATATAAATAAATTATATAAAAGAGCAATTTTGAACTAAAATTCATTATTTTTAACCATTTATTAAAAAATTAAACCATACAGAAGAATACCCTAAATTTATCCTAAGATTATTTTTATGTTTCACTTTTCAAATTGAAATTTATTTTTGAAAAATTAAATTAATAAATGTTTTAATATTTAGATTTAAAATTGATTCACCATTAAAAGACTAAAAATCTACTTTTATAAAAATATATGTTTCGTTGCATAAAATTTGGGTTTTTCATATCTTATGACTATAAAAAATATAGGATTAATATCAAAAATATTTTATAGAATATGTATCATATATATTACATTACTATCACACATTAATTGTAAATAAATTTATTTATTAGGATAAAATAACTTTATGACCATAAGAATTTTAATTTTTCTTTTTTATTAAATCGTTTTTCATATTCATTTACAATTAATTAGTAACCTATGAATTCATATTATATTTCCAAAAATAATTAAAATTTATAAATTAGTTATTAATATTTATAATTTCTAATTAAGTAGTTAGGTTATATATTATTATATTAGAAATTAATATTTTATTAATATATTATTGGTTGGTAAAACCTGGTCTTCTGTGTTACAGAAGACATCGAGGAAGGTCATTTTTCTTTTTAATTCATATTAACATCAATGTTACTTATAGATAAAGATAAAAGTAATTTTGTGTGTAGAATATTATTAAATTGACATTGTGTATAATGCAATCCAAATATATTCTTTCATTAAATAATAAACTACTTTTAGCGTTTCATGAAATGTAAAATATAAAAAATGATAAATTAAATTGAAAAAAAAATAATTCAAAAAATCATAGTGTGTTACAGTTATGCTCAAGTGGAAGGTGTATATTATGAAGAAAATTTTCCCTAGGTTAATTAATATTGATACTAAAATGTTTATATTAGTGTATACACATCGAAATTACAATTATTTTTTCAAATGATTGTAATTTCATCTTTCTTATTTATAGAGATTGAGAGAAACAATTACAATAAACAAACATATGGTTTTCTACTTCATAATGATGAAAAATATGTTTTTAGATTGTATAAATCCTTTTATAGGGTGAAATAATCCCCTTATGCACGGTATTCAAAGCATGATAGTTTATTAAATATGTTTATTTTTCTATTGGAAATGTTGATTTTAAATTGTTAGTGAATGATGATAAATCAAGAACAATAATAGTATGTATGTATGGGGATGATATAATTTTTTTATATGGATGATTAATATATTTGTATTAAATTCTATTAAAAAATGAAGAATTATTTTTGAAATATCCGCATTTGTATAATTAAATATGGACAATAATTTTTAAAAAATAAAATTATAATTTTTTATATCAAGAAAAGTATGAAAGTGATTATTTTATAAAATTTGGAATCAAAGAATATAAAAAGTCCTATACTCTTATTTTAGGGAGCACAAGGATGATTAATGGTGAATCTAGAAAATCTGTGAAAGAGAATGAATTTCAGAAGAAGATTATAATTTTTCTTCATTTTATGGCCTCAACACTTGATATTATTTATAATTTATACATATTTCTATATATATCAAAAACCATAAACATATTTTTAAAATCATATATATATATCTATAATCATACAAATATCAAAATTAAATAAACCCATGTAATTATATATATATGCACAAACATATATCAGAATATAATGGTAAACCAACATACTTATATATATATATACAAATAAAAATATAAAACAAAAATAAATATCCAAATTAAAAAATTCGAATAACTAAAAATAAATTAAAATAAATTATATGAACCATATTACAATATAAATTGATATTAATACAACTGTGTCAATCGTAAATATCAAATAAAGAATGAAAATCAGATAAATGTTTAATCATATGGTTTGTGCAAACCAGTATGTTTAACATTCAATCAAAACACATAAAAGAAAAACTAGATTAAAACAAAAATAGAGATTAATATAATTAAATCAATACTAAATATAAAATAAATAATGAAAATGAGATGAACTTTTAAACCTAGGGTTTTACCAAACAAGTATATTTTATATTGACTCGAAATATGAAAAAAATGATGGAGAACATAAGTGGAGTTTATACCTTGATGATTTGAGATGAAATCACCAAAAAATTGGTGAGATTCAAGATGTATAGATTTGTATTGTATTGATAGGCTGGGTAGGTTTCGGTGTGCTATTTGGGATAGAGAGTAGAAAGAGTAGAGGAAAAAAGGTGAGTCGTCTAGGTGTTAAAACAACGGGGTTTATTGAGACGGAATTAATTCTATCTCGAATAGGTTTTGGTCAAAATTATTAGTGACAAACACTTATTTAGATCTCTAGTAATTGTGAACTAGTGAACATTAGACATGGATAATGTTATCTTTTACAAATAATCATTGTGATTAGTTTTCATTTTGGACGGTGAGAATGTCTCCCAAAACTATTTGCGACAGATTATAAATTCTATCGCAAATAAAGTTTTTTATCGTGACGAAATTAATAATCTGTGGAAAATAATTGTAGAAAAGTCACTTTTTGAGATAGTTTATCTGCATGTAAAAACATACCCATTGCAAATGATATAATCTCTAATAATGGAATGATCAAAGTTGAAGTTGGTCAGATTTGATCATGATGCCAAATTTGAAAAGATTAGATCAGATTTGATTTATCCCTTAAATCAAACCAAATTTGTTTCTCCAAATATGTCCAAATTCTATCCTCCATGACAAACCAGATTTGATACATAGTGTCATTGATTATGTATGTGTTTTCTATCTTAGAAGTGTTGTGACACTGGTTGATGATTTTTTAAGAAGATAATTACCTAATGTTTCTTGTGAAGCTTATTGTGCATTCATCAATGGGCTGGGGGCTGTGGGTGTTCTCTCTTATGGTGAGGAAGAAAAACTGAATTGGGGGAGAGAGAAGTCACACGAGACATGGGAAGAAATGATTTTTTTTTTCCATAACCCGATCAACCTGACCCAACCTGACCCTATCTGAGATGGGTTGGTTTGGGTCGAGTATATACTTAAAATAATGTCTGACCTGACCCAACCCAACCCGACCTATTTTAATTGAGTCGGGTCCAACAAATTCCCAAACATGACCCAACCTAACCCTTGGACACCCCTACACTTACCACCCCAACTAATCGTGGGGGGAAAATCCAATATTCCTATTATAGTATAAATCATGAAAAACGAAATATATAGACAACATGAATAATAAGGGTGTCAATATGTAAAAATTCACATTCAGGATAAATACAAAACATATCCATGCATCATCAAAATATAGGTAATCATACCATTTAGAAACACACAATAATGTGCACAAATAAACTTATGATAATGCAGCGTTAGTTATTCTCATGCATCATTTTAACATAAATAACAACAATTTTCATGATTATAATCCTCATGGTATATATATATAACATATTCATTGGGGAAATATATTTATTATTAAATATATATATTTTTAATTATATTTATAAAAAATTATATTTTATATATTATTATTGATATATAAATATAAATATATAATTATAAATATAATAAATATAATTATTATATATTATAATTTATTATAATTTTATATTTATTTAAATAATATATATATATTTTTGATTATAATCTTATAAATACTTATTTAAAATAATTATATTTATATAAGAATCATTAAAAGAATATATTAATATATCATATTTATATTAATTATATATATGTGTTTTTTAATTCATTTATGTAAACAAATAATATTTTTTAACTTAAATTTAATAAATCTAAATAGATTAATAAAATTCTTATTATAAACTTTTATCAGTGATAAGAATAACACTAATAAATGTTACAACTTTATCAGCATAATTTTTAGCACTGATTAATGTTATCTTTATTCGCAGATTTAGATGGCGCTGAGAAAAGTGTGGCTTTTATTAATGTTTTATTCTTAACGCTGAAAAACGCAGACGCTTCTCTTGGCCTAATCTACGGTAGTATATATATATGAGACACATATATTAATAATCAATACACATCCCATAAAAGGGAAATAACCAATAGAAAACACTAACCCAAACATTTACTAGTAAGTGGGACAGATTATAATGAAGCATTTTGTAATAATGTTATAACATACCCTTCCAATGGTGGCAATAGGTTCTGGTGACAGAGATGTCAGGGTAGGCTGCCATGACAGTAAAGGGCATCACAACGGAGGTGGGGCTTGCAGCGGAGGAGCGACATATGAGTGTTCATGGAAGAGGTGGGTTTGCTATAGAAGATCTTTAAAGGAGCACCATATGAGTGTTCACATTGTAGGTGGGTTCGTGCCGAAGGAGGAGTTTATGGCGGTTGGAGAGGCGATGGTGGAGGAGGGTTTGGCGATGGTGTAAGTGGGGTCGGGGCAGAGCCGAGGTAGGCAGCGCAGGGGTAATGTTTTGCTAGAGCATGAGGGGTGCGAGAATGAAAGAGAAAGTTAAGGATTTTTTTATAAATCATGTTAATCCTTTTATCATCGCATGATAGAAAATCATTGTTAAAGATATTCTTTATCAATGCTAATATAGAAAACACTGATAAAAAATACATTTTTCAATGTTTTTTTGTTCTGATAATAATATTATGTAAATAATTAGTGTATATTAATATATATATTTATAAAATTATATATATGGTAAATATATTTATATTTATTTAAAATTAAAACTATAAATTAATATATATATCTTTATAATTATAAAATTATAGTTTAAATAATTATTAAATTATAAAAATTATACCTATTATATTTATAATCATAGAATATATATATTTATATATACCAAATATAATAATTATAGATATTTATAATATTATATATATATAAGCATATTTCTTCTTATTTTATAATTTTATATATTAATATTTATTTATTTATAATTATATAAATAGATATATATTTATAATTATAATTATAAATGAATATATATATATATATATATATTTATATAATTGTAAAATTATAAAAAATTAATATTTCTAATTTTAAAAATTTTATTAATATAGATTTAATATATTTATTTTCATTTTATCATTATTTAAATATATATGAATTAATTAATAACTATAAATTAAAATAATTGTATTTATTTAATTATATATAACATTATATATGAAATTAATATATATATTTTTTATAAATTAATATTTATTTAATTAAATAAATAATTATTTATATTTCAAACTAATTAATATATATTTAGTTATTAGTATTTAAAAATAATTATAAATAAATATATATTTATAGTAGTAATATATATATAGATATTTAAATAATTTTATAAAAATGAAATATATATTCATAATTATATTAATGTAAATAAATAGATTTTTTATAATTTTATAATTATTTAAATATGTCTACATCAATTAAGAATTATATTTATAACTCTTTTTATTTATTTATAAAAATGTGTATACGAGTCTATATAATTTTTATATTTATTATAATTTTTTAATTATTTAATTATATCTATATACATTTAGGAATTATAGTTACAAATATTTTTATTTATTGATAACTATTTTTCTATATTTATTTAGTTATAATATATCTCTATAAGTAGTATAATAAATGTATTTATTATAATTTTACAATTATTTACATATATATATATATATATATTTATTGTTTTTGATATAAAAATAAATAAATATTTTTATAAATATTTTTATATAATTATAAATAAATAAATAAATATGTATAAATATTTACAAAATTGTAAAATATGTATTTATTATAATACAAATATAAATATAACATTTTAAATATGGACTATTTTTTATTTTTTTCTATACTTATTTACATAGTTCATCTAATTTCATTATTATATATATATATATTATTGTTATATAAATCATATTTTATAATTTAAATGTATAATGGTGTGTACATTAAAGCCCATCAGAAGCCCGTCACAAGCCCATCATAAACCCTCTCTCCCATGTGTCATCTAGGCCATCCAGCTTGTGCGCCAATGGATCCTCATTCATTACATTTTCATCTCACATACTATCATTCGTTGTTGCATCGTCATCCTGGGTAGAACCTCTGGTGTCGATTCACCACCCCAGCCTTCATCATCCCCAGATAGAGCACTGTCATTTTCTATGGTTGTCCCTAGGAATCAACGTCGTTCGCTGAGTGATACATCCTTTTAGTCTTCACCATCTATCCAAACATTCATCTCACGCGAAAAACCCCAACAGTTAGCGTCAATCATCATCAGTCACCACTACTGATCCCAGGACACTATCATCCCAGGCTGCAGCCCCCAGTGCTATCATCACCCCTACATCGTCATCATGAGCATCACCCTGTGATGATCTACCGCCACTCCATCATCATCCTTTGACAGAGCCCCAGCGGAGCCCTCGATTATTTCATATGAACATTGTTTGGGTGTTGTTATGGTGATGGAAACCAGGATGTTTGAATCCATTGTGTTGGTTGGGGTGGAGTTGAAATGAAAAAATAGGATGGGTGATCATCATCATCCATGGGGCACACTTCTATTGCCAGCAGCTGCTTTGGTGCGGCAGATTTTCTGGCATCGTTGGAACCCAAGATGAATGAATGGGTTTCCTTCTTCAACCCATAAAACACTTTCACCACCTTTCTTATGGTCCTGGTTTTGATGTTTTTCACCGACTGCTTGGATAACATTCCACCACCGCACCCATAAAACCCAATTTTCTCCCGAATGTAAGATCTCCAGAAGCTGGTTGGCCTCCCCCTCAAGTTGTTGTCACCCACCACCATGTAAGAAGAGTATGTTCACTATGGTGGAATGGGAAGGCAGTATACCGGGTACGTGGATTCAATTCTCTTCAGGGGAGTGTCGGACTGGTGGCAGACTGGCACTTCCATTGCAAGTACCAGTGGCAAGGGAGAAAGTATGGATGAAAAAGAGGATGAGTGAAGTGTAGTCCAGAGATGTTATGACAGAGAAGAGGGAGGTTCCAAGTGCAGTGGGGGGTGGAATATCATTATATAGAGGGAATATTATTTGGTCAATGTAATAAATCATTAGGATCATGGACCCATGAAAAAAAGGTGAGATTTTGGAAAATAGTCAAATTTGTTATGAAATGAAATCAAAATAGTACACATCCTTAATTCATAATTCAAAATATTGAAAATATTTAATGTTAATTTTATTTATTTTTAAATTCATCACTATTGTCTCATTAAATGATATTTCATCAAAAAATAAATCATCCATCTGATTAAAATTGAAGATAATAATAATAATAATAACACACACAAACATGAAAAATTAAGGGAGAGGCTTTTTTTTAATTTAATGGGATTGTTTTTTTATTTTCATAAGTGGGTGTGTCGATCGCCAAATGATTTGGTTCTCAACACATTAAACCTAGTGCACCAATTCATTTGGAGATCGTGGGTTTTTTATCGCCATGCCCCTCCCTAAGCCTCTATATATATTATTTGTATTTATATAATTATAATAAATATATTTATAATAAATATAATGACTAAAATGAATACAATAAATTTATATTTATATTTATTATAATTGTAAAAATTATAGAATTATAATTAATATATAATTATAATAATTTTAAGATTACAAAAATTATATAACAATAATAGCTATAAGAATTCTATAATTATAATAATTATAGAATTATAATAATTATATTACTACTAGAATTATTTAATTAAAATAAATAATTGAATATTTATAATAACTATATAATTATAAATATAATAGTTTTATAATTAGAATAATTATATGAATTATATAGATGTAAATATAAAAATTATATAATTATAATAAATATACAATTAAAATTACAATAAATATTTATTTATAAATGTATTTAATATATAATTATAACAATTATATAATTATAATAAATATATAATTATAAATATAATAATTATTTAATCATAATAAATAATCAATTATAATTAAAATATAAATATAATAATTAGGTCCTCTGTCAGGAAATCCCTGAAGGAGATTTTATCCTTAGAGAAACTGAATCTCGGAATGAAATATGTGATTTTCCTGAAGCACTATGATAGCTCTGAATGGGAATCAACTAATGCAGAGGAAGTTTTATATCATGAGTGTGGCGAGGGGTATGAATTTTATGACATGTCACTGGTTTCGCTTGCTTTTTGTGCTTGTTCAGTGTACGTTTTCTGATCTTAATAAATAGTCAGTGGATTTACCTCTGGCTGAGATTTTCTGGTATTAAATATATGTCAAGACACGTCCCCTGGGGCCCATATCGTGACTACCCCAAGCCCGTCTTCCATTGGCCAGGGGCTGGTGACTAGCACCAAAGGTTTAAAATCCCTAAAAGGGGATGGTATTTCCATTATAATAGTAATAAATCACAATAGAGTACACAACTAGAAGTAAAACACTATGTAAAAGACTGTATACAACGGTGTGCTGGAATGTAAAAGGGGCCAAAAATACCAGCCCAACTGGAATGTACTAGTACAACTAAAAAAGGAAAAATATCTTAAAGTTAATGAGAAGCTCCTGGAACATCCTGCGGGGTTCCTACATGAAGGGTAGCTACAGATGGCCACCTCATCACTCCACGTCCGTCAGACTCTTCTGTGTACTGTCTCATCATATGTTCCACCACTGGGTACTTTCCTGTCCTGGCGCTCTCATCCTCCGTCCGTGTTGTCCATCATCCACATCCAACACAATGAGGTCTGGGCATTTCCCATGCATGGGTGAATATAAGGATACTCTGTAGGGACCTCGATACTTTCAAGGTAACACAAAATCCAACAAGGATAAATCACAAAGTAAAAAAACAGAAAACCATTACTTAAGTATATTCACATACATATACATATGTGATCTAGTATCCCATCTCTATAAAGAGGAAAACATAAAAGTAAAAGACTCACCTCAACTGGGATTTTTTTCTAGGGGTAGTATCAATCTGATCCATCGTCTGTTGGAGAACTCCTTCTCTATCGAGTACAATAGGCATACTGTGTCACACTATGGCACTTCCAACAAACATGGACTACTGAGGTACTCCTGCTATCGAGTATCGTGGGTCTGCCGATCTCACACAAAGGTGCTCCCCACCATTTGTCCATTGTGCTCACACAGAGGCGCTCCCCCTGGTAGCATGTTTTGGTACTCCACTTGTCGAGTACCATGGGTCTGCCGCACTAACACAGAGGCGCTCCCCACCGGGGGTATGGCGCACTCACGTAGTGTCGATCCTCACAGGGCTAGTATAATCACTTCGAGTCAAATCGATCAGCAGTCGTCATGTATCAGCCAGCTACTAGGTTCCTGCACAAATGCCTTCTCATCTCTTAAATATCTTCATCATAAGCTTCTGGTCGATACTCCAACTGTCGGGAAGTCCCACATAGAAGTATCTCAAATGTCCTCTACGTTGAAGAGGTATCATCACAACTGACAGCGCATCAATCAGACGCCCGGTCTATGAGTTATTAGCCTTTCAGTTCTAGGGACAGGTTGGATTCTTGTATGATCCAACCTCACCGTATCTCATATATACCCCTAACTCCCGTGGGGTATTCTCAAAGAGACGATCACGCTCCATGGATCCCATCATCACTGATGGTTCATCACATGGATGTCTGGTGCCAATATTATAGAGGTTTGTGCAGGGGCACATGGTTGGCGCATGGTCTGGACATACTATGTGGCCAAGCCATGCGAAGTCCCTGGGTGGGATAGTGGCTAACTCATAGTTACAGCATGGTTTCCCAAACCGTGCAGCCATGCTGTGCGAGGTCTCCAGGTTGGATAGTGGCTACTACATAGTTGGCGCACAGTTTCCCAAACTTTGCGGCCAAGCGGTGCGAGGTCCCTAGGTGGGACAGTGGCTACTCCACAGTTGGCGCACGATTTCCCAAACAGTGCATCCAAGCTGTGCGACCACTTAAAAAATTAGGGTTTTATCTCTTGGTCCACTCATGATTTCCCATCATTATCCCATTCGTCCTCCCACTCAAGGCACATTCGGGATTTAAGATTTTACAGAGGATGGGGAAGCTCCTTATCTCATCTTAGAGGAAAAACAATGGGGGTTCATGGTGTATTGAAGAATGTTCTCCACTCATTTCTGTGGAAAAAGTCCACCTTCATCCTTCGTGTAGAAAACATCATTCAAGAAAATCAGAGAGGGGTCAGGACATGTTTATTTGCCATGCACCCTCTGCGTTAGTGTTGTAGCAAGTGGATCAGAAAATGAAGATATGGAAGATAATTAACAACATCATTTACCACAACCCTTGTTAACAAAATATTCCCCACCCACAAGGAAAAACATCCAAGGATCAACATGATAATAAGTTGGATCAAATTCTTTGTTTTATAAGGTAACAATCCAGGGAATAATATCATAGTTCAATAAAATCCCTACCTATCTTGTCTATCATTGACGATTAAAGGAGAGGAATGGAGGATGTCGATTCGGTGACATCGGGAAGTGACTGGGGTAGGAGACTAAGGAAGAAGCGTTGCAGGAGTTCTTCGCAGTTATCTCCTTATCTTTCTGCTCGGTCGAAGACCAAAGAAAGAGTTCGTCGTTCTTCGCTAGATGATGATGAGGCGTTCTTTGTGGACGTCAGTTCTTTGTTGGAGAGTTCTTCTCCTCCCCAAGCTCCACCAAAAAACCAACCAAAAATTATATAAGAATTGTCTTTTATTTGTGGGTACAACAACAAAAATAGTTTAGTTGAATTAAATGAGACAACTCATTTATGTAATTTTGTGGAATAGATTCAAATTCAAGTTAGGGTAGGTGGAGAGTTTCAATTAAATGAATAGAGGTGTTCAAATAAATAACTGTGAGTTAAAGGGGGATATTAAAACCTGTGTGGGACGCACCAAGTATATCCTCCCAAGGGAGGTTATGTGTTGGTGGGACCCACCACCCTAACCTCCCACGAGAGGTTAGGGTTTGGTGACCCCCAACACTAATCATCTCCTAGAGGTTTTAACTACCTCAAAAATAAAAATAACATAACTCTTATTTTTATTTACCTTAATTAAAATCCAAAAATCTAACTTCCACTCGTGATAGAATGCAACTGTAGGGACGGTCTCACTAAGAAATTACTGACTCTGCGAGTTCGACGGTGCCCTCATATATCAATTCTGAGAACCGATTCAAAAGTATTAAAATCCTGCTCACATGTTTACTGAACATACCTGAACAAAACATTATAAATTGATTTTGGGCACACTGGGCCTCAGAATCAGGTGACGTAAATTTTTGCGAACTCGTAAAAATCCAATTAATTTATGAAAAATATTTCCACATAATTTTTGGGGCTATACATTATCCCCACCTCATTGATTTATGTCCCCATAAGCTACTACTCCCACTATGGGAACAAATGGGGATACTGAGCATGCAACTGAGCCTATCACTCCAATGTGCTCTATTGATGGTTCCCATACTGCCAACGAATGCGCACCGGAGGTATTGACCATCCACATAGTACCCACCCCTGTCAATCCTCAACCTCTACTGGAACCTCTGTGAATTTCGCCCCATCATCGATGTCCGGCTCTCCATGGTCGATGATGTGGGAAGGGTTGTGTACATATCTCCTCAATTGAGATACGTGGAAAACGCCATGCACTCGGTGCAACAGAGGAGGATGAGCCAAATGGTAAGAAACCATGCCTACTATGAAAAGGACCTATAACGGTCTAGGGAATCACAGTGATAACTTGCTGCCTCGGCTAAATCTATGTACACCTCATCGAGGTGAGACCCATAGAAAGATATGCTTTCCATCCTCGAACTCCAGAGGTATCTGTCTTGTGTCAACATATGATTTTTGTATGCTCTGCGCAGTCTTCATCCACTCCTGGATGATCTGTACCTTCTCCATGGTAGCCCGTACCATCTCTGGTCACACTAGTGATGACTCCCCTAGGTCTGCCCAGTATAGTGGCAATCTGCAAGGTTGACCATACAATGCCTCAAAAGGTTCCATACCGATGGTGGAGTGGTAGCTGTTGTTTAAGGAAAACTCTACCAAGGATAAGTGATCCTATCAACTGTGACCGTAGTCGAGGACACATGCATGGAGCAAGTACTTGAGGGTATGAATGGTCGAATCTGTCAGCCATCTATCTAAGGATGGAAGGCGATGCTCAAGCACTACTGGGAAAACAGGTATTTGCGACGGGCTATTTGCGACGGGATCCCGTCGCAAATAGCCCGTTGCGGAAAACGCCGTCGCAACTAAACTTATTTGCGACGGGACCGTCGCTAAAGCCATTTTTTGCGACGGGCATTCTCCCCGTCGCAAATAGTATTCCGTATTTTTGTAAAAAACTTTTTAAACAGTTATTGCGACGGGCCCGTCGCAAATACCTTTTGCGACGGGACCCGTCGCAATAATGTTTTTTTTTTAAAATAAAAAAATTAATAATACTAGTATTTGCGACGGGAACCGGTTCCCGTCGCAAATACTATTAATAGTAATTGCGACGGGACCCGTCGCAAATACTCTTTTTAAAAAAAATAAAAAAATATTAATAATACTAGTATTTGCGACGGGCATAGTATCCCGTCGCAAATACTATAAAAAAAATAAAAAAAATAAATTATTAATAAATTATTTTAATTAATATAATAATAGAATTATAATTTACAAATGAAAATAATAAATTATTTTAATTACTATAATAATAGTAGAATTATAATTCAAAAATAAAAATAATAGAATACTAATAAATAATTTAATTAATATAATAATATTATAATTATAATTCATAAATAAAAAAAATATTAATAAGTTATTTTAATTAATATAAAAATAATAGAATTATTTTACATTCAAATATTAAAATAATTCAAGTATTACAAAAAAATAATTAAATTATAATATTATAAAATTTTAATATATATATAAAATTTTAATATATATATATAATTTAATATTATAAAATATAAATATTATTATTATTCATATTAATATTGTTATTTAAAAATATAATATTATTAATATTTTATAATGAGACAGAAACTACGAATAGAAAAAAAAATATTTTGATTTCACAAATTTTATAACAGAAATACAAACTCTAATTATTCCTGATTATTCCTAATTATTCCTAATTATTTGCAATTATTCCTAATTATTTGCAATTATTCCTAATTATTGGCAATTATTGGTCATTATTGGCAATTATTACTAATTATTCCTAATTAATCCTAATTATTCCTAATTAATCCTAATTAATCCTACTTATTCCTAATTATTCCTAATTATTACTAATTATTCCTAATTATTGCTAATTATTACTAATTATTGCTAATTATTTCTAATTATTGCTAATTATTTCTAATTATTGCTAATTATTTCTAATTATTGCTAATTATTTCTAATTATTGCTAATTATTGCTAATTATTGGTAATTATTTCTAATTATTTCTAATTATTCGTAATTATTACTAATTATTGGTAATTAATACTAATTATTGGTAATTATTGCTAATTATTGCTAATTATTGGTAATTATTGCTAATTATTGGTAATTAATGCTAATTATTGGTAATTAATACTAATTATTGGTAATTATTACTAATTATTGGTAATTATTACTAATTATTGGTAATTATTACTAATTATTCGTAATTAATACTAATTATTCCTAATTAATACTAATTATTCCTAATTATTGTTAATTATTCCTAATTATTACTAATTATTGTTAATTATTCCTAATTATTCCTAATTATTGTTAATTATTCCTAATTATTACTAATTATTGGTAATTAATACTAATTATTGGTAATTAATACTAATTATTGGTAATTAATACTAATTATTGGTAATTATTACTAATTATTCCTAATTAATACTAATTATTGGTAATTATTACTAATTATTCCTAATTAATACTAATTATTACTAATTATTGTTAATTATTCCTAATTATTACTAATTATTGTTAATTATTCCTAATTATTACTAATTATTGTTAATTATTCCTAATTAATACTAATTATTGGTAATTAATACTAATTATTGGTAATTAATACTAATTATTCCTAATTAATACTAATTATTCCTAATTAATACTAATTATTCCTAATTAATACTAATTATTCCTAATTAATACTAATTATTCCTAATTATTACGAATTATTGTTAATTATTCCTAATTAATACTAATTATTGGTAATTATTACTAATTATTCCTAATTAATACTAATTATTCCTAATTATTACTAATTATTGTTAATTATTCCTAATTATTACTAATTATTGTTAATTATTCCTAATTAATACTAATTATTGGTAATTAATACTAATTATTGGTAATTAATACTAATTATTGGTAATTAAGACTAATTATTGGTAATTAATACTAATTATTCGTAATTAATACTAATTATTTGTAATTAATACTAATTATTCCTAATTAATACTAATTATTGGTAATTAATACTAATTATTCCTAATTAATACTAATTATTCCTAATTATTCCTAATTATTACTAATTATTCCTAATTATTACTAATTATTCCTAATTATTCCTAATTATTACTAATTATTCCTAATTATTGTTAATTATTCCTAATTATTACTAATTATTGTTAATTATTCCTAATTATTACGAATTATTGGTAATTAATACTAATTATTACGAATTATTGGTAATTAATACTAATTATTGGTAATTAATACTAATTATTGGTAATTAAGACTAATTATTGGTAATTAATACTAATTATTTGTAATTAATACTAATTATTTGTAATTAATACTAATTATTCCTAATTAATACTAATTATTCCTAATTAATACTAATTATTTGTAATTAATACTAATTATTCCTAATTATTCCTAATTATTGGTAATTATTACTAATTATTCCTAATTAATACTAATTATTCCTAATTATTACTAATTATTCCTAATTATTCCTAATTATTACTAATTATTGTTAATTATTCGTAATTATTGTTAATTATTCTTAATTATTACTAATTATTGTTAATTATTCCTAATTATTACGAATTATTGGTAATTAATACTAATTATTGGTAATTAATACTAATTATTGGTAATTAATACTAATTATAGGTAATTAATACTAATTATTGTTAATTATTGGTAATTATTACTAATTATTCTTAATTATTGATAATTATTAGTAATTAAATGAATAATTATCAATAATTAGAAATAATTACCAATAATTACAAATAATAACATTATTAATATATTTTATTATTAATATTAAAATAATATAATTTTCTAATTTATATACAGTTCTTTTTTCATCTGTGCGTTTTCTATCTCCACATACAAATAATACATGTGAAGACAGCAAACACACAGATGAAAAAAGAACTGTATATATATAAAAAATTATATTATTTTAATATTAATAATAAAATAAACTAATAATGTAATAATGTTCTTATTCTTAATTATTGGTATTTATTACTAATTATTAATATTTATTCTTAATTACTAAAAATTATTACTAATTATTCCTAATTACCATATAAACAATACTTATAATTTAAATTTATTAAATAATAAAACAATGTGAACATAATTAAATTACAACTAATTAATAATAATAGAAACTAATAAAAAATTAAAAATAAATAAAAAATTAAAATGAAGATAAATACCTTAAAAAATTGATCTGTTCTGATCGTTCTTCAAAACTTTAATATCAGCTCCGGAGAAAAAACTTAAACTGGAGAAAAACTCAACTCTAGAAATATAATTCTGAGAGAGAGAGAAGATAAGGAATGAGAATGAAATGAAAAAAACGGATGGGGGTATTTATAGGTTAGATTATTTGCGACGGGTCCATTTGCGACGGGATTCCCGTCGCAAATAATACTATTTGCGACGGTACCCGTCGCAAATACCTTAGCCAACATTTATTACGGTCAACCGGTAAATAGTTATTTGCGACGGGTCCCGTCGCAAATAATCCCTGCCGACATAGTATTTGCGACGGGGGAATATTCCCGTCGCAAATACCTTTTACCGCCGTCGGTTATTTGCGACGGGAATATTTCCCCGTCGCAAATAAGTTTCCCGCGATTTGGCGCGCATCGCGGGAAAACTATTTGCGACGGGGAAAGCAATCCCGTCGCAAAAGCCTCCTTATTTGCGACGGGGAAATACCCCCGTCGCAAATAAGTTTTTAACATGACTATTTGCGACGGGAATAAATCCCGTCGCAAATAACCCGTCGCAATAGCTCATTTTTCCCGTAGTGAAGTGAAGTTGTGTCAAGAAATCCTCCTGTAACCCCTTCCATAGTCAGGAAGTAAACTGGGCATCATAGTTGGAGACAATAGAATATGGTACTCCATGTAAACACACAATCTCCCACACATAGAGGAATCATATTCTCTCTACTGAGCCCTTCTCTTTTATCAATTGGAAGTGGGCCGACTGGGTTATTCGATCAATGATCACCCATATCGAATCATGACTCCTGGATGTACGTGGAAGAACTGTCATGAAGTCTATGGATATCCCATTCCACTTCCACTCTAGGACCTCTAAAGGCTGAACTGAGCCTGCGGGTACTTGGTGCTCCGCCTCCACTTTCTGACAATTGAGGCACCGTGAGACAAAAAATGCTACTTCCTTCTTCATATCGTTCCACGAGTGATGTCTTTAAAATTCCTAGTACATCTTCGCCACTCCTGGATTTATAGATAAAGGGGAAGTGTGGAACTCCCTAAAAAAATCCTCCCGATGTGCTATGGGTACCACGTTATGTCCCTTGAAAGGGATAAAGTTCTCTCCACCTAATGAAAATCCCTCAGGTGCATGCCCTGTGTATATTTGAGCATGTCGCATCACGCAGTCAGCTTCCCCATGTTGCGCCTCCTTGACTCGCTGAATAAGTGGAGGAGTGACTGTAGGATACTGTAGAAAGGATTCTCCATCTCTCTCCACATAGGATATTTGTATGGAATCTAGATGCTATGTCACCTCTCCAAGCAGCGGTATACTAGATCTCATGGTGAGTGCATCTTCAACGACGTTCCCCATCCCAAGAGTATAGACTATCTCGATGTCATAGTCCTGGAGGAACTCAAGACACCATCGTTGTCTCAGGTTGAGGTCCTTCTGAGAGAAGATATACTATATAATCTTGTGATCAGAGTAGACTATGAAATGATCTCCCATCAGATAGTGTCTCCACATATTCATGGAGAAGACCACTACTGCTAAATCTAGGTCATGGGTATCGTAGTTCTGCTCGTTTTATCTCAGATGTCGAGAACTATATGTGATCACTGATCGCTTCAGCATCCAGACACACCCAAGTTTGTTCCCGGATGCATCGAAGTTACCTAAGTACCATACGCCCATCTCTGGAAGCCTCAAGATGGTGCACTAGTCAGCCTCTGCCTCATCTCATGAAAACTCTACTGGAATCTATCCAACCACACGAAGGGTTTCCCATTCATCATCAAAGATGATAGTGGCCATGCAACTCTGCAGAAGTCTGGAAGGAATCTCTGGTAGTATCCAGCCAATCCCAAGAAACATTGTACATCTGTCACTCTCTTGGGTGGCTCTCAAGAAAGTACCGCCTCAATCTTCGCTAGATCCACTGCAACTCCAGCCTTCGAGATGAAATTTACCAAGAAGTTAACCTCTCGAATCTAAAACATGCCCTTCGAGAGCTTACAAAAAAGCAGGGGCACTCAGAGTGTGTCCAGTACTACCTGTAAATGGAAGGAATGATCATCCAAAATAGTCGAGTAGATCAGAATGTCATCGATGAAGACAACAAAAAAGTGATCAAGGAAATTCTTGAAGATCATGTTCATGAGACACATGAACACTGCTGGAGCATTGGTTACTCCGAAGGGAATAACCAAGTACTCATAGAGGTTATACCGACACTCAATGGCCATCTTATGCATATCCTTGTCACAAAATCTAAGATAATGATAGCCCGATCTGTGGTCTATCTTCGAGAACCACAGTGCTCCATTGAGCTGATAAAATAGTTCGTCATTCCTCAGGAGTGGGTACTTTTTCTTCACAGTCTCCTGGTTCAGGATACAGTTGTCGACACAAAGCCTCAAGATCTGATCTGCCTTCTTGGAGAACAGAATCAGGGCTGCCAAGGGAGAAACATCGGGCTGGATGAATCCCTTCCCCTACAAGTCCTCCAGCTGTTCCCGCAACTCATGAAGCATAGTGGGAGCTATCTGAAATTCTGGAGTAGCTATTGATGTCGTCCCAGGGTACAGATCAATGTATAATTCCACATCTCTATGAGGTGGTAGTCCTTGAACATCGTCATGGAAAACATCCACATACTGGTCCACCTCTACAGGATAATTCGGACTCTTGACATTAATTGCTCAGAGGGTAATGCAATCCAACTGGTGAGTGATCGGTTACACCCTCCTCCGAGTAATTCTGTCCTATGCTGCAAATATTCCTTTCTCTCTGGTGAAGGTAAACATAGTCCCATCAATGAGGACACACCACACATTGCGGATAATACAGTCAATCTGATCATGGACTGTAGATAACCAGTCCACACCTAATATGACGACGTAAGGCCTCGATGCCACAATAAGGAGATCCTAGCCCAAGCTCTTTGCTCCTTGAGTATGCTCACACTTCTGGAACCAGTGCCTAATCATCGAAACTGCTCCCGTAGCAGTCCTTAGCGGTAAGGATCGAACCAACGGCTCTGTCGGAATCTTCGAGCTCCGAATGAGGGTAGTGGCTATGAAAGAGTGACAGACACCTATGTCTATAAGAACTACAACTAGGGTGGTGTAGAAACAGATAGTACCTCGAATCATCTCTGGAGCACCATGGTCGTATGCCTCAGCTGCCTGAAGCTGAGCTCTCTCATGTCCACCTGCTATCTACAGTCGGGGTGGACCTCCTGGTGGTGGTGGTGGAAACACCTCGAAACGTCGTCCACCACCAGCTACTCGACCAGCTCCTCTGCCACGTCTACATGTTCCCTACAGGCCACCTCGATCAAACCTCTACATCTACCTTGGAGGTCTGTTAACTATCTTCTGATCATCTGAACGACATGTGGGACAGTGATGAGCCATGTGACCCTGCCCACTGCATGACTAGCACTGTCTGCTCCTGGAATATGAGTAACTACCCCAAATGACTTATCCTAGGTCATGCAGTCGTCCACCCATGGGTCTGGTCCTCTTGGACCTTTGAGACTTCTGTATCTTGCTGGAAACCGAAGACTCGGTTGCATGTCGGCTAGTGGTGGGTATCTCTGCTAGAGACTTATTTACAAAAAACTATCCACTAGGAGGTCCCTCTCTAACACCCACGCATGTGATAGGATGCTGAGGGAGAACATCTTGGCTCTGCTCTCTAACCTGAGCCCTTTCTCGAAGGTCCGGAGACTAAATAATGGGTCCCACACCATATCAGTGGAGTATCACGAGAGTTTGGTAAACCTCATTGAATGTTGTGGTATTGTGATAATACCCTGATGTAGATGTCATAGATCCTTTATCTGCACCACTCGAAGGGTCTCTAGAACAAAATCTTCTCGGAACAGGCACTCGAAATCTATCCAGAGTACTATCGCCTTGTCGTGGACTTGGAGAATCAGGCTCTACCATCTGCCTGCTGATTCTAGAAGGAGATTTGTAGTAAGTATCACTATGAGGTCTGCTAGCGTCCATACCAGCCTGAAGACTCTCACCACAGCCTCCAGCCAATCCTTAGCCACATGGGGGTCCATCTCTCCCTAGATCCTGGGTGGCCTATGGCGCTTGATTTCATGAAACACGCTCAAGCGGCGTGCATGATCTGCAGGTGAGGCTGGTGGCATCAGTGGCACAATGGTATGTGGTACCGCTGGTACCTCCACTGGTAAAGGACCCTGCACCGAGGCCTCATCGCTTGGTTGGCTGTCAGAGCATACGACTCTCTGGGTTCTCACTGGCCGTCCATGAGGAGGCATCATGAGTGAAACAGATGTGACACAATCAATAGATTATACCTGGTAAGCTGACCTAGTTTAGCTAACATAAGAAAACTTTTGAAAACACACACTCAATCAGGGTTTTTGTGAACTAAGTTGAAAATCAGTAGTCAGGGTACTAGTGTATGGATACGTCGGCCTCCTGTACCAACACTGGACTCCAAGAACAAAAAACCACACTTAGTACCCTTAACACTATTTCATCACAGAAAAGAAATATCAGAGTCCTAAGTTAGGCGGTAGAATCGATTCCTCTGATATCAATTTGTCATGACCAGTACCTCGGGGCCCGTATCGTGACCACCCCAAGCCTTCCTTCTAAAGGCCAGGGGCTGGAGATGAGTACCAAAGGCATAAAATCCTCAAATTGGGAAGGCAATGACATTATAATAGTAAACACATGCAATAGTGTACAAAATTGGAAGTAAAAAACTATGTAAAAGACTATATAAAAAAGGGTGATGGAATATAAAATGGGTCGTAAATACAAATCCAGATGTAAAGTAAAAGTAAAACTAAAAAATGGACAAATAGCTGAAAGGTTATTAGAAACTCCTGGATCATCCTTTGGGGTTCCTACCTGAAGGGTAGGTATCGATGGACACCTCAGAACTCCATTTCCATCAGAATCCTCTATGTGCCGAATCGTCGTAAGGTCCACCACTGGGTATTGTCTAGTCCTAGCGCTCTGGACCTCCGTCAGCACTATCTTTCATCTCCATCCAACACAATGAGGTGCAGGAATAACCCATGAAGGGGTGAGTATAATGATACATAGTAGGGACCCAGAGACCCTCAAGGTGTCACAAAATCCAACAAGGATAAATCAAAAAGTACAAAAACTATGGATAACCATTACTTAGGTATATGCCCATACATATACCTATGGTATCTTGTAACCCATATACATCAAGAGGAAAACACAAAAGTCAAACACTCAGCTCAACCATGATTTGTTTTCTAAGGAAAGTATCAATCTGAACCCTCGACTACTGGAGAACTCCTTCCCTATATAGTATAGTGGGCTTGTCGCATCACACAGAGGCACTTCCCACTAACATGGACTACTAAGTTACTCCTAATGTCGAGTATCGTGGGTCTTCCGTGCTCACACAGAGTCACTCCCCACTGTGGGTCTGCTGCGCTCACACTAAGGCACTCCCCCTGGTAGCCTGCTATGGTACTCTCATTTCGAGTATCATGGATCTTCTGCACTCACACATAGGTGCTCCCCACCATGGAACTACCGCGCTCACAAAAAGGTGTTCCCCAATGGTCTAGTTTAATCACTCCTAGTCGAATCGATCAGTAGTGGTCAAGTCTCAGCTAGCTACTAGGTTCCTGCACAAATGCATGCCCATCTCTAGAAGATCTTGTCCACAAGCTACTGGTCCATAATCCAACTATCATAAAGTCGCATGTAGAAGTATCTCATAGGTCATCCATGTTGAAGATGACTCAGCACAACTCACAGCGCGTCAATCAGTCACCCGATATTTGAGTTATTAGACTTTTAGTTCTGGGTGCCCGTTAGATTCGTGTATGATCCAACTTGACTGTATCTAAACAATATCCCTAACTCTATTGGGGAATTCTCAAATGGACTTCCATGCTCCAAGGTTCCTAGAGTCTCTGACGGTTCATCAAATGGATGTATGGTGCCAATGTTATGGAGGTTTGTGCAGGGGCACATGGTTGGTGCATGGTCTAGACATACCGTATGGCCAAGTCGTGCGTAGTCCCTGGGTGGGACAGTGGATACTGTATGGTTGGCGCACAGTTTCCCAAACCATACAGCCAAGCCATGCGAGGTCTCTAGGTGGGATATTGGAAACCGCATAGTTGGTGCACGATTTCCCAACAAGTGCTTCCAATACGTGTGACCACTTAAAAAATTAGGGGTTTTAGTCCCGGGCCACTCGGGATTTCCCATCATTTCCCCATTCATCCTCCCAATCGAGGCTCATGTAGGATTTATGGTTTTTTAGAGGTGGGGGAAGATCATTATCTAGTTTTGGGGAAAAAAGAACGGGGTTCTTGGTGGATTGGAGATGGTTCTCCACTCATTACCGTGGAAAAAAGACGCCTTCTTCCTTTACATAGAACACATCATTCAAGAATAGCAAAGAGGGGTCAGGATGTGTTTATTGGACAGCACCCTTCAAGTTAGAGCAGTAGCAGGTGGCTCAACGAATTATGATATGTAAGATAATTAAAAACATCATTTACCACAACCCTTGTTAACAAAATATTCCCAACCCGCAAGGGAAAACATCAGCGGATCACCTTGAAAATAAGTTGGTCCTTGTTGTTTGTTTTAGAAGGTATGAATCAAGGGAATAATATCATACTTAAATAAAATCCCTACATCACTTATCTATCATTGATAGTGGATGGAGAGGAATGTCGGACGTCAATTCGTTGATGTCTAGAAGCGTCTGGGGAAGGAGACCGAGGAAGATCTGTCATCAGCGTTCATCGCGGTAGGCTCCTTCGCTTTCAGCTGGGCCGACGTTCGGAGAAAGAGTTTTTCGTTCTTCGGGGGATGATGATGAGGCATTCTACGTGTGAGACAGTTCTTCATTAGAGAGCTCTCCTCCACCCCAATATCTCCCAAAAACCGAAACCAAAAATAATAGAGGAATTTTCTATTATTTTTTGGCACAACAACACAAATAGTTGTGTTTTATTTAATGAGAAACTCAATTAATTAATGGTGTGGAATATATTCCAATTCAAATTAGGGGTGGTGGAGAGTTTTATTAAAATGATGTGAGTTGTTCAAATAATTAATGTGGAGTTAATGGGGTTTTTAAAACCTGTGTGGGCCACACCAAGGATATCGTACCAAGAAAGGTTATGTGCTGGTGGGCCCCACCACCATAACCTCCCATGGGACGTTAGGGTACGGGGGCCAAAACCACTAATCACATCATTGAGGTTTTAACCACCTCAAAAATAAAAATAATAAAACTCTTATTTTTATTTAACTTAATTAAAATCCCAAAATCTAACTTCCACTCTTGCTAGAACACAACTACGGTGGAGTTCTCACTAAGCCATTACTGACGCTGCGAGTTCAACGGTGCCCTAAGATTTCAATTCCGAGCAGAGGTTCAAAATTTATAAAATCCTGCTCGCACCTTTACTGAAAGTACCAAAACAAAACTTCAGAAATTGATGTCGGGCACACCGGACATCAGAATCAAGCACTGTAAATTTTCGCAGGCTCGTAAAAATCTCTTGGATTTATGAAAAGAATTTTCATGGAATATTCGGGGCATTACAATATATATTTATAATAACTATATAATTATAATAAATGTTCAATTAGAATAATGTAAGTTTTATAAATATAATAAATAATTATATTTATTATAGTTATATACTTATATTTATTATAATAATTATATAATAACTATAACTGTATATATTTGTTATAATTATAATTTTATATATATAATAATTAATTTTATAATAAATATACAATTATTATTTTATAATAACAATAATAAATATACAATTTTAATTATAATAAATATATACTGTTACAATAATTATATATTTATTATAATAAATATAAAATTATAATTATAATAATTATATTTATAATTGTAAATTGAATATAATTATTATAATTAATACAATTATAAATATAATAAATATATTAATATAATTTTTAAATAATTATAATAATTATAATAATTATATAATTATGATAAATATACAATTATAATTACAATATAAATATAATATTAATATAGTTATAATAAATATAGATATAATAAATATATAATTATGGTAATTTGTATATTTAATATAATAAATATAATCATATTTATAATTATTATTATTATATATTTTTATTAATTATATAATTATAACAATAACATATATTATAATAATTAATTAATTACAATAAATATATATTTATTATTATTATAAATATTATATAATTATATATATAATAATTATATGATTATATTAAATATACAATTATAATTACAATAATTATATAATTATAAATATAATAATTATAATAATTATAATAAATATTTATATCACAATTCTTATATAATTATAATAATTATATACTTATAATAATTATATATTCACAACGATTGTATATTCACAATAATTATATATTTACAATAATTATATAATTACAATATTTATATCTTTAAAATAATTATATATTTATAATAATTATATAATCACAATAATTATATATTTATTATAATTTTTTACTAATAATAATTTTATATTTATTATATATATAAGTATTTAATTATTCTAATTATATAATTATTATAATTGTATATTTATTTTTGTTATATATTAATTATATTTATAATTATGTAATTATTGTAGTTATATATTTATTGTAATTTTATACTGATTATGATCATATATTTATTATATTTATAATTTTATATTTATTATAATTATATAATTATTATAATTATATCTTTATTATATTTAAGATTATATAATTATTATGTATATAATTATATATTTATTACAATTATAAAATTTTTAAAACTATATCTTTATTATATTTTTAATTGTAAAATAATTATAATTATAAAATTATTATAGTTATATATTTATTTTATTTATAATTGTAATAATTATAATAAATATAAAAAATATACAATTATAATTAAAATTATTTATTATAATTATAATTGTATATTTATTATAATAAATATATAATTATTTTAATTGTATATATTTTTTATATTTATAATTTTATATTTAGTATAATTATTATAATATAATAACTATATATTTTTTACAATAATTTTTATTATAAATATACAATTATAATTATAATAAATATATACAATTACAATAACTATATAATTATTATAAAAAATATAATTATATAATTATAATAAATATAATTACTTATTATAATTATAAAATTTATAGGGATATAATTTTACATTTATTATAATTATATAATTATTATATTGATATATTTATTATATTTATAATTATATAAATATATATTTATTATATTTATAATTATATAATTATTATATATATATATTGTTAATATAATTATATATTTATTATGATTATATAATTATTATATAAATAATTATATATTTAATATAATTATAAAATTATTATAATTATATCTTAATTATATTTATACTTATATAATTATTGTAATTATAATAGTATATTTATTATAATTATATAATTATTATATTTTCAATTATGTAATTATTATAATTTTAATAATTATATAATTATAATATATATAATTATATATTTATTATAAATATAAAATTGTTATTATTATATATTCAATAATTTTTTTATTGTTATAATTATATAATTTTGGTAATAAAATAATTATTGAAATATTATAATAATTATAATTATATAATTATTATAATTCTATAATTATTATAATTCCATAATTATTATAATTATAAAATTAATATAATTGTTGTAAATATATAATTATTAAAATTTTATATTTATTATAATTATATATTTATTGTAATTATATTATTGTTAGAATTATAATAAATTTAATAATAAATTTATTGTACTTATTGTAGTGATTATATTTATTATAAATATATTTATTATAATTATAATTATAATTATATAAATATATATAATATATATATATAAAGAGGGTTGGTAAGGGGGGCGTGGGGAGAAATAAACATATGAACGCCAAATGAATTGGCGATCGCCATACCCACTTCTCAAAATAAAAAAAATCATACACTTTAAATAAAAAATTATAATAATAAAACCCTCTCCCCTAATTTTTCCCACACAAAAAATTTCAATTCCTTGCCATTTCGTTTTCTATAAATTTTACACCATGATCAATTGATTAATAGAAATAATGAAACTCTTTTTTAGGAGAATAATTATTAAATAAAAATAATGAAAATCTACACGTTGACCTGGAAACCGAACTACAATGTAAATACTCAGAATGAATACACAATTTTAAATTTTTTAAAATTGTTTTAGAAAATAATTTTTTTCCCTGAGAAAACAAATACACAGATTTTTAAAAAATTAGTTGATCAAATAAAATTTCCCCAACATTAACAATATAAATTCAATTGAAAGGCCACAAGGAATGTATGTTTTTTGGTTGAAAAATTCAATATCTAGATTTGAATATAAATGTGAAATTTATTACGTAACATACATATATTAATTGGTTTATTTATCTTTTTTTTACCACACTTGAGTATTTACATGTTTTTTTTTAATATTTCATTAAATAATTTTTTAAACACACGTCAATTTGGGTTTGTGTGTATATAATATATTTTAAAAAATTAAGTTTCATTAAGTGTTTGAAATTGAAAATGTTATCATGATTAAAATGATCACAGTAGTAAACAAAGAAAAAACGTGATGATTCAAGGTGAGTTCAAGAAACAATGAGTCGAGACTGAACAAAATTCAAAAAGATATGAAAGAATGAATATAAGGTGAACACATTATATGATGTTCATAGTCCAATTTTTGACATATATGGATGACAAGAACACCACCCACATACAAATGTTTTTTTAACCTCACAACAAACAGAATGCATGTTTGGAATAACGAGAAAACGATGAATGCGAAAATAATGGAAATGGAAAACGTGTGGTGGAAAAAATCATTCCCTATAAATAAAATTGGATGTGCAGTGACCCAAAATTATATGTGAAAGAAAATAAAGTTGACACGGGAAATTTTTACATAGAAAAACCAAAAAGGGAAAAAGCACGAGACCTAGTCCCGAAAGAGGGATCCACTAAAATCATGAGGTGCATGGTACAGACAATCCAAAAATGGAAGGGGTATCCAACGTAATACTCAAGAATAATGGTGTGGATCAAAAAATGTGTAGAATAATAATGATGATCCACAATGAAATATGATCACCAAATGGGATTTTCTCTCAGTGTTGTTCGTGCCTGTGATGTCTAAATGCCTTGCCTCTGCCTCCTTATATAAGAAAATGAATCAGTGTCAAAAAATGTCTTTATGTCAAAAGAGAGTCACTATGTGAATTAATTGAAGCGGTCTTGGCCTGCATTAAACACACCCCATTTAAAGAGAAATCATTTGGAAAACATTTGAGGAGACATACCGTGGTGCGCACACCAGGAAGGCTCCCAATAGACTCCCCCTCCTACTCAAGTGGGGATCACTGCCAACCATGCAATCTGTCGGCAAGTCTCAAATTTTCATATGGGAAAACTCTTGGTTTACATGTCGGACCCATTGTAATCAGTGTAGATCTTATCATTCTTGAACTGTCTTGAATCAAAGAGGTTTCAGATTCAATGAAATCGAACATCGATTTGTTTTGACCTGCCATGAAATGTGTAGTTCATTCCCAAACAAATAGCACTCTGACTATCACAAAATAATTCATACCTATCTTGATTTAAATTGAGCTCTCAAATAAAAATTTTCATCAACAACAATTCTTTTGACACCATAGTAGCTGCAAGAAACTCTGAATCTGTTGTAGATAAAGAAACACATCTCTGCAATCTAGACTTCCAAGATACAGATCCCCTATAAACGTCATCAAATATCCGTAAGTAGACATCCTAAAATCGATATCTCCTTCCATATCTGAATCTATAAATCCACAAAGCATAGGTTTCTCTTTTCAAAAACACAATCTCAGATCAGAAGTACCACGAAGATAATGAAAAAGGAACTTCAATACTCTCCAATTCACTCTACATAGATTTGAGGGAAAATGAATATCCAAACCAACTGTATGAGATATATCAGGTCTAGTACATACCATTGAATACATCAGATAGACAACGGCAGATGAATAGGTTATGTGTTGTATCTCCGCTCTCTCTTCATAAGTAAACGAAAAATGACTGGTACTGATAATATAATGTAATGAAATAGGAGTACTAACCACTTTATCTCTATCCATAGAAAATCACTGAAGAACCATCTTAATGTATCTTTCATGAGATAACCACAACTTCATGGCCTTCTTGTCACGGGAGATCCTCATGCCAATATTCTATCATGCTGGACCCAAGTTATTCATCAAAAAAGGCTAACAAAGATCCTTATTTAATCTTTCTATTCTAGATGTATCACGGAAAAAAATGACCATACAATCAACATAAAGATTCACTTTAATAAAATCATCATTAGTAAATGTTTAATGAAAAGCACAATGATCAGAAAATGTCATCCTGAAACCCAGATGATAAATTACAGATTGAAACTTCTTATACCACAGCCTCGGAGCTTTCTTCAAACGATACAAACTCTTCTTCAACTTACAGGCGTGATTTTCTTTACCAGTTTCAACAAAACCCTCTGGCTGTTTCATATAAATATCCTCCTCTAAATCTCCATGGAATAAAGTTGTCTTCACATCCATCTACTCAATCTGGAAATATAAACTAGAAGCCAAACCAAGATCAACCTGAATGGAATAAATTTTCGCAACAGGTGATAAAATCTCATCAAAAGAAATACCTTTATTTTGATAGCAGCCTTTGACAAATAACCAAGCCTTGAATCATAGAACAGAACTGGATTCATCATTTTATTCTGATAAATCTACCGATTTTGCAAATATCTCTTCCATGTCGGAAACATCACCGGCTCAAAAGTGTGGTTTTCATGAAATGATGGCATCTCTTCATCCATTGTTGTGACCCATATGTACTTCTGTTCACACTAAATTGACACATAAAACTATTCTAGTTCTCTCACTTTAGCAAGCGGCACATACACATTAGGAGAATATCATGTAGAAATGGTGTGATGCTGAGATGACCTTTGGAGTGGAACTGTAGGTTCATTAATAATCCCTGGAAACAAATCATCACAAAAAAAAGGTGCATCTGAAACATCAACTCCAACCAGTTAACCTTGAGCAGCATTCTATACATCATCATGACCATCAAAATCAGTAATATGCGGTAAATGTGAATCAGAACCTCGATCAAGACTGAAAAAACCATTAGAAGGTGGAGAAGTAGCATTTTCTCCCTTATCAATGTTTGCAATATTCTAATCCTCCTTAAACAACGCATCTCGACTTCTGACCTATTTTTTCAAAATAGGATCATAGAACCTGTACCCAAACTCTTCATGTCCATATCCAATAAAAAATACACTATCATGTCTTACCATCCAGCTTGGATCTCTCATCTCTAGCCACATGAACTAAAGCATTGCAACCAAAAACACACAAGGGGTCGTACCTAATCACTTTTCCATACCAAAATTTGTCGAGAGTGTCTGTATGGAAATCTACGTATGGTGATAAATTGATAATATAATCAGATGTAAGTATATACTCACCCCAAAAATTCCTAGGATACATTACTTCTGAAATCAAACAATGAAGTCTTTCCATCAAATACAAATTCATCCTCTATGCTACATCTTTCAATTGAGGTTTCTTGGGCAGTATATTCTGAATCTGAATACCATCCTTCCTGCAGTATGGATAAAAAGGACCACAATACTCTCCTCCATTGTCAGTGTGATTACATTTATATTTCTTTCTGGATTCCCTCTCATCAGAAACATGAAATTTCATAAAAACACTGAGCACCTATCTTTTGGAATTAAAAACATAACCCCAGAGCTTTCTTGAGTATTCATCAATAAATGAAACAAAATAAATACCACCACTAAAGGTATTTTATTTCATAGGACCAAAAACATTAGAATGTACCAATTCAAGTACCTTTGACTTACTGAGTGGAGGATGGCTGCTGAATCTCACACTGCTCTATTTCCCAACCATGCAATGATCACATGTGTCCAATTTGACACTCATCAAATCTGGAAGAATATTTATCTTAGCTAAACAAACAAGGACTTTCTCACTTATGTGACTAGGCCCCTAATTCCACAACTTGGACGAAACACTACACTCCACAATGCAAGAAGTATCTCATGAAATATAAAATCTAGTCTACTACAATGCTGATTTATTCTTCCCTCGATCCACAATCAAGGAGACCTTGGGAATCATCCACTAGAAATCACCAAAAGTGCTGATAATCCATTCATCATCAAGAACATTGGTATAAATAAGATTCAAGAGAACCCCTAGTGTATATTGAACATTCTTCAAAATCAACATGATTCATGTACTGGAATCTAAACGAAAAGACCTGATTCCTACAACGTCAGCATGAACATCATTTCCCATCTTTAAAATTCCAAAATAACCTAGGTTGTAAGATTATAAGAACTCTTTCTTTGATGTCACATGAAAATAGGAACCACTATCATCATCCCAGAAAGAATTACCAGAATCAATGTAAAGGGATACATGAACAATAACAAGATCACCCCTTGTAGTGGCGGCTACATGATCATCTCCATCCCCATTTTCCTTCTATGGATTTTAATTCAATATATTGTCACTTTTCATCTGATAAAAAATCTTCTTTACATGCCCCTTCTTACCAAAATAAAGAAATTCAAAATCTCTATCCATCGGTCTGGATTTGCATCTAACTCTGCTCTTACCTCGACTACTCTCCTGTCGGTCCTGGATTCTCCCCCTATTCTCTATGACTAAAATCATTGAAGAAGATCTATCTTGTGTGCTTATCCTGACCCCATCATTTAAAATAGATTAAATGAAAAAACTAAATGTCAAAACACCATTTGGAGAATAACTGGTTAGAGTAACACATAAATTCTTTCATGAATCATGTAAAGTGTTAAGCAGAAAAAGAGCTAAAACCTCGTATTCAATATTGATACCCCTACCATAAAACTGAAAAAACATCCTTGATATTCACTTAAATAATATTTAGCGCTCTATTTCATAAAATAGTCTAAAATAATGGAATGGGAAATTACTTAGAACAAAATTGATTCATCCTTTCAACAAAACATCATCAATAGACAAAGGCATGAACAAGGCTTCAAATGCACAATGGTCGCGCATGTTCCATCACTATTGCACATGTATACTTGCACACCACCTAATGATCGCACAAGCGACTTGCACGCCCTAAAGGATAAAAGCCTATGGTCTTCTCTAGCCTATAAATAGACCCTATGGGCCCCCCATTTTGGAGAAGGGATTTTTTTAGAATTCAGATACAGAGCTCTGAACGCCCAAGTCTCTTCTTCAGGTCTTCCAAACACTTCTAAGGTAATTATTAACCTATAATGGGAGGTATAAACAATAGTAGTAAGGTCTAAGTGTTATAATTCACTAACACCTATGCGCCTAAGGTGTTTTACCCTTAATGGAAATGAACATACTTGCGCGCTGCCTTAATTCTTCACCAAAACTTGCGCGACTCTCTTCTGGAAGTACCATAGGATAATTCTAAAGGCTTTGGTCAAGGATAGCCAAAGAGTTACCCTACTGGTTAACAATCGTGGAAGTACCCGTATTTCTTGTAGGTATACATGCACGACCAGGACTTTCGCACCAACACAGTACCTGCGCGCCTGCCAAGACTTGCACGACCCTCCCTTTTTGGGTGCCCTTATTGCCCATTTAACCCCTCTTATGCCATTCCACCTCTCCTATTAAAAATTCAGTCTTCAAGACACTCTTCAAAGCTATTTTCGCATGTTTTCTTGATTGACTTCTTTATCTGAAAATAATTATGTGTAACATCTCATAAAAACTTAGTGATTCACAGATCTTAATGTCAGTAAAGTTAGAGATTTCTTTCATTCAACCTCATCCTTTAAGATGATAGAATCTTTAATATGGGCCTTCTATTCAGGGGTAATCCCTAGATCAAGGACCCGAATTTGGGCATCCTCCTCAGGAGTAAGCCCCAACCAAGTTCCTTAACCTGGCCCTCCTTTTCTGGAGTAAGCCCCAGTTCCAAATTCTCATTAATATTGGGAATCCTCCTTAGGAATAAGCCCCATGTCCCTTAATATGGGCCTCCATTTCATGAGTAAGTCCCAGTTATAATTTAATTTTGATTTAGGCTTCCTTCTCAGGAACAAAACCAAATCATAAGTCTCCTCTAACTTGGGCCTCCTTTTCAGGGATAATCCCCAAATTAGAGTATCCAAATCTCCATAAAGTACATATACCATTATGGACCATGTTCCAAGATTTCTTCTCTGAAGTAAATCCTAATCTTCATCTATTTGGGAAGTTATACTTACATAAGCCCCATATCATTTCTTATGATTGCATATTTCATGGCACAATTGTCTGGTTTAACCAATTCCCCTTGATTCTCACATCGAGCATGACTCACATGATCTTATAGTGTAAATATAATTATGACATCTTTTGTTGCTCCATCAATCATAAACATTATATTCCCTTACTCGATCTATGTGGGTTCTGATTCCTTATCTAAACAAAGGATAGGTAGGTATCCCATCTGCGGGTTCAATCCCAACTCTAAATTAATCCATGTCCTTCTGAATGACAATAAACTTCAAGTGCCCCACAGAGTGGCTTTAAAACTAGCATGGTCATCATAATGACCAAGAGACTTCTATATAATGTGTCGAAGGATACCATTGACTACACATCTATTACAAATACAGATGATTATCTATCGATGAAGAACTTCGAATACATATAAAAGATTTTCTAAATTTCAAACATATCAATCATTGATTGTCAAATATAAAGGAAAGATCATTTTATACTTGGTAATGTAATAAGGATTCATGAACATAACTTAAATCTATAAAGAGAGTCCTGGAGTAGACAATAATTCCCCTCAAAAAGGTGTGGTGAGTCCGACCTCCCACCCTCTCGACCAATGAAAATTCCTAAGCCTCATCAGTCCACAAACTAATGAGCGCCTACCTTTGGCATGTAGGTCCAAATGGATATGGAATCATTGGATTTTTCTGATTCTATGAACAAACTCATTAGAAACCGAATGGAATGTTTGAAACATTCAATCAATGAGGTCATACCCAATTCCAAGGGAAACAAAAAATGGTGAACCCGACGTGAATCATTAACCACGTTAAAATGATGTTTTACCTATTTGTTAGGCCCCTATTTAAAAATCTATAAGAGGGCCAACAAAAACAATCATCGACATATGTGCTCATCCGAAAGATATAGTGTCTGAATTTATCTTGATTATGTCTATTATATCAAACAGGAACTCTTTTCCAAGATTTTCTGCATTCTATGAAATGGATGCTCTCAAGTTCACACCTGTGAATACTGCTAAAATGAATACCACTACTTCTACTCCTGCTGGATCATCATCCGCTCTAAGGATGATATCACATACTCAGCGTCTTCAACACTGGGAATCATATGCGCTGGTTAAGGAGTACCGTCAATACGGTACCATCCCAACTCTGGAGGCTGCCCGACAATACCTCCAAGTGAACAACTCACACCGGTCATCCGGACAATGACGACCAGTGATCAAGAAGTAGTCGGTGCTAACCATCATCTCCAACCGTTTTGGGTCGTTGTCCCCAGAACACAATCACCATTCACACCCATATTCTGAGGTGTTGAATGAGCAGGCCCCTCAGGGCCTTAATTCAAGTATACATGAGTTCTTCTCAAGGGATACTATCAACAATCGCCGCATGACTCATGCGGCAGTGCACCCTCAACATGATGAGGGTCCCGAATCTAGGCGTTCGGCTCAGGTTCCTCGAACCTGAGTGGGAAAGACGAATCGCTAGAGGGGAAATCTGGTTAACAGTGAGCAGGTTTTTATCTCTTCCATTTCCGGAGAAGTCCACCAACCTAACATGGTGGTAAGTAACGAACGGGCACATAAACCTGTCCATTTTAATCCTGTTGTCTAGTAGAATCGTCTGGCAGTAGCGCGCCAATCCCGAAAGGCAATTCTGACAGAGTACTATAGATAGGAACATATACATGTTTATACATCATCAGCTAGTCAGCAGGCTCGTCTGACTACATATGATGGAGCTCGTCAACCACCTTCGGTGAAGTGTAATCAGCAAGAACTTACACCTGCTAGTATTGATCAATCCTACTAATTTTCTCGCTTGGTAGCACATGGATATGTCAGTTGGAAAGCTTCGGTGACAAACAGGAGGCAGACTCAACTCTATGCCCCCAAACATGAGTACTTCCAGGATTCACTGACAGGAAAAGGAGGAAATGAGCAGGCACATACACCTTCTCCAAAAACGGAATTGACATATATCCTCGTTTTGGCAGATGATGTCACCAAGCATATTCTATCAATGGTGATAGAGCAGAAGAAAATCCCTGCTCATATTCTAGATGCCTGTCAGGATATTATAACATCTTCAGCAGCATCACATAGAAAGAAATGCAAATCTATCCCTACCAGTGGAGTGATAAATAAACAGTTCAGTCCGTAACAGACACACACATCTGTTCCAGTCCAAGAGGGTTGTGGGGCATACTCCCCATACCATACGGACAACCAAGTCAGGAACATAAACCTTGTTTAAGTGGGGGAAATCAGCCTAACCTGATCATTTCTCCTGAGAAAGAACACACACATGCTAAATTAAGTAAAAAAGGCGTCTAAAAAGAAGACCCGCCTAGCACATTCAAGAAATCAAGAGCCAATCTGGAATAAAGACTTACTCGATGCCGGTGTTCTTGATGCACTAAGACAACTATCTATTGCAACTCAACAGTCTTCTCTTTCAGTTCCCAATAGTGGGAAGATTAATTCCGAAGGTCTGCATCATATACTTCCTCATGAAGGCTTGCTTCATTACAATTCGGTCAATCTCGAACTTTCATCTTCGGATGAGAGCTACATGAACCCTTTCTGTGGTCAGAAGACCAAGGAGCAAGAGATCTCATCTTTTGCTATAACCCACCATGGTGGTCGTCCCAATGATGCTGAATTTCGCTACGAAATTCTTCTCCGCAGTAGTGATGCACATTTCCCGAAAAATGCTTCTATGAACAATGTAGTGATGAGAAAGCCCTCTTATCTTGAGGCACTTGCAAATGCGAAACTAGTCATTTCTGATTCTTTATCGCTAGCAGGTGAAATACTATCTCAATCAAGAGATAGGCTAGAGTGTAGGTCATTTTTTGAACCACCCCTAAGTCATGCGTCTTCTAGTTTAATCATTGATATCTATACCATTCTTGTTGAATCCAATGAAGCAACAAAGAAGTGCCATCTCTAGTAAAATCAGGGATAAGAATCTACATTGAATGATAAATCGGATATGCTGAACATGAGAAAACAACTGAAAAAAGGTGAAGTACCCATCTTGTTTTGGCCTTTGGATGACTCTCAGTATGATGTTCCAGAGATGTTGATGGAAGATGGAATTCATGATATTCGTCTCAACATATAGAAAACTCTTTGTCAGTTGAAAAAGAAATTATTATCTTATGATGAATATGAAAATCATGTAAAGATAATAGAAGGGTTACAACGTCAAATTGACTTGGAATCTCTATCAGTCCCTCGATATCTGATGGTTGAAAAGCAGCAGAGAGACCTTCAGCGTTCATGCCTTGGCGCACTAGAAGATTGTTCCAGTTAATTGCCAATTCCCCATCTGGTATTCGTGTCATAGGATGGGGTGTTCATGGAGCACTAAATTTCATTGTGCTCTCTAGTCAACAAAGCCCTCCAAAAATGGTCTCATGTAATGTTATTGCCCATGGCTGGCCAAATTCAATGTGCTTTGTATGTAAACAAATGTTTTCCCAAGAACAGTATTCAACTTGTTCTTCTCGAAATCAATCATAAAGAGAAAAATTGTTGAATTACTCATGCATCAAGCAAACGAGAATATTGAACAGGATTCTCGTTTGGTGCATGCACATCACCAAGTGATAGAAGTGTCAGAAATCCTCCAACGGGCTTTTGAGCTGGGTGATAAAAGTGGATATAGGTTGATGCATACAGCTAATTTCCGGACTAAGGTCCGCAAGATCAGGAGAGATTTTAAGAAAATCTTAGACATAGCATGTCAAGAGCCACCCTAGCTTTCCAAACTGGGGACTCTTTTAAACCAACTCTCAGAATCAACAAATAGTATTCGAGGAGTTGAGAAAAGGCAGCAGGAACAGCCCCAGTCCACAGGACTGGGGTCTTTTTCAAATCGTCAATCCCATCCTTAGCGAAAATCGGTCTATTCATGATTGGGTAAGAAGACAAAAGTGGAACAAAAAGACAAATTATCAGGAGATTCTCTCCAAATTACAGTTCGCCAAGATGTTCTTGAGGGATCGAATCAATAAAAGGCAATCGCTCATCGAAGGCATGGAAGAACACAATATCACAGAAATGCTGATAGAAGGGATGCGGTGCGTTGTGTATCAATCAATGTCATCAATGTCGTTTTTGTTGATCCAGCCAATGAGGGTCACTCAGGGGACTCTGATGAAGAGGTTCATGATCAAGAAGATGTATGCACAGACACAAATGAAGAAGGTGTGCGTACACGAAATCAAAGGATTACTCAGAACCTATGTAATCCTTCAAGTAACCCACTTCCCCCTCTCCGTAAAGGATCCAACAAAGGGATGGGAAAGAATCAGGTTACATATCCTTCCTCTGGAGAAGGCCTATCACTCTCACTAGAGAAAAGGTTTGCACAACAGAAGGAAGAAATGAAAGAATTGAGGATGTTGAATGCCGAACTACTCCAAGGTAGTCTTCCACTTAAGCTTTCTGGAGTAATTCAGCCAAGGGAGTTTGTTACTGCTACTGAGATGGATCAATAATATCCTCCATTATATGTACACCCTCACAGGTCTAATCCCATGGGTCCAGTGCAACAACAATTGGCAGTGCTTCCATCAGTTGCAGTACTAGTTTCCATACCTGTCCAAATTCTAGTCATTGCACCAACCCAAGTCCAAGTTCAACCGGATGTTTCTCAATAGTTAATAACTACCATTGAGTCATTAACGGATCGGTTAGAGACTATGGAAGGGAGGAGTGTGAAGGTTCAACCAGAAAATAATGTTTACCCTGAATGGGTAGATTCAATCTCTCCCCCATCCAGTTTTGTAAACCCTGTATTCCCTATTTTCAATGGATCAAGAGATCCTAAACAGAATTTGACGCATTATGGTTCTTGTTTCGATCCTATAATGGGAACTCCAGAACAGAAAGACGTAGTGGACTCATATGCTTCATGCGGACCATGCAAGGACTAGCCTTTGTCTGGTATACAAGCTTTCAATCCCGGTCAATTACTGGATTGGAGGATCTTCGCCAAAAATTCCTTCTTCAGTTCAACTCAACATTGCCAAAGACAACTGTTTTCAATCGTAAAAACTGTAAGCAAAGTGAGAATAAAAGGGTCTCATATTTCATTGCTCATTGGAAGGGATTAACATATTCCCTAAGCATAGCACTCCCTCAAGAGTAATTGTTGCCAATCAGTGTGGAAAATCTACGTGACGAATTACGCACGCCGTTGATCCCTGTGAAATAAACAAGAGGGTTTCGAGACCTTACTTCAATTGTTCAGAAGATTTAAGATTCCCATATACAGGATAAGGCTAAATCTCATGTAATTCCATCAACTCCAAGAAGGAGAATGGGTAAAGAAGAGAATGCTATAGTTATGCTTAAACAAGCACCTGTATCTGTTTTTACTTCAAAAAAATCATCTTCTCGAAGGGCTCCACCTCTTGAGCACCAACAACAATGGCAGTTTCATCCAGATGATCAAAGAGATCAAAGACAAAAACAATTTGAGGATATAAAAAGAAAAACGTACTCTTTCCAAAATGAACATGTTCCTAGTTACTTCATATCGGCTCTGGAAAATAATCTGGTTCAATTGACAAGGCCTAAGACGCCAAACACGGACAGAGATAAAGACCATACCAATTATTTCCCCTTTCATCAAATGTTGGGGCATCCCATCAAGGAGTGTTTTGTCTTCAAAGCCCTCCTGGAAAAGTTGTTCGACTCGGTACAAGTCAAACTGAATGGTTCTTCATCTCTGGTAGCATGGGTTACAGCTATAGTTCCAGAGGAGGAATGTGAATGGAAAGAAGTGAAAAGAAAAAATTCACACAAGTGTGATGATTGGATGGTCAGAAAGACAATCAACCAAACTCATGCTATTTTGCGAACACAATTAATGAAACTGATTGTGTCTTTAGCCATGAATTGTGTAGCAAAACCCTCTTCATCAGAGGGAAAATCCTCAATGAAAAGGCATGATTCAAAAAAAAAGAATCAGAAAAAGATGAGTATGTGTCAAAGCCTAAGTTGTCTTTGACTCTGGAAGACTTCATGACATCTACTTCAAAGCCATTGGCACTGACCCACCAAATGGAACAGTCTAAACAGGCTAATCAGGCGGAGTCTTCATTAGAAGAAGAGTCAATCTTTGGTTCAGTTAATATGATTCAATTAACAGATCTGTATGCCAGTCGCAGTATAGATTTTGATGAACCCGAGTTCCCTGTATCAAACAGAGGAATCAGAGTAAGTTCCAGAGGCTTAGGTTATAGGGGAAGACATGGATCTTTCAGGGGCCACTACTCCTATTCTACCCCTGCTAGAACTGTGCATGCTGTAGAAACTCGTGGTAGAGCCCTTCAGTGAGCTCAACAAGAACAAGAAAGTTCTTCCACCAATAGCAAATTCATTCCTAGAACAATTATTCTGGAAGAGCGGTTGAAGATTACACTTTCTTCTTCTCAGAAAGTAAATATACCTAATCGGTCTGATCTTCCAAGGCTAGGAGTATTACCAACTCCTATCCCAGTACAAGATGCATCAACTTCCAAAACATCAATTTCCAAGGCACCTGCTAAACCACATATTCCTGTTGGAAAACGCAGACCTTTGGATCAAAAGTATGATATATTGAAACACCTTCCCCAAGTACGGGCCAAGTTATCAATTTAGATGCCTTGAATTTATCAAAGGATCTTTAGGAGGGACTCATTAAGGCTTTGTCTAGTCCTCAAGAGTTTGAAATTGAAATTGCTTCCGCTGAAGTCTACCATGTAGATAATAATCCTGACGAATGCCATGCAGTGATATCTTTTACTAATGAAGATGAATATGATGTCATGCATGGACATATTATACCTTTGTACTTATCTAGAAAGGTCAATGGCATAGACGTCTGAAGAGATTTCATTGATAATGGTTCAGGAGTCAACCTCATTCCCATTCGTACACTTCATCGATTGGGCCTCACATAATCTGATTTATATCATTCTACCATGATGTTACAAGGATATAATAAAAATTAACAAGAACCATTGGTTGATGTTACACTCAGAACTCAGTTAGGAGACTTGTATCCAATTCAGATTTCATGGTTGTTGATCAAGACTCACCCTTCAACATCCTACTTGGAAGACCCTGGCTACATCAACATGCGGCTATCGCTCTATCATACCATCAATGTCTCAAATTTTGTTTTGATTGTCAAGTTGGGACATTGTATGGTGATAAGGCCCCGTTCAAGACATGTGAGTCTCAATACATTGAGGAGGAATTCTATCACATGAAGGGTAGTGAGAAATTCACAACGAAGGAGATTACCAAATTTAATGCTCCATATGGTATGGAAAAGATTCCAGTAAATCCATTTGTGCATGTGAGTACAGATTATGTGTTTCCTATCAGTCAAATTGACAGGATTGACCCAAATCAAAATACTCTTATGGAAAGATCCATAATGTCAATTACGGTAATCGAGCCAGAGAACAAGAGAAGAATTGGAAACCCACCAGGAAATAATGAAAGCTCAAATGGAGATTTCTTCATTTCATCCGCTAAAATCCAGAAAGTCTATACTTCGCCAATCAGGCCACAAGAAGATATAGTAATGTCAGAGGTGAACGATGATATCGATTCTCAATCCATAATCTCCTCTATATTACCCAAGGAAGACCCTTCATCATCAATTGGGTCGGAAATAGAAGCCTCTTCTTCAAGATGTTCATATTTTAACATCTCCTATAATCATGGAAATTCTGCTTTATCATCCACTATGCAAGTAGAAAAAGAGGTAATAACACATGTTGAAGAAGAAGAGTAAGATCTCAGGGATGCTACTCTAGCGTTTGATGAGGGTATCTCTACCACTTGGATGAACTCAGAGAAATAAATCTGGGTACAAAAGAAGATCCACGCCCCACTTTAATCAGTGCAGCCATGCCTCTTGAAGAACAAGAGATTTATATTTCCTTTTTAAAGAAAAATCAATACATATTTTCTTGAAACTATACAAATATTCCAGGGCTTGATCCTGATGTTTCCACTCATCATTTGGGTTTACCAGAAGAGCATCGAGGATTTAATCAAGCCGCGAGAAGAACAAACCCAACATATGCTTCCAAAATTGAAGCCGAAGTGGATAAGCTCATCAAATCTAACTTCATCAGAGAAGTTAAATATCCTAAATGGTTTTTTAATATTGTCCTAGTGAAAAAGTAGAATAGACAAATTAGAGTTTGCATTGATTTCAGATATCTTAGTCGGCATTGTTCTAAAGATGATTTTCCAGTTCCGATTACAGAACTATTAATTAAAGCAACAGTTGGAAATGAAGCACTTTCCTTTATGTATGGATATTATGGATATAATCAAATCTGAATAGCTCTAGAAGATGAAGAATCTGTAGCCTTCAGAGTCCCTCAGGGTGTGTTTTGCTTCCGGGTAATTCCCTTTGGCTTAAAGAATGCAGGTTCAACAAATCAGCGTGCCATGCACCGTATCTTCAAACCCTTTTTAGGAATGTTTGTTGACTTCTATGTGGACAATTTGGTAGTAAAATCCAAACAACGTTCTAATCACTTGGCTGATTTAGAAGTCATATTCCACACGCTTTGACAACATAATTTGAAGATGAACCTCTTAAAATGTTCTTTTGGGGTAACCTCAAGAAATGTTCTCGGATTTTTTGTACACCATCATGGTATTGAAGTCGATCCTAAGAAGACCAATTCAATCCATGGTATGTCACCTCCTCTAAATTTGAAGTTATTAAGAGGACTTCAAGGACACTTAGCCTATATTCAGAGTTTCATCGCCAATTTGGCAGGTTAATGTTTACACTTCACCAAATTAATGAAGAAAGGAGTTACTTAAAAGTGGACTAAAGAATGTCAAAAATCATCCAATATACTCAAGAAGTATCTCTTGATTCCACCGGTACATATTCCATCTGTTGAAGGAAGGCCACTTATCCTCTATGTGATGTCTTTAGAGCGATCATTGGGTACCTTTCTTGCTCAGAACAATGATGCTGGGAATGAAAACAGCCTCTACTATCTCAGTCGGACTATACTTGAAGCAGAAACCCGGTATTCAAGTATTCAGAAGTGTTTCTAGGCATTAATATTTACAGTTGAGAAGTTGAGACACTGCCTGCAACATCACGAGGTCCAATTGGTATCTCGCAATAACCCTCTCAGATTCATCCTTAGTCGTCCAATGCATACCGGACATCTGGCAAGGGGGAAAGTTATTTTGCAGCAATTCGACATTGAGTAGTGTCTCAAAATGCAATAAATGGCCAAGCTCTGGCTAATTTCCTAGATGAACACCCTTCAGTGGAAGACACATTTTCAGATATTGAACTCCCTGATGAGGAAGTATTCTCTATTCAGGATAGTCCCTAGGCATGGGAAATGTATATTGATGGTGCTTCCATAAGTCCAACAGGGAGGAAAATGGAAAATCCTAAATTCAAAAAAGTTGGCTTAATAATTGTGATGATTTCTCCAAAAAAGGTAGTATTACCTAATTCTTTCTTATTATGGGAATGTGGTACCAATAATGAAGCAGAGTACCAAGCTCTCATTGTAGGCTTAGAGTTGGCGCTTCAAGCACAAGTGAATCACTTAAAGGTGAAAGGTGATTTACACTTGGTAATAAAACAAGTCAATGGAGATTATGCCATCAGAATAGAATAACTAATCCCTTTTAATGATTACATCAGGGAGTTAATGGTCGAATTCCCTTCGAAATGGACATTTTCTTATGTCCCAAGATCACAAAATGCTCAAGATGATGCACTGGCTAATATAGCCATAGCTCTGACAGATCCAAATCGGGACGAGACAACCATCAGTATTGCCCACTGTCGTGCAATTTCACCTTATGTTTGAACCAGAACAAAGGAGATCAATGAAATTAGTACTATTCTGGAACCATATGGTCATATTACAGGATGGATGACACCTATCAAGGAATACCTTCAAAATGGAACACTTCTACCTGATATAGTCGGGAAAGAACATGTCCAGAGATGTGTGGTCAATTTCACTCTTTATGATAGCCCAAATCACCTAGAGAAAATTCTCTACAAACGTGGTTTTGATGGAATTTTCTTCATATGCATTGATGGTGAAGAGATAATTCCTATCATGAAATAAGTGCATGCAGGAATATGTGGTGCCCACCAGTCTGGACATAGATTGTCTGATCAAATTTGAAGGCTTGGATACTTTTTCCTTCAATGATAAAAGATTGTGTTGATTTCACAATGAAGTTTCATTCATGCCATGTAAATTCCAACATCATTCATCAACCTCCAGAGGTGCTTCATAAAGCTAAATACTCATGGCCATTTTCCACATGGGGAATGGATGTGGTGGGACCTTACCATTCAGCTACGGCCAAGCAGTTTAAGTATATTCTTACTGCTACTAACTACTTTTCCAAATGGGCAGAGGAAATACCTCTCAAGGAAGTCGGTTTTAAATTCATTGTTAGGTTCATCAAGTCTAACATCATTACCATATTTGGTGTCCCTCATAAGATATTCATGGAAAATGGCACCAAATTCTGTTCATCCGAGGTGAAGAAGTTGTATCAAGAATACAACATCAAATCCAACCATTCATCTCAGTATCATGCAGTGGCCAATGGCCAGATAGAAGCCTTCAACAAGACCCTTTGAAATATAATGAAAAAGATAGTTGATAAGGATAAGAATTCATGGCCTGATAAACTCTTTCATTCTTTATGGGCTTATCAGACCACCACCCGCACTGCAACGCGGTCAACTCCATATTCACTGGTGTATGGAATAGAAGCTTTCTTTCCCATTGAATATCAAATACCCTCGCTCAGCATATCCACTTGTGATCGGTCATCTATCGATGAACAATCTCAAAAGCGATTGAATGATTTGGAATGGTTAGATGAGAAAATATTGTGCACTTTGCAGCACTTGGAAGTCTATCAGAATCGAATAGCAAGAGATTTCCCCAAAAAAGTTCTTCTTCGTTCATTCAATCAGGGAGAATTGGTATTAGTTCTCAGAACTCCAATGATACCAGGATAGAAACCTACCAAACTTGATCCAAAATGGGAAGGACCATTCTCAATACATAAGGTCTACTCTAATGGATCTTATTCATTAATCTCAATGGATGGATAACTCATCACTACTCCAACCAATTCCATATTTCTAAAGAAGTATTTTGTATAAACACAAAATAAATAACCAATGGTCCATGCATATGACCTTAAACTATTTGCATCTTCATTAGTCCTACATGACATTAAACTGTACCATCCAAAATACATGACGTTAAACTGTACAGAAGTCCCTTACGTCCTGCAAGACGTTAAACTGCATAACCAACGGTCCATGCATACGACCTTAAACTGTTTGCACTTTCATCAAAGATGATGCTAAACTGTATCATCCCTTTTTTCCAACATAAAATTAAATTGTGAAAAATTCCCTAATATGTCCAACATGACGTTAAATGGTGTAGTCTTTTTTCTTCCCTTCATGACATTAAACTGCACAGTCATCTTTTTGTCCAACATGACATTAAACTGTATTGTCCCCATCTTCCTAACTACATGACGCTAAACTATACAGAAAGTCCTTTAATACGTCCTACATGACATTAAATTGTGCTTTGTCTCTGCTACATGACATTAAACTGTGCAGCACCAATAGTCCTAACTGCAAGACTTTAAACTGCATATTCCCTTCAGATGTCCTACATGACATTAAACTATGCATTGTTAGGGTTGTTGCTACTTCTTGTTTCTCACACCGAGTATGACTCACATGAGCATAGAGAAAACTTCAACCATAACACCCTCTCTGTGCCGCTAACCATGCATAAGTCCCTATGCCATTTTTTTAGGTTGTTGTCCCCAAGAAAAACTTGATCATTAATTCATTCATTAATTGATCTATGTGGACTTTGATCTTTGCCTTCCATGCTGGGTATGTAGGCAACCTCCCAAGGTTCAAGCCCAAAACCAATCTCTTGACCTCGGTTCACCTCCATCTCATACGATGTTGATTCGTGAAACTTCCCCTAGAATCAATATCTTTACATTGGTTCACTTTTGTACTTTCTATACGACATTAAACTATACAACACTTTTTTCCAGTATGACAATAAACCAAAATATTCATTGATATCCTCACTTGAGAGGGAATCATTATTTACATGGATTTTTAAATCATGTTTCATTCCAATGACTACGTCCATTCATGGAAGTGCCCGAACCAGTTATTTTGGGTCTAACCATCATTTCACTAAAGTCTCCTTTCACCCTTCACTTGTACGAACCAAATTGGTACAGAGGGTATTTCTAGAACTACGTGGGATTGATTCCCATCCATATGGGTTACGTAGGAACATTCGAGTGTCCCTCGAATCCATCCCCAAGTCTTTTGGGCCTAACCCCAAATTCCTCTTTCAGTCCCCTGGATGAAAAGTCTCCATGAAAACACACACTGTGTATTTCTTACAATGGTCCATGCTCTATGACCCTAAACTAAGATCTCCAATCCTTTTGTCCCATTAGACGTTAAATAGTAGTTCAAGAACTACGTATGTCTTGATTCCCATCCTTATGGGATACGTAGTGAAGTCCAATATTTCAATTCACGACCTAGCCACAACATGATTATGGTTAGAATTGATCTGTGTATTTATGAATACATTGGAAAATACCCATATTTATGTGTCATAATCCTAACCTTAAATATTTTCAGATCTTCATAACCCTTTTCCTAACTTCTAATCAAAAAATGTCCAAATTCTGAGAATTCTTTTTCTTGACCATGAAGCACGTGCCCTTAGGCGGCCTTGCATAAACAGTCCACATAATAGACTTGTCAGCAAAAAGATACTATTATTTGACTATGCATCCAATGCCCTTAGGTGGCCCTGCATAATTCAACCCCCTAACGGGTTTATCAGATACTAGTAACTTCATTCTTGTAAAGAAGGCATCTTTTGTCCTTATTTTTCCTAACGACAATATGTAGGGATCCGCAAAAAAATAGCCATCCTTAACATAATTGTCCCATATCCTTTTTCATGATCTGAAAGTATTCAAGTCTATGGTTTATATTCTCCTTCCCTATATTTGGGTCAGACCTTTTTAGGAGTGATATCTATCCAGTTCTTCGATAAACTTGTTTAGAAATATCTTATCCATATTCAAGTACCTCATTCTATACAGCAAACTCTATACTTTGGAAAATTTGATCTCCATAAACATTCACTATCTTTTTAGAAGTATAAAGGTAAATATCTGAGAGTTCATTTGCCTGACTATGCAACACGTTCCCTTAGGCTTCCTTGCAAAAACAGTGCACATAATAGACTTGTCAGCCAAAAGATACTTTTATTTGACTATGCTGCTAATGCCCTTAGGTGGCACTACATAATTAAACCCCTTAATGGGTTTGTTAAATAATGGTAACTTCATTATTGGTAACTACTTCTTCTAATTCCATTTAGCTCTTTTTCATATAATTCCTAATATTCAAATATTCTCAAGTCGTAGTTTATATATTTTTCTCTCATACTTGAGTATGGTAATATGATTTCAGATAAATTGTCATGGAATTGAGTCAATTTTAATCCATTTTCGGTCAAAGCTATTTCGACCTTAAACATTGGCCTCTTTATGTCCGATATGCATGACTTTAAACTTCCCACAAAAAACTACGGAAATTTGAATAAATGTCAAGTTCCAGCTCACTAAACATATATCTTGTATGATTTAGGTAATATTGGGCAACTAAAAGATTCAATGTTTGTAGGGTTAATTATAATAATCCTAGTACAAATCAAACTATGCATTCTTGGCCCATTGTCTTAGGTAAAATTTAAAGCAAGTAGCGAAAGAATACAAGAATAAATGATTGAAGATAAAAGTACTCTCTATTGATGCACAAGAATTAGAGGTACATCTACAGATTGGAGCCTCTTCCCTTTTTCAGGAGATTACAAAATACTGTGAACATTAGTCTTCACTTGATGTATAACATCCCGAGATTCATCAGCAGCTACTTGAAGCTCGTGAACTCGACCAGCTTCACTCTTCTCAGCTTGATGGAGTGCCTTCTTAGAATCTTCAATGGCTTTCATACCAGTCATTTGATCTCTATACAATGAATTATTGAGCTGGTCAAGTTCCCCAGTAACAACATCTAACTGTTGCTGGTGCTACACCCACTGGACGAATTTTTCTTTGATCATACGCTTCAGGTCCTTCATCTTGGAAGCATAGTCAGCCTCAGCTCGGGATACCGCAGCCTCAAATTTTTTGATGTTGACTGACAATTTCACTCTGGTCAGATCTTCGTGACACTTTTTCTCATGATCCTTCCTGAAGATGAATTGTTTCACCAAGGTATGGATCTCTTGGTATCCAAAACCGCCAAGTCCCAGCATGACAAACCGGGAAGACAATCGAGGGATCTTCGATTATAGCTCTTCTAAAGGAACCTCAGATATGATTTTCAATATGTATTTCCATGACTTATGTCATGAAAAGATGAATGCTTTAAGCACATCTAGCTCTGATTCAACATCATCATCACAGTGGGGCATGTAATTTTGGATTAATACACTTAATGAAGTGCAATGTTCTTCTCCTTCCCCCCTGACCTGTCCTTCTTCGCTTTCAATTCCCGTTGGGGTAGAGGTTGTGGTCTCACCTCTATATCTAGCCAATCCAGTTGATGGCCCTCCATATTTAATTGACAGTTTTGTTAGTTTCAAAGGATAACAAAAGAATCGATTGCCTTGCAAATTAAGTACAATCACAAATATTGTTATCCCTTACCCGACGGTAGATCAGCAACCTGAGAATACTCCTCCCCATATTTCCCAGTCTCAACAGGATCATCAAGATGGGTCTTAGGAGAGTTTACTGGGTTCATCTCTACTTGAACTAATGTTTCTTCAATGTTAGGGTTGACATCAATGTCCAAACCCTTTTCAGGCATTGGCAGTTCAACAGCTTCTATGGATGGAACTACATATTATTTTCAGTCATGATTAAAAGTATAAATTATAAGAAAATTTATTGGGTGAAGGATAACACTCACACCCAAGGCCTTCTAAATCACATGACAACATAGCATGATCATAAAATTCATCGAAAGACATGCCACGATTCATCATTTCATCCAATAATATTTCAGAATCCTGGTTAGTCTCACCAGTGGGTGCATTTGATGTGTCTTCTTGATGACTTATGTCCTGCAACCCCTGACCTTGGACAACATCTTCAGATAAAATCACGACATCAGTTGAAATAGCTTCCAGAAGCTCTAATGGAATAGTTGAACCTAAAGTATCACAGAATGGAAGTCAGTCGGTGTTTCGTTCAACATTTTTATGAATCATTGTTAACTTACCAGAAACGGGGTCTTCTCTTCTTGAAATAGCAGTAGGAGGGATACTGGGAACAGATGCTAGCTCTTCTCAAGGAGCAGCGAATTTAGCTTGAATTTGTGATTGCTCCACATCACCCTCAGTGGTCCTTGATGTAAGATCAATCCTTTCCCTCAGGGGGTAAATTGAAGAAGCCCCTATAATCCCCATAAATATGAGTAACCTTTTCATGAGTATAGACTTATGTTTACCCGAAGGACTTACCGCTGCTAATGAAGAATTTAGCTATGGATTTCCTCCTTCATTAACTTTACATCATTGGTTTTTTGGGAGTATCGACAGTCTCTTTTATTGGCATTTGGATTGGAGAATGAAAAGTCATTTTCAAATCCTCATTCATGGCCTGCTGGCCTAGAGATATCATGCCTGCTTCGCGAGGAGAATCAGAAGCAGCCTTGATGGCAGTACCACGAGGGCTATACTATGGCGAAGGAACCTCAATAGTTCCTTTCTTTTCAAGCTGAGGGATAAAGAAAATAAGTTCCTTAAGTAAAAAATCTTCGACTGGAATCAAGTTTCAAAGAAATTAAGTAAATAAAACATACATCTTCATGAGCCACATACTCATTCCACTCCTCATCTCCAGAACCACCATCCCCCTTAGTGGCGCCACGATCAATCATTTCCTTCACCCGCCTAGTGAAAGGAACAGACTCATCAGTGGAATATATGAACATTTCCAGCTCTCTGATGTAAGACCACACTTCATTGGGGTTATCATCTTATTGGATATCTATAGAAGCTAGAAGATTCCCTATTCCAAGAAGTTTTAGGCCCTCACACAAATCCAGCCAGGTGGTCTCAGTACCACAGTATAAACTCTGCCATGTCTGGACTACCTCTGGTCTTAGATATGAAGGCTGCGAGGAAGGCCCTACAATCTTTGATTTCAGTTTCCTTCTAACTATTATAACTACAAATATAGAATAAGAAAATAAGACTTATTGCTTAATAAAGCAGTAGTGGTTAAATTTCCACAATGCAGTAACTCACCAGGAGTTTATGGAGTAGGTATTTTGATTCTAACCGAAGGATTATATCGGGCATGAGGCTGATTTTCCACTTGTTGTGCCTCATCATCCTCATCCTGGGAATCTGGTGAATCAGTCCTACAGGAAGAAATTGGTGAATCAGCTTTAGGTGGGGAAGCATCACCTTCATGAGGAAGGGTTTCTCTCTCTACAGTCCTCTTCCTTTTCCCCACCTGATAAACTAGGTGATTCAGCACCCCTTTAGGGTGTGATGCTATCCAATGCTCGGCATAATATGTGGTCAGGTTATGTGCCGCTTTTTCAACTGGTAGATAAAATACTACACCTATATTCTCCCTTGACGTCAGCAGCCATAGTTTCCAAGCAACCATCGGATGTTTCTCTAACCTGACATGTACTGGGGGATATACAAGAATCTATTGCAGACACTTGAATTTACGTGCAAATCTATATGGAGCACAGGCCTCGCATATAATTTCTCCTTCAATCCTGGAATCTAGCACGCCATCTCTGCAATCTAGCATTTATGCCCTCAAATCCAAGTGGGTTGTTCCACCATCAACAAACCGCCCGGTTGGTGGATTTCTATAGGGAAAGAAGATGAATTCCTTAAACATGCTCAGTCTCACCTTCATGTCATAGGCATTAACATCTAATTGAGAAACTCCAGAGAATTCCTGCACTGACGGCCTGAAAGAACATCCAGGAATTTGTAATCCATTCTGTACATTGTATGTCCTGATGTGAGTGGCGATCCATCCCCATAAAACATGGAATAATACCACTATTATTAAAGTAGATTTACCCATGAATACATGATGTAAACTCATGTGAGTCTTTTCTAAAATGGGGGTAGCCAACCAAATCATTTTTCCCTCATCCAACTTTGTCGCAATGATGAAGGTCCCTGGCCTGATTCCTCCCTTCGAATCCATGACTGGAAAAAGATAAATGTTGATCCATAAAGCCAAGAAGCTCGCTAGACGAGTCTTCTTCGGAATCCTTTGATTCACCACATATACCCATTTCTCAAACTCTCCTGCTTCTAGAGTTGGCCATAATGTTCCAGGAGCACCCCTCTTCTCAGGTTTTGGGCAGGTGGTAGGATGGTGGGCCTCTTATCCTTGGATTTCTCTTTCTTGGATTCTTTCTATTTCGGCTCCTTATCGTTTGGCTCCCTCTCTTTATTCTCAATAAGAAATATATTCATCCACTCCTCTAGATGAATATCCTTTCTATAATGAGTTAAGCAGGTCTCCGAACTCTTGTGTATATGGAAGATCTTAAATAATTCTCGAGCTAAAGCAAGAGTATTCTCTAAATCATTCAAAGTCACCTTGGGTGGAATGAATTAATCATACATGTCACCCAAAATTGGAGCCCATGAGATCTGTGGACATCCAATAGACTGATACCTACTTCTCCATGAGTCAAATGGAAAGAATTAGTTTCTGGGATCCAGGGGCTGAGTATCTCCAGCATGAAGTTATCATGTCTATAAACATATGTTTTCCCAACCCAAATAGCTTCGTATATCACCACCCCTTTCAGATCCTCGACAAACTCTGAACAGGTTTTTCACACCCAGTATGCCCACATCCAAGTTGGCTTCACACCTCCCCTAGGATGGATGTCCCTACTTTTCTTCTATCCTTTGTATTGATCCACTCGAGTGTTTCGGAAGATTGAATGATGACAATGTGGTTGAATCTCGGGCTTATGAAGTTTTAAATCTGGCGTACAAGGGATATGATGCATCATGTGGGCCTTCTCCACTGTTCCAGCATTTATATATACTCCTCCACATGAGATATTTTCTGAAGAAAAGTTGGTGTAATTCTGAAACCACAAAAATGGAAGATAGTTCATTGAATTTGGAATAGTGACTTCTGGTAGATGACCATAGCCATACAAAGGCAGATAAGTGATTTGGGGGCAATCATGATGATATTTCTTCAGATACATAGCCAAATATGGAAGAGTTCTATCTTTGATCATATAATAATCATGGCCAATGTTGATCATCATATCATCAATCCGCTTGCTAGCCAGTTCATCAGCTATTCCGGTTCTAAGATCCATTGATTCTTAACAAAAGATGAATAAGTTAACTCTTAAGTAAGTTGATTTTTTATAAAATTTGTGAACTAAATTCAGAAAAATTTCTAAGGCATTAAGGCACGCAAGTCTAAACATGGCGCACAAGTATGGTTGTGTCACAAAAGTGTTAATGTGCCGCGCACGTTTTTGGCGCACAAGTATCACAGCGCAAGTCCTATTACCTTGACAATAGCGCGAAAACAAAGAAACAGCGGAAAATGAGCAACTTGCACGGCGAGGGGGACCTGCGCGGTGAGAGCTCGAAAATCCAGAAGTCAGATTCTATGCGCGGCAAATGACCGCATATTTATAGGCCAGGCCTCCCACCTGCACACTTACAGTTAGCGCGCTCCATCCAGGGCACTCCAGCCCTGCGCGACTCGAACCTGCGTGACTTGCACCTGCGCGCCTCTTTCTCTTTGGGTTTCTTCTTTTCCTCAGAGTCACATCCTTATTCGTTCGGATCCAACTCTTAGGGGGGACTTTTTTTACACTCATTTTCGTCACATTGTATAAAAAATGGAAAGGGAAATGACTTAGCCCATAATTGATTCATCCTTTGAAGAAAACATCAAAAATCGACAAACGCATGAACAAGGATTCAAATTAACAATGGTCGTGCAAGTTCCATCATTATCGTGCATGTATACTTGTGCGCCACCTAATGATCGCGCAAGTGACTTGCATGCCCTAAAGGAAAAATGCCCGGGGTATTTTCCAGCCTATAAATAGACCCTATGGTCCCCCCGTATCGAACGAAGAATTTTTCTAGAATATAGATACAGATCTCTGAATGCCCAAGTCTCTTCTTCAGGTCTTCCGAACACTTCTAAGGAAATTCTTTTCCTATAATGGAAGGTCTAAACAAGAGGAGTGAGGTCTAAGTGTTAGAATTCACTAACACATGCTCCCATAGGGTGTTTTACCCATAAGGGAAATGAACATACTTCTACTGCACATTACTTCTTCACCAAAACTTGAGCGACTCTCTTCTGGAAGTACCTCAGGATAATTCTAAAGGCATTGGTCGAGGATCGCCCAAGTGTTACCCTACTGGTTAACAATCATGCAAGTACCTGTGTGTCGCACTGGTATACCAGTGCGACCAGGACTTGAGTGCCCATGTAGTACCTACGCGCCTGCCAGGAATTGGGGACCCCTGCCATTTAGGGTTCCCTTCTTTCCCATTTAACCCCTCTTATGTCATTCCACCTCTCATATTCAAAATTCAGTCTTCAAGACACACATCAAAGCCATTTTCAGCATGTTTTCTTGATTAAGTTCTTTATCTAAAAGGAATTCTGTGGAACATATCTTAAAAACTTAGTGATTCGCATATCTTTATGACACTAAAGTTAGATATTTCATTCATTCAGCCTCAACCTTTAAGATGAGAGAATCCTTATTCTAGGCCTTCTTTTCAAGTGTAAGCCCTAGTTCAAGTCCCCTAATTTGGGCATCCTTCTTAAGAGTAATCCCCAACCAAGTTCCTTAGCCTGGGCATCCTTTTCAAGAGTAAGCCCTAGTTCCAAATTCTCATTAATATTGGGAATACTCCTTAGGAATAATCCCCAAGTCCCTTAACTAGGTCCTCCTTTTCAGGAGTAAGTTCTACTTATAATTTACTTTTGATTTAGGATTCCTTCTCAGTAACAAAACCAAATCATTAGTCCCCTGTAACTTGGTCCTCCATTTCAAGGATAAGACCAAAATTAAAGTATCCAAATATCCATAAAGTACATATACCTTTATGGACACTGTTCCTAGATTTCTTCTCTGATGTAAATCCTAATCTTCATCTATTTGGGCAGTTATACTTACATAATCCCCACATCATTTCTTATGATTGCATCTACCATGGCACAATTGTCCAGTTTTACCAATACCTCTTGTTTCTCACATCGAGCATGACTCACATGAGCTTAGAGTGTAAAAATAATCATGACATATTTCTTTGGGCCATCAATCATAAACATCATATTCCCTTACTCGAACTACGTGGGTTCTGATTCCTTTTCTAAACAAAGGATACGTAGGTAGCCCATCTGCGGCTTCGATCCCAACTCTGAAATAATACATGTCCTTCTAAATGACAATAAACATCATGTGCCCCACTTAGTGTCTTTACAACCAGCATGGTCATCATATTGACCAATAAACTTTTATATAATGTGTCGAAGGATACCATTGACTAAGAATCTCTAACAAATACAGATGATTCTCTATCGATGATGAACCATGAATACATATAAAGGATTATCTATATTTCTTACATATCAATCATTGATTCTAAGATCTCAAGGAATGCTCATTTTATACTTGGTAATGTAATAAGGATTCACGAACATAACTTAAATCTACAAAGAGAGTCCATGAGTAGACAATAATTCCCCTCAAAAAGGTATGATGAGTCTGACCTCCCATCCTCTCGACCAATGAAAATTCCTATGCCTCATCAGTCTACAAACTAATGAGTTTCTACCTTTGGAAAGTAGGTCCAAATGGATATGGAATCTTTGGATGTTTCCAGTTCTACGAACAAACCCGTTAGAAACCGATTAGAATGTTTGAACCTTTCAATCGATGAGGTCATCCCCAATTCCAAGGGAAACAATAATAAGAAATATACATACCTTCTTTGTACCTCATGTTTATCATTTTCATGAGAAGAAACAGTTTATTATTTCCCATCTTCGAAGCATAGGTTTTTTCAAACTTCTCCCACAACGTTCTGGCATGAGAGATGTTGATAATGTGATTCATAACATTGTCATCAAAACATTGGGGAATGAAGGCACGAACCATCTCACTCTCGAATCCCCATTCTTCAACTGATATCATCTATGGATTCTGGGTAATATACAATGGAAGATGCATTCACATGAAAAAAAATCATCTTTCATTTATGTCAATACATATGGTAGTTGGTACCATTCAGAAAAATCGTCCGACTATAATTGGCCTTCATAATAAATATGAAATAACAAATCAAACCCTATGATACCAAATGATAGGAAAGACAAGAAAATGATGAAGGCCCAATCAATTGAAAAGGTGAACGCACAGCCAAAAAAATCTTTCCCCCCATAATAAAAGTGGATGCGCAGCGACCTGAAATTAATTGTGTAGAAAATAAAGTTGACACCAAATATTATTACATGGAAATCTGAAAAATGGAAAAAACCATTGGACATAGTCCAGAAAGAGGGATACACTAAAATTAAGTGGTACACTGTAGATACTCCCCAAAAATGGAAGGGATCTCAAAAGTAATACTCAAGAATAAATTTGTGGATGAAAAAATATGGAGAGCAGTAAAGATGATCATTGAAGAAAGTCAATCACCAAATAGGATTTGTGCTCGGTTTTGTTGGTTACGGTGATGTTGAAATTACTCGTATCTTCCTCCTTATATAAGAAACAGAATTAACGTCAAATTCTTTTGTCGCGTCAAAAGAGTGTCACCGGTTGAATTAATTCACACATTCTTAGCCCGCATTAAAAACTCCCCATTAAAAGAGAAAATTTGTGGTAAACATTTGAGGAGGTGTTAAACGGTGCGCCAACAAAGAAGGCGCCCAGAAATGCAAGATGCAGTATTGAAATATGAAAAAAAGATGACAAAATCCCCAAAATATTGATGCTCAAAATAAAAGAACAATGATGAGGATTCTTACAAGGCCGAAAAAATTTGATCTATCTGACGATCATTTTCCCTCTCTCCAACCCCCAAAAGTTAACCCTACATGAAATGTACATTTTCATGGTAATGCACATCACTTGGATCTCTACCATTTCTTCCCTATCATGGAAATGGCTTCACATCATTAACATAGAAGATATGGCAGGACTCATCCTCAAGTCCCGTGTCGTGACTACCCCAAGCTCACCTTCCATAGGCCAGGGGCTGGCGACTAGAACCAAAGGCTTAAATCCATAAGCTGGGAAGGAATTGCCTTTATGAATGTAAAAATACACACCATAGTATGCAACATGAAGTGAAATCTATGTAAAACTGAATACAAAGAGTGTGTTGGAATGTAAATGGGCTAGTATACAAAATCAACTAAACAACAAGTATAAGTAAAAGGAAAAACAACTAGAAGTAAAGAGAAGCTCCTAGATCATCCTCTGGGGATTCCTACCTAGAGGGTAGGTACAGATGGCCACCTCATCACCCAAATCCGTTAGTCTCCACTGTGTGCTGACTTGTCGCAAGGTCCACCTCTAGGTACCGTCCAGTCGTTGGGCTCTCGGCCTCCGTCAATGTTGTACATCGTCTTTATCCAGCACAACGAGGTGCGGTCATAGCCTATGCATGAGTGATTATAAAGATACTCAGTAGGGACCCCAGGGCCCCTGAGGTCTCACAATATCCACTATGGATATGGAAAATAATAAATATACAACCATAAAGTATCAACAAACCCTACTTTGGAATATGCCCATACATATACCTAAGTTACCAGTCACAGTCCGGCTCCAACACATGAACCCAAGCACAATACAGACCACACAGGAAGTAAAGTCAAAAACAATGATGATAATGGTTGAAAGAAATGACTCAACCCACATAGGTATTCCACAATTGTAGAGAGATTAAATGATCAGATATAGCCACTGGATCCTCTAAGTTATCAGACCCACACAAGATATATTCCAGCTATCTGTCGGACCCACACATGATACAGTCCAGCTATCCCTTCTAAGATGTCGGACCTGCATAAGATAATGTCCATCTAAGCCATCAGACCCACACAAGATACCGGACCAGCTATGATTCATTTAATCTTTCGGACCCACACTGGATATAGTCCAACTAAGCCATCAGAACCAAACAAGATACAGGACCAGCTATGATCCATTTAAGTTTTCGAACCCACACATGATACATTCTAGCTATTCTGACAAACCCATGCTAGATTTCAATATATTAGTCTCCATCGTCGAACCCATAGAGGATTACGCTACATTAGTCAATGCAGTCACAACCAACTCTTGGGTTCCCGCACACAACATGCTCGATTCTGGGAGGGTCCGCTCCTCAAAAAAAGAGGTCGATACATCAACTATAACGAAGTACTGAGTTGATGTATCTCGAAGTTCTGTCTCGTCGAAAGAAACAGAACGTGACAGACATGGCATCAATCGGACCCTCGGTCTCAGATATATTAGATTTTCCATTCAAGGGGCCCTATTTGAATTACACTTGTTCCAAACCCGGCCGTTTTCAAAATTTGTTCAAAACTCACTAAGAGTATTGAAAAAGGACCTCCTATTCACGAGGATCCTAGTGCCGCAGACACTGGGTCGATCGGACGAGCGGTCTAGAAGATATTCACGTTTATGTGTATAGGGTCTGGCTCGTCAAGCCTAGTGGGCTGGCAGGTCAGCCCGAAACGTTTTGGCATGTCCGACCTAGCTTGGGGTTGGCCCAGACCAGTGGGGCGTGGCCCAGCCCAACGGATGTGCCCCAGCCCATGCGAGGGCGGCCCTACCCACATATGGACGGCCCATCCCGTGGGTCTGGCGGCCCTGCCTGGCAGCTGGCTGTGGCTCGACCACCATTTTGATCAGAGCAGGAGGGTGAGACCCCCCGGTTTCTTGAAACGGTGGCGCCGTGCGGCACTGCCTCTCCTACCCGTCCGGTCATAGACGACTGGTTCTATCAGGCATGAGCGGCCCGCACAATAGGCTGCAGTTATTCCCACGCAGCACCAAGCAGCGCTGCAGCTTCCTCTGCCTGACAGGCAGGAGGCCGACCCATTTGCACACCGAAGCCGCTGGATGAAGCAAGTCGTAGTTCCCCTATAGTGAGTTTCCTTGAGGTGCCATGGTCTTATGCTTGGCTGTCCGTAGCCCGCCAGTTCGTCCGGCATGTGGCCCGCAGATGCTGGCCGCTCCTCCTCAGAGGGGCACCTGCGGGTGTCACAGTTCACATGCCCGGCCGGCCGTGCACGGCCGGATCATCATCCCGAGTGGCCCACAGTTGCACGCCGCAGTTTTCCTCCACTCGGCGGATGCGCGGCCACCGCTTCCTGTCGCCGCCCCCTCCAGTCGTCGCCGCCTCCGGTTGCCGCCGCCTCTGGTCCTCGTCGCCTACGGTCGCCACTACCTTTAGTCACCGCCCCCTCCAGTCTCCGCCACCAAAATAATCACGAACCTACGGAGATTCGTCGGGCCGTGTTCGGTTTTCCCGAGCCTTCTGTGTTAGGAAATATCAAAAGGCTATATACAATCCAATGATTTTAACATCAACATGATATAATTTTATTCACATAAATTTATACAAAAACCCCCTAACTCAATTCAAGGAATGTTGCATGTCGACGAGCCGTGGAAGATGGTGTTGCTGAAGATGGACATCGATTTCGTTGACTTCGGGGTACGTCAAAAGAGGAAGCATCGTTGGAGAAGTTCTACGCATTCTTCGTCAGAGATGTGCTTCGTTGAAGATGTTCTTTATGGGAGAGGAAGGCCCACTCTATTCTCCAAGGCACCACCAAAACAACAAGTTCCAACCCAAAAATAATAGCTTAGTCTATTATTTTATCCTTAACATGAATTTCAAATTAATTCAAAATGATGAGAAAATTAATTAATCAATTAAGATGGAAAATTTAAGGGGAGGGAGGTGGAGAGGCACCACCATAATTAAAGGGAGATATGGAACATCAAGAGGGATGTTCAAAAGTTAAAATGGGTTTAAAAAAGATATTGGGGGGGTTGAAGGGTTAGGTGTCGTGTTGGCCCCACCACACAATATCCAATCATGGGAGGTTATGTGGGGTGTGGGCCCTACATCCAACTTCTCTCTGGATGAAATAACCACCCCTTAACCAAAATTATGTAACACATAATTTGTATTTTATTTAAAAAGAATCCCCAAAAATTAACTCCCGCTCTCAACCAAACGAAACTGTGGTGAAGGTCCCCTTAAGCGAATATCGGTGCTGCGAGTTCATCGGTGTCCTCATATTTCAATTCTGAACACCTGTTCAAATGATACAGAAACCCTCATGTACGTTTACTGAACGTACCCGAACAAAATTATAGAAACTGCTTCCGGGCACACCGGGTCTCGGTATCAGGCGCCGTCAGAAACTACGGACTTGTAAAATTCAAAAGAATTAAAGAAAAAAATTTCCTTGAAATTTCCATTTCTTTTCATTACCCCCACCTCAGGGATTTACATCCCTGTAAATCTACAACACACACTAGGGAAACAAAAGGGGGGTACTGAGAACCCATCTGAGCCTTCCACTCCCACGTGATCTCCTGGAGGTTCATGTGCTACCAGTGAACGTGAACCAGAGGAATCGACCATCCACACAGGACCTACTCCTGTCAATCCTCAATATCCACTCGAACCTCCATAAAAGTCACCACATCATCGATGTCCACCTCCCCGTGGTCGATGATGTGGGATGGGTCATGCACGTTACTCCTTAGTTGAGATACTTGGAAGACGTCATGCACCCGATGCAACTGAGGTGGAAGGGCTAGGCGGTACGCCACCTCGTCTTCTTAGCTGAGGACCTGGAAAGGTCTGATGAATCATAGAGATAACTTGTCGCCTCGGCCAAATCTCTGTAGACATCATCAAGGTGAGACTCGTAGGATGGCAGGGTCACCATCCTCGAACTCCAGTGGTCTTCGTCTCCTATCATCATAGGACTTCTGTCTTCTCTATGCAATCTTCATCCACTCCTGGAAGATATGAACCTTCTCTGTCATATCCTATACCATCTCTGGTCTTACAATTACTATCTCCCCTATGTCAGTGTAGCACAGAGGTGATCTTCAAGGTCAACCGACATTGCCTTGTAAGGGGCCATACTGATGGTGGAGTGGTAGTTGTTGTTGTACACAAACTCCACCATGGGTAAGTGATCCTCCCATCTGCGACCAAAGTCGAGGAAACATGCACAGAGCATGTCCTTGAGAGTCTGAATGGTCCTCTCAGTCTGACGATCCATCTGAGGATGGAAGGAGGTGCTCAAGTTAAGCTGCATCCCAAAAGCCTCATGTAACCCCTTCCATAGACAAGATGTTTAATGAGTATCTCGATCGGATATGATTGTCGGTGGTATACCATGAATCCGTACAATATCCTGAAAGTCGTGTCATCCCAAGATCTCTACTGAGCCCTGCTCTCGGATCAGTAGGAAGTGGGCCGACTTGGTGAGTTAGTCAACAATCACCCAGATAGTGTCATGTCCTCTAGATGTACATGGAAGTCCCATCACAAAATAAATGTATATCCCATCCCAATTCCACTCTGGAACCTCTAAAGGCAGAACCAAGCCCGCTAGAACCTGGTGCTCCACTTCACTTGCTGAGAATTAAGGCATCACAAAACAAACTTTGCTACTACATTCTTTATACCTAGCCACCAGGGCTATCTTCTGAGATCCTGAGACATCTTCACAACTCAAGGATGTTCCACTGGAGGGGATGTGTGGAAATCCCTCAACACCTCCACTTATAGTGATAATGGTAACATGATATGTCCTCTGAAGATGATGACATGATCCAAGTCTTCAGAAAACCCATCAGGTGCATGCCCTGAGGATATCTGAGCAAGATGCACCGCACATTCAACGTCCCCACGCTATGCCTCTCTGACTCGATGAAGAAGTGGAGGAGTGACTGTGAGGGACTAAAGAAAGGCCACTCCATATCTATACAGAAAGGATATCTGCAACACGACTAGCTGCTCAGTCCCCTCTCCTAGCAGCTAAATGCCCGATCTCCTGCTGAGATCATCTGCAACAATGTTCCCCCTCCTAAGAGTATAGTCTATCTCTATGTCACAGTCCTAGAGGAACACAAGCCATTGTCGTTGTCTCAGGTTCAGGTCCTTCGGCAAGATGAAATAACTAAGACTCTGGTTGTTAGAGTATACTGTAAAACACTCGCCCATCAGATAGTGCCGCCACATCTTAAAGACGAAGACCACTACTGCTAACTCCAGGTAATGTGTACCATAGTTCTGGTCATGATGTCTATGAAGTGGCATCCTGATAAGGATCATGTGTGCCAAGATCAATAAGTTATACCTGGTGAGCTGCCACAAAGAGACCACAAGAAAAAATCTTGAAACAAACACACAATCAGTGTTTTCGTGAACTGAGTCGGAAATCATAGGTCATGGTCCTGGTGTATGGATACGTCGTCCATCGCACCAACACTGGACTCCCTGGACTGAAAAACACACTCAATACTCTAAAAACATTATCTTTAAAGAAAAGAATTATCTGAGTCCTGAGTTATGTGGTAGAACCTACTTCTCTGATAACAATTTGTCACGACCCATCATCGGGACCCGTGTTGTGACTACCCCAATCCTGCCTTCCATTGGGCAGGGGCTGGAGACTAGCACCAAAGGCGTAAATCCCTAATCTGGGAAGACATTTCCTTTATGAAAGTAAAAAAAACAGAACAGAGTATGCAAAATGAAGTAAATACTATGTAAAACTGAATACAAATAGTTTGTTGGATGGTAAATGGGCCAGTATAAAAACCAAACTGAACAACAAGTCCAAGTAAAAGGACAAATAGCTGAAAGTAAAGATCATCTCCTGGATCGTTCTCCAAGGATTCCTACTTGAATGGTAGGTACAACTGGCCACCTCATCACCCACGTCTGTCAGTCTCAACAGTGTGCCGACTCGTTGCAAGGTCCACCTCCAGGTACCATCCAGACGTGGCACTCTCGACCTCCATTATCATTGTCCATCATCTACATCCAACACAATGAGGTGTAGGCATAGCCTGTGCCGTAGTGAGTACAATGATACTCGGTACGGACCCCGAGACCCGTGAGGTCTCACTATATCCACTAAGGATAATAAAAAGAATAAAGATACAACCACACAGTATCAACCAACCCTACTTTTGTATATTCCCATACAAATAACTAAGTTACCACTCACAGTATGACTCCAACTCATGAGGCCAAGCACAACTCAGTCCACACAGGAAGTAAAGTCAAACACCATGATGATAATGGTTGAAAGAAATGACTAAGATCACACAAGTATGCCACAATAGTAGAGAGATTAGATGATCAGTTGTAGCCACTAGATCATCTAAGCTGTCAGACCCACAAAAGATACAGGCTAGCTATCTCGTATAAGCTATCTGACCCACACAGGATACAGTCTAGGTAAGCCATCGGACCCACACCTGATACAACACTGGGTATGATTCGTTTAAGCTGTCTGACCCACACATGATACAGTCTAGCGAAGCCATCAGACCCACATAGGATAATGGACCGGCTATGATTCGTTAAAGTTGTCAGACCCAGACATCATATAGTCTAGCTATTATGTCGAAACCACGAAGGATTCCGGAACAGTAGTCGTTGTCGTCGAACCCATGGAGGATTCTAGTACAGTAGTCGACGCAGTTGAAGCCAACTCTAGGGTTCCTGCACACAACATGCTCGATTCTGGGAGGTTCCTCTCTTCGAGAAAAGAGTCTGATACATCAATGATCACGCATTCCTATGTTGATGTGTCCAGAATTTCTGTATCGTCAAAATAAACCCAACGCGACAGACGGCGGGTCAATCTGATGCCCGGTTGGAGAGATATTGGCTTTTCTATTCTAGGTGCCCGATTTGATTTACGCTGGTTCTAAACCCGGCCATTTTCCAAATTTGTCCAAAACTCACCTATAGTATCACAAAAGAACCTCTTCATCATGAGGATCCCAGTGCCAAATATGGAACGTCGATCAGACTCACGGTCTAGAAGATATTCACATTTAAGCGCAACAGGTCCGGTTCGGCAAAGCCCAGTGGGCTGGCGGGTCGGCCCGACCCGGTTTGGTGGGTCTGACCCGGCTGGGGGTCAGCCCGGCCGAGTGGGGCACGGCCTAGCCCATCGATTATGGCCCTACCCACACGAGGGAGGCCCGACCCACGCGAAGGCTTCCCGGGCCGTGCGACTGGCGGCCGGCCGCGGCTCGGCCAGCTGGCCGAGCGTAGCGGGGGGCGTGGCCCCCCGGTTTCTTGAAACAGCGGCGCCGAGCAGCGCCGCCACTCATACCCTGCTGGCCGAAGCCGGCTGGTTTTCTCCTGTTTGAGTGGCCCACACAGTGGGCCACTTTTTTTCCACGTGGCGCCAAGTGGCGTCGCGGGTTCGTCACCCCGGTCGGAAGGTGGCCGGCTGGTTCTCCCGCCGAAGCGGGCCAGGGTTCCTCCATAGTGCGGCCCCAAGATGCACCGTGGTCTTCTCCTCATCCATCCATAGCCTTCTGGTTCATCCAGCAAGCGACCTACGGATGCGGGCTGCACCTCCTCCGTGCGGCACTTGCGAGTACCGCGGATCACCAGCCCAGCCAGGCTGTAGTCGGCCACCTCTTCAGGCCATGTGACCCACGGTTTGGGGCCGATGTTTTCCTCCACACGACCAATGTGCGGCTACCGCTTCAGGTCGCCGCCGCCTCCGGTCGCCACCGCCAAAATAATCACGAACCAATGGAGGGACGTCGTGCCATGTTCATTTGGCTCGCGCCCACCGCATTAGGCGACAACAAAAGGCCGTATACGATCCAAAGCATTCAACAAGAACACGATATAATTTTATTCACATTAAATCATTCAAAAACTCCCTACATCGATTCAAGGTATGTTGCACATCGACGATCCACGAAAGACAGTGATGTGGAAGACCGATGGAGATTTTTTTGAGGCCAGGGTGCGTCCGAAAAAGAATCATCATCGGAGATGTTCTACACATTCTTCATCGGAGATGTTCTTCATTGTAGATGTTCTTCATTGGAGAAAATGTACCTCTATATTCTCCAAGGCTCCACCAAGAGAAAAATTTCCAACACAAAAATAATAGCTTACGCTATTATTTTTTCCTTAACATGAATTTCAAATTAATTCAAAAGGATGAGCCAATTAATTAATCAATTAAGTTTTCACAATTAAGGGGAGGGATGTGGAGAGGCTCCACCATAATTTGAATATTTTTATGTTTCATTAACTAAAATATGTCTATTAAAAATGGTATTCCATAGATAATATAGTGAAGATGAAGTAATAAGGAACCAAGGTGATGATATCTTTATGAATCATCAACCCAAAATGGTTGGAATTAGAATTGATCAGTTTGTTTTATTGATGGATATGTTGACATAGGTTATAAATTGTGATGGTATCCATGATAGAGGTCATCCATATAAAACATAAAAGAACATGAAGACACTGGATCATTTTTTGAAAAATCATATTATAACAATAATTGTATCATCTAACCCATTGGTAATTGAAGGATGGATTATATCCCATAAAAAGATATTTTATTTTGTGGGATGTTCAGATCATTAAAAGGTAATTCTTACTATTTAAGGTACTGATGGTGAATATAACCAATGGGGTCCAATGGAAATGAATATCAAGGAAAGATAGTGGATTGAATCTATTGAGTCAGAAAAATTTAAGAATATCATTATTGAGAAATATTTTCCAGAATCTATTTTACATAGTGTAGAAAATATATTCTTTGAATGATACAAAGTTAGGATATTATAGTGGTAACATACGAAAAAAAATTCAAAAAATTGGCATGGTACACAATAATTGTTGTTAACGATAATGATAGTAAGTTTAATCATTTTTACTCATGATTGAATCCAAAATATCGATGGGAAAAACATCATAACAAATTTACATGTTATGATAAAATTTTTATATGTGTGTTGAAGGTGTAAATAGAGTTTTTAAATGATCATGTGTATTTTAAAAACTAGTATAAGAAGAGTCCGCATCTTTGAAAAAGGGGAAGAATGGATCAATGAATCATGATGGTAAGAAAATTATTTTTTTGTTTATGAGAGTCATGGTAAAAAGAACTTCGTGGAATTCATTATGAACCCTGGTAAGTGCATAGGATGTGGCAAGTATCATTATATGGATCATAATTAGGATGAAAATGATCCTAGAAGGGGTAAGAACCATTTTTATAAGTATGCGGTAAAATGTTATAAGTGTAATGTCACGACCTGTCCCATAGGGCCAGTGTCGTGACTACCCCAAGCCCACCTCCCAAAGCCTAGGGGCTACCGACTAGCACCGAAGGAATTATCCCACAAGTGGGATGAATTTTCATGAGTACTTGTACACATGCACACAACTCCCTACCAAAGGTACTAGAAATTAAAAGCTATGGAATCCATGTATGAAACCCACTAATTAAATAAAAAACACAGTACTACGGAATGTAATGTACAATTCGGAGACTCGTGCTAGTATACAATCCCACATAACAAAAAATAGAACAAAATTAAAACTTGAAGTCCCTTATACTCATCCAATGGGAATCGTACTTGGAGGGTAGGTGAAACATAGCTACCGGAAGATGTAGAAGTACATCTCGTCAATCTAATCTCAATGAACGCTACAAGGAACTAGTCCTCCCAGGACTTCGTCAAGACATCGGTCATCTACAAAAGACATGACACATATAAGAAAATCCCATGTAGGGGTGAGTAAAACAATACTCGGTAGGGGACCCCAAAACCAACAAGTAAAAGAACAATAGAAAACCCACAAAAGAATGTATAATCATATCTACTCGGGTATATTCCCATACATATACCATGAACTTCTAGATATACTCATCTCAACCACTATGAAATAATGTTTTCCCAGCCACACAACCAATTTCAGGGTTCTCATCGAAGGCTCAAGTCATAACACACAATCCAGGAGATCACACTCCATGAGCTCAACCATCTTTGATGGAACCTATTAGAGAGATGAACTATATTTGGTACAATACTACCATTCTAAATGGTATGTGTGTAAGAACGTGCTCCATCGGGAACATTCTACTAGGTCTGAATCTAGTGTCAGACACAAGAGGTTTAGTCATCACAGTTATACACCCCATACAAGACTAAGGAATCCCAAGTGAAGAGGCCATCCCTAACCATTGTACACATGATAAGGATCCATGATCCTAACCATCTCATGAAGCCTATAATGCTTCAATAAGGTGTTCCCCACACCTCAGTCCATTAAGGGAGAACTGAATTCTATCTAGGTATCATTTTAATCTAGTGGATGAGACTACTCCTAACTACTATGTCCAACAATCGATGGTGTTGCATCTCTAATCAAGGATCTGCACTGTATCTGGTAACGGAGTACTATTTAGTTAGTAGAGGACCAACACCTAGTTGCAATAGGGGATTACCAACTCTGTTAGTTCTTTTGTGGAGGATCCGCACCCTGGTATATTTGGGGAGCACCAAATCATTTAATAGAGGACACACACCCTACCCGGCAGGGGAGTACTAACTCTATTCGATCACGTGTGGAGGACCCACACCCTAAATAGCTGGGGTGTACCGACTCCATTAGTTTTTTCTTTATGCGGGACCCTCACCCTAGTTGTTTAGTTGAGTACCGACCCAGGGCTAGAGGACCCCCTCCGTGGCATGGTAGGGGAGTAATGACTTTTCCATAGCACTATGTAAGGAGGACCCACACCAAGGAATGACAAGATAGTACTGAATCCTATAATAGAGGACCCGATCCCAACCCGGTTGGGGAGTACCGACTCTATATGCATTAGGTATGGAAGAACGACACCCTAGTCCAATTGGAGAGTACCGACTACATGGATAGAGGACCCTCTCCCAAGCACAACAATGGAGTACCAATTTTTATTTTATGAACTTATCCATGAAATTACACCCTAAAATGTGGGGAATCCCATCACTACAAATTTCAAGGGATAGGGAGTTCCCCGTGCCATGAGTAATTAGGGGAGTAACAATCCTAACTTCTCAACAAAAGAATCACCCCGATTCATCCCAAAGTCTGCCCATACCGGGAGAGCATACTCTACAAATTAAAGAGGTCTTCACCTAACATTATCAAAAAAATCACATAGAGTATCTAAAAAGGAAAGTTTCATTTCAATTGTACCAAATGTCATAGATGGATCCCCAAATGGATGCTCCATTTGAAAGTTACATGCATTTTTATGAAACAGGGGCCGGTTGGGTCCGGGTCTGGTCCGACCCGGTAGGAGCGACCCAATCTGACCTGGACTTGTTGGGCCCAGCCCAACCCACTGGGATTGACATGCTAGGATGCGGGTATGGCTCAGCCTGCCGGCAGCAACCCGGTCCACTGTTTGATCAGGCATACTCTTCAGCTCGGAAGCGACAAAGGCCACATCCATTTCACCTCAAGTGGCACCGGATGGCATTGCCACTCCAACCTGTCTGCTATAGAGAGAGGTTCTCTTGATGGGACAAATGAAAAAACTGTGGGGTCATGCTCGGGCCACGACTAGGGGCCGCGACATCCTCCACGTGGCAGGTGAGATGCTGCCGTCGCCAGCGATCCGACATAATTTTCTGCGGACCACCAGTCATGCTCTACTAGTCTATTATTGAATTCAAAGGCTGTTTTGGAACCCTCATGTCACATTCTTTACTACCTTGGGCTCTAAAATACCTTTTGATTCCTTCTACTAGAAATAAATCGATTTCCGACATTTCACGCACCGCTTCGGTACACCTGCGGTCGGTCGTTGTCGCTTCTTCGTCGTGCCATGTCCATCCCCAATGCATGATGTTATATCATTGAGCCAAGGATGATTGTGAAATGATCTACAATTTTTCAACCCTTGAAGAATTTGGGGTGCTTAATAATCAACCCGAGGGTCGAACCTCGGTCATTTCTTCATTCTAGACTCTACCTGAACCATTAGAATGATCATGATAATGAATCAAAAATCATTCCAAAATAATGATCAAACCGTGGGGAAACCTATTCATTGGATGGCCCGATTTTTTCATTTAAAACCAAGAACGTGGGATAATTTAATTCAAATAAAATACCATAGCGTAAAATGTACTTTCACTGACGAAAAACGTCTCCGTGTTGTCTTCGTTTTGTGATCATCAATAACTGGTCTTTGTTCCGATTTCCAAAGTCATCGTCGCCGCATCTCATTCCACCGGTGTTCTTTATTAGAGAGGATTCCTTTATTTTGTTGGTTATTAGACAATGAATTCTTAAAGGCTTATTACCATAATCCAACATCCTTTTTCCAACCTATGATCCTTGAAAAGACATTAAATGGCGAATCCTGATTATGTGTTTTCTGCTACAATGTGTTACAAAGTTGTTATATTGTTTCATTTAATAAAAAATCATATTAAATTTTATATGGTTGGATAACTATAGGGATACAACTATTTTAAAATTCACAAAAATAAAATAAAACAATTTTATTTTATTTTTTACTTTTTGTATAAAATTTCAGAAAAAATAACTCTTCTAATCGACCCATTTCGGTCGATGTTTAGTCAGATCTTACGTAATGTCTCCAATCCAGAAAAAATTGCTCCCTCGTAGTTTTAATCCAGGAACCCGTTTAGAGGTTTCGAAAACTACTCACCCATTCCAATTTAATTCGTTTAATGAAAAACTCCAAATCTAACATTCACCCTCGACCAGTTCCGGCAGAGGATACACTCCGCCTAATGGAAACATTACCTCACGAGCTCAACGATACTCTCATACTTATAATCTAAGATATAGTTTATGAGTAATAATAATTTTAAAATAAAATAATTGTTACTCAATTATTTTATTTACAGACAAAAAATTACTACCACTCTTAGCCCGCACCAACCTTCATTAGGCCCTTTGTAGGAAAATCCCCCTGTTCAGATTTCAATGATGGAAAAAAATTAATGATATGAAAAATGGTTCAAAAGATTGAAAAATATGATCTCATGTTTAATTAATAAACATTAAAAAATATCTAAAATGCATTTCGGCCGCTTTGGGTCTTGAAATTATGTGTCGCCTCAGACCCTTGTTTTGTTCAAATACCTATTATATTTGAAAAAAAAATCCATGGAATTCTAGGACATTACATTCTCCCCACATTAAGAATTTTCACCCCTAAAAACCAATGGAACATCCATATGGGACGAAAACGGATTTCATCATGAGTACCTGCACTTCTTACAAGCACGCACCTCAAGGAACAATTGAGATCAACCACTTTCATGTCCAGCTTCTGCTAGATCAATGTCATGAAATAACTAGGACATGTCACTTTAGCTGCGACATGTGGGAAAATTAGTAATCACTCTACTCCATTTGTAGTCAAGGGGGATTTTGGCTCCACTCCACAAGAACCTGATGTAGATACAAATAGAAACCGATAGCTCACATCCACCCCTAGAATAAATGTTTTAAATCCTCCACAAATGTGAGGTGTTCAAGTATGACTCTAAACACACAATGCTTATTATGAACCAAATATGGCTTCCCATGAGTGGACACTGGGTCTTACAAGGCCCTCTATCTATAAGCTCCAGTGGCCACACAACCTTCCAAAACTAAATCACTTCCACATTCACTAGTGTTATCTCACCAGAGTATTGATTGTGACAACCATTCTATAATGAGGAAACATCATGGGTTCTAACACTGCCACCATGGAATTTCCGTCAACATTAATCTTCTTGAGAGTCCACCCTATGCTGCAGGAGATTTCATTTCACTAGAAGGAAAAAATATTTTTCACCATTGAGGATACACTACATACATTCCCTAATACTGTTAATCCATGTATAAATACTAGTAGTTCATTCCAAGAGTGACGTCGAAAGGCCTCGACGCCATGAATATGAGATCCCAACCGCAACTCTCGCCTTCTAGATTTAAGTCACACTATCAAAACCAGTGTGTGATGAATATTTCTCTTGTAGTAGGAGTCTCTAAGAGTGAGGGTCAAGCCTATGGTCCAACAAGAATATCGAAGTATCAAATAGAACTCATAGAAAAAGGATAATCCCCAACACCAGCATCTATTTAAAAAGGCATCCAAAAGAAAAGAAAAAAATCATACCTTGAATTTATTCTAGAGATTCATTGTGAAAATTCAAGATCACATGCAACTGTCCTTGTCCACATCCTCAAAATATCTAAGCCATGAATAGACTACCTCATGCTGCTCATCCAGATCCTCTGCCTCATCCGCAATACTGCGAAAATCCATGCTCCAACTGATGTCCCTACCAAAAAGGCTCGTATGCTGACTCCCTCTCAGTGGAACAGTGGGTTGGAAAATATTTAGAAAGATTCCTTAGGCCGTTTCAATCATAAAATTGCCTCTCATATTGCAGATCTTCTCATTGGTGCTACTCCTGTTCCATAGACCCGCATGTTTGTGTTCGTGCATGGTAATGAGTCTTATGCCACATTCTTATCACATGTCTTCTGTTATATCCATCATACGCCTCTACATAGCGACCTTTGTTTTTGGCAACATCCATATTATCCTCCACTGGGTAGCTCTCAACCACCCGGGCTCTCTCAAGAACAGCAGCATACGTCAAAATGGTAATGGGTATCACTGACACCCAAATCACCCGGTGTTGTCCCTGCTCGAAAGTCCTAGACCTAATTTAAGGGTACCAAACAATATATGTAGAGTATCAAGAATTATCATTAAATATTTCTGAGTACTCTTTTACAGTCATGATACGTTACTATTGGTGTAATGACTTCTGTATACACATTGAGTATAAATTTTCTAGAATGAATTATTCCTTAATGAGGTGATCAAACTCAAACTAGAAGAAGTTTGCCTTGTCATGTGTCTGCACAACTATCCTCCACCATCATCACTCTAATCCATGTATAAATCTCGCGACTAGTATATTCATCTAGTCGATAGGTGTCCCCACTAGTAGGAAGTCTTGCATAACCACCTCAAGAAAATCATCAGCTAGCTAATAATCTATCCCACCTCAGAACATGGCTGGTCTCTGCGTTTAGAATTCGTACATGGAATTCATCCTCCCCACATCCTCTAATGGTAGTGCTGGTAGAAACTGTTGATCGACGAGTGGCTGCATCACTGGATTACCACCGGGATGTAACGCCACAGATTCAATTCCCTACACTATAGCCTCTATATGGGGTGGATCATCATCATAATCACGTTGTAGAATCCTATATAGCTGTTTATGTGGTGCCATTTTAAAACATATCAAAATGAACCACGATTAATGAATATTTAAGGAAATATTCCTTAAGGACATGGAAAGAACAACCATTCCTTCATGATGCATGTACCCTTTATTTCCTGACAAAGAGTGTTTTCATGTACGTTGTTATAAAATAGGTTTCCAGAGACCTAGTGTATGGATACATCATCCACCACAGCAACACAAGTGTCCCTGGCCTTAAATCCAAACTCAGAACACATAACTCTGTTTCCAAAAATAAAGAAAAATAGACCCCCAATGCACTTACTACACCAAACCCGCCTCCCAAAGGCTAGGGGATGGAGACTAGTGCTGAAGGCATTATCCCACATGGGTGAGGCCTTTTGTTGAGTACCTATACACACACACACACACACAAACGTATTCTAGAAAATGGTACTAGAATGAAAAAGACTAGGAAACCATGGATGTAATCCACTAAGTAAAAAACAACTACAGTACAACAGAATGTAATGTACATAGTGGATTCCTGGGGTAGTATACAATCCCACTAAATGAATAACAGATAAAAATTAAAACTCTAAGTCCCTGAAGCTCATCTTTTGGGAATCCTACCAGGAGGGTAGGCGAAATGTAACCGTATAAACCTGTAGATGTACACCTCGTCTGTCTGATCTCACTAAACTCTACCGGGTCCTAGACATCCCTGGACTTCGTCGAAGCATTGAACGTCTCCAAAATACATGACACAAGTGGGTAATGACTGTGGAGGGGTGAGTAAAATAATACTATGTAGGGGACCCCAAAACCACAAATGTAAAGCACAAGAGAAAAAACACAAAGGAATTCCTTTTCATATCTACTCGGGTATACACCCATACATATACCAAGAACATCTAGATAAACTTGTCTCAACCACTTAGGAAACATGTGGTCCCACATATGACATGAGACTCAGCCTAGTTGGTGATGACTCCTTAAGTGGATCCAAGAGACCCATGATCATATAAAGGTAGAGGCATATATCCAGGTTATTGTAGAAGTATTATAGCTGGAACTGTAGTAGTACTATTGTAGTACTACAGTAGGTACTATTGCAGGAACTATAGTAGGAATAGTTTGGAATTATTACATCCATGATTATTCCCCCATTTGGGCATTCTGGCAACCTATTTGGTCCTTGAGTCCTTTAAGGCCTTTTGAAAACCCAGGACATTGGGTCAGTAAGGCCTTTGGACCATCTCAAGGTATTCGGGCCACAATACGTGCAGATTCACTCCAGCCAACCTATAAGGAACAACCTCTAGAAGGAAATTGAGAAATGGGCTTTCACCATATCACAAGTTATACGGATTGCAAGAATGAGAGGGTATGGAACCTCCCATCCAGAAAATATTATTCATGCTTGGAAAAGCCTAGCCGAACAACAATGTAAAGGTGGAGAGATGATTTCTTGATGAAGATGCTATGGATGAGAAGATCCAAGTCGTTAGTCTGGGTTGTATGTAATGTTTGAAATCTAAGAGAAATGAATTCTCTATGGCCTATAGTCCATGTAATAATTACACCTACATGAATTGTAAGGGTTCTGCCTCACCCCTTAAAATGTGGATTATTAAAAATAAATAAAAAATTTAAGGCCTTCAGGCCATTGGAGTGGTACAAACCACACAACCAATTCCCAGATTCTCATCAAAGACACATGTCGTAAAACAAAAATCAGAATATCACATTCCCTGAGCTCAACCATCCATGATAGCACCCATCTGAGAGAAGCACTCCATCATTTAAATTCCTACAATAATGAATGGTACATCCAAGGTAATGTTCCCCATTATGATCATTAAACTATGTTTGACATTAGTGTTTGACACTATAGGTTTAGTCGTCACACTCATGTATCACATGAAAGACTATGGAAACACATGATAAGAGGGTAACCCTCACCACTGTACACATGAGAGGGATCCACGATCCTAACCATCTCGTGAAACCTCTATAACTCCTATATATAATTTCTTAAACTTTAGTCTATTGAGGGATCACTAACTCCTATCTAGGTATGTTTTTCATCATGTTGATGGGCCTACACTTCTCTCCTATATTCGACAATTGAAAGTGATCCATACCCAATCGAGGACCTGAACCATACAATGTTGAGGGGTACTACTCAATGACTTGAGGACCCATGACCTGGTGTGATAGGGGAGTAAAAAATAAATTAGTTTATGTTTGGAGGACCTGCACCCAGGTATGTTATGGAAGTACCGACTCTTATAATAGAATACATGCACCCAACCCGGTAGAAGAGTACTGACTCTATTTGATCACGTGTGGAGGAACCACACCCTAAAACTGTAGTACAGTATTGAAACCATTAGTTTGTTCTCTAAGGGGGGCCAGCACCCTAGTATGTAAGGGGAGTACTAACCCTGTGCTAGAGGACATGTTCTCTGGACTGAAAGGTGACTAACGACTCTACCACATCACTATGTAAGGAGTACACACACACATTAATGATAGGGAATAATATAATAGAGGACCTAATCCTTAATCGGTTGAGGAGTAATGACTATATATGTGCTCGGTATGAAATATTTTCACGCTAATCCAATAAGGGAGTACCAACTCCAAGGATAGAGGACATGCTCTTTGGCACGAAAGGGGAGTACCAACTCTTCCTTTACGAACTTCTCTGAGAACCCACTCCCACAAATGTCGGGAGTACCATCACTACTAAAGTAGATGAATAAGGAGTACCTACTCCTTGAGTAATTAATGTGGTAACTGTCCTAACATCTCAACATAAGAATCACCATAATTCTACATAGATACTTCCTATAACATGAGATCCTAATCATCAAAACAAAGAGTTTTTACCATAAAATATTAGAAAAATCACCTAGATTATCTCAAAAGGACATTCTCGTCACAAGTGTCCCTACGTTGTAGACAGCTCATCAAACAAATGCTTCGTTTGAATGTAACGAGCATTTTTGGGAAAAGTGGGCAGGTTGGGTCCAGGTCCAGACTGACCCTGTCCGATCAACCCGACCTGATGTGGGGCCCATAGACCCGAGCCAGTCCAATGGGCCTAGCCTCGACATGAGGGGACCAGTTTGACCTACTGGTCTCAGTCCGTTGGGATGTGGTTCTGGCTAGCATGACCATGGATGACCTGCCAACAGCAACCCGACCACCTTTTTGATTGGGTCAACTCCTAAACTAAAATGTGGAAAAGGCCATTCCCATTTCTCCTTAGGTGGCACCAGCTGGCACCACTTCTACAATAATTCTGCTATGCAGATCAGTTATCCCGGTGAGACCCACTACAAAGTTGTATGGTCCAGTTCATGCCTCGGTCAGTGGCCATGACTTCCTCCACGCAGCAACCGAGTGGCTACCGCCATCATCCCCAGTGTCGGTGGTCTGAAAGAATCCTCCAAGGGACACTGGGCATGCTCCAGTGGTACTATTATGATTATTTTGGAGTTTTGGAACCCTTGAGTCTCTTTCTATACAGCCTGGGGCTCCTGAATCCCTTGTAATTCCTTCTGCTATATTGCGCTCGATAGCTGTAATTTCATGCACCTATTCGGTTCACCCATTGTCGGTCATTATCACTAATTTTTCGTGACATATCTATCCTCAATCCATTATGTAATATCATTGCACCAAGGATGGTTACTCAATGATTGACCATTCGCCAACCCACAAAGAACACAAAGAATACGGCGGGGGGAGCACAATAATAAACCTGAGGATATAACCTTGATGGTTTGTTCATTCCGTCCTCCACACGATATGTTAAAAGGATCGAGTAACCGAAAAAAAAACATCCCACAAGAACAATCAAACAGTGGGACATGCTATTTGTGGTTTTATCCACATTTTCCCTTTAAAAAATACAATGGGGGAGGATTTAATTCAAATAACAACCTCTACCTCAAAAGTTTATTTTGTTAACAATGAACGTCTCCACGTTGTCGTCATAATGTGGTCGTCAATCTTCAGTCTTAGTTACAATTTCAAACAGTGTTGTTGTCGCTTCTCGGTCTACCAGAATTCATCATTAATAAGGAATCCTCACCATCATTTATTATTCACTAAAGAATTCTTCAATGTTTCTCACCAGAATCATGCGTTCTTTTTTCGACCATGGATCCATGCTATGCCATTAAATGAAGAATCACGATTCATTGTTTTCTACTACACTTCCTTAAAATGATTATACACTGATTCATTTAATGAAATAGCATATTCAGTTTCTCATGGTTGGAAAATCATTTGGCTGCAATGATTTGAAAATTCATAAAAATAAAATAATACTTGTTTATTTTATTTTTTACATCTTATTGAAAAGGACCCACAATTAACTTTTCTGGTCAAACCACACTTGTCGACTTTAAGTCCATTCATAGGTAATTTCTCCATTCCAGATGAAATGGTGCCATCATATATTCAATCAGTACATGCATTTAAATGATTCCAAAACTGCACAAATACACCATTTTTATTTTCATAATGAAAAACTAAAAAACTAACTTTCACCCTGAACCCATGCCGGTCGATGTTAAACCTCACCTAATGGAAACACGACCTCATGAGCTCAACAGTATTATCAGATTTCCAATTTGAGTTACGTTTAAGGATTTATAATAAATTGAAACTAAAATAATTTTTAATTAATAATTTTATTTACAGCCAAAAAGTGACATCCACTATTAGCCCACCCTATCCATAAATATTCCCTTTATAAATGAATCCCACCATTGTGATTTCAACAGTGCCATTAAATTTTTGATCTGGGAACTGGTTCTATAGATAGAAAACCCCACATTCACATTTAAATAATAAGTTTCAAAAAATTTTAGAAATCTATTCTGGCCAGTCTTGGACTCGAAATTACATGCCATCTTAGAACCTAGTATGGAGATATTCCCATTTAATTTTGAAAAAACATTACATGGAATTTGGGAACATTACATTTAATTAAATGTTTCATTATGAGCATGGAATTCTAAATTAAAATCTGAATAATGAGAATTTTCCTAACTATAAGAATAAAGGTTTGGTGAAATCCTTTACAACAACATTTTCAAATTTGGTCCATTAAGAAAAGTGGTATCAGGTAAATTTCCTATTTATTCATATTACTATAATGTCTTATATTATATGAGGTCTACAAATTAATTAATTATAGATAAATTTTCTTTTATATTATAAATTCCACATTAAGAAATGAATCTAGAACTAATGGTAGAATCATCTTGGGGATGTATATATTCAAAAATACATTATAAGAATATATTTTTTGCATTGGGAAACACATTACCTAAAAACATTATTTTATTTTCTATAATAGTGTTTCATGATATTATAAGTATGGATTAGATCTCCCATTTACCATGAAAAGATAGATTTTAGAGCTAAAGAATTATTTATTCAATAAGTGTTTCATGTTTTAAAAAATAATGAACTAATCCCTTTGATAACATTTAAAAAGCTAAGAAACTTTTAAATGATGAAAATGAAAGATAACAGACATATATTATTTAAAATATGGGAACTATTTTGTGTAATGATATTCTAATAGTGAAATAATACCAAGAAGATTTTATTGATGAGTTTCCTAGAGTTATAATTGATTTTGAATTTGAATTTATCATTAAATTGTTTCCTTATGCTAAGGAAATTTCAGAAAACTCTTATTGAATGACACAAGTTGAACTACTAGAATTGAAAAAAATAGCAACATTGTTTTCATTATAAAGGATTCATTCATCCTATAATTTCACCATGGGGTTATCTTATCTTATTTTATAAAAACATTGAATCTATTAGTATTTTAATTGATTATAGATTCCTGAATGACAATAATTATATGAATAAGTATTCATGTCCTTATATTGTGGATTTATTTGATCATCTCCCTGGAGATCAATATTTTTCAACGGTTTACCTGTGGTCTTGGTACTATCATATAAACATGATGGAGGATGATATTATAAAAAAATTAGAATATATACAAGCATTATGAGTTTGTCGTAATTCCATTTTGGTTGAAAAATACCCCACCATCATTTATGGATATTATGAATAGATATTTCAATGAATATTTGTATAAGTTTGTGGTTGTTTTTATTGATGATATGTTGATTTATTTAATATTTTATAATAATCATGAATAAAACATAAGGATTGTTCTGTAAACCTTGAAATAAAAAAATTTTTATGGAAAATTTAGCAAATGTGATATTTGTTTGTAAAATATTTCATTACTTGGACACATTGTAAATAGAGGTGACATATTAATTGATCGTGATAAAACTAAACAGCTTCATGAAACGCCAAGACATAAAAAAGTTACTTATATTTATAGTTTTCTTATATTATCATGTTATTATAGGTGGTTTGGCGAAAAAATTTCCTGATTATCAATAACAAAATCTATGTTGACATGGAATTGAGTTACATTCATTAGGAGTAAAGATTGTGATGAATGTTTCCTAGAAATGAAAATAAGTTTGGTTATCACATTGGTTATGGATCATCCCTAAACAAATGGATACTTTATTATATATAGTGCTTCATCATTAAAAGAACATGGTTTCATCCAGATATAGAATGGTCACATGCACATGAGCCTCAACCCAGTTGGTAAGGAATCGACTAGTGCATCCAAGAGACCCAAGACAAAATCCAAGTGCAAAAATATTTCTAGGTTACCATAGCATTACTGTTGTAGGAACTATAGAAGTACTACAGTAGGTATTTTTCATTATTGTAGCAGCTAGACCAATTCATCATTCTAGGCCTTTGGGCCATCAGTTTGGTCCTCGAATCCTGTAAGGCTATCGGGTCACCCATGGACTTTATTCTAGTTGTCTCTCAAGGCCTCTGGGCCACCATAAGGCCATTGGGCCACCCCAATGCCTTTGGGAAACATGAATAGGCAGATTTTCGATTCAAACAACAATGGACAAGGCTCTAGATGAGGATTAGAGTAGGCCCATTCACCAAAATAGAGCTAACTAGAATTGAAAAAATGAGATGGTACGGATTTTCCCTCGAGTCCATGCCTGTACAGCTCTACATGATGGAAAACTGGCCGATTAGCCCCGTAAAGGTGGAGTATAGACATATCATGACATATTCTATGGTGGAGTCGTTTTAAGTTGTCTTTTTTTGGTGGATTCCCTCTAAGTCTAACGAGTCATTTAATTGTCTCCAAGACATCTATCCCTGTAAGGGTTCCACCTCACACCTTGATAGGTGAATTATCAAAATAATAAAAATTGAAGGCCTTCAGGCCATTCAGGATGTATAATGGTCACGTAATTTATTTTTATTCACATTAATTGAAGCCACATGAGAAAAATTATCCCACACATGACCTCAAAAAAATGAATTATTTTTTTCATTAGAAATATGGAGATAATATTTATATTGATCAATGTGTGAAATGTATACCAATCATAGAATTTTGAATAATATATTCAATCATAAGTAGTTGAACATGAGAGATAGTATATGGTTGAAAATGATAATGGATTATGACTACATAATTCATTATCATTCAAGAAAATAAAATAATGTAGTTGATGCTTTGATTTGTTAAAATAATTTTTCATTAACTATAACATGACTCTTTGGATATTGATTTGATGAATTTTAATGTAGACATTTTGGAAAACGTAATATCATATATATTTTTTTAGGATTCAGTATAATAGTCTCTATCAAAAAAATTACTCTAGATTATAAAGAAGATCAATATTAATAGTAAAATGTAGAATATGTTAAAAAGTATATGTTTTCAAAATTTCACATTGATAAAGATTACATTTTGATATTTGAAAATAAATTATGTTTTTTAGGTGACTCCCAGTTTTAGAGAGAATTGTTGAGTAAAGTACATAGTCCCTTATTTGATATTTATCCTAACAACACTATGATGTATATAGAACTTCAAGAGTATACTTGGTGGGATCAAATGAAAAGAAATATTGCGGATTTTACCATGAATTGTTTGATAGATAATCATGTTAATGAAGACCAGAAATTACCAAAGGGGGTGATTCATCCATTTCAAGATTCATATTGGAAATGGTATAATATATCAATGAATTTCATGGTGGGAATACAAAATTCATAATTAGGTAATAATATGATTTGGGTTATTATTCATTGATAAACTAAATCTACACATTTCCTTCCTATTTGAGATACTCTATCTTTAGATGAACATTTTGGATAGTATCTTATGGATATAGTAATGTTAAATTTTGTTCCTCCCTCGATTGTATCTAACCCGGATCCCAGGTTCACTTCAAATTTTTTGAATGAAAATTAGATTTAATTGAGTATTAGATTAAATAGGAATATTTTTACAGAATGTTTTAACATTCTTTAGAAAAGTACAAATTGATTGTTTTATTTGAATTTATATTGAGACAATGAAAAATACCACACCCAAAACCATTATCTTATTTATGGATTAATTTTAAATATTTAATGTTTACATAAAATAAAAATCTCCACATTCCAAATGTTTTAATTATTATCAAAATTGGTTAAAAATGGATTAGATGTATCTATATTTAAATTTTTTTTCATAAGGGTGATAATAAAACTTATTATAATGACATATTTTTTATATTCTATTATATTATCCTAGAATTATTAATGGGTACTGGTGGTTTCGTTATAAAATATGGATAGATGAGGCTATTGTAACTCTATAATACATTGGGTAATGAAGTATAGTTAGCTTAATACATTTCTCATAAGTAAATTTGATAATATACTATTATGGTTATTCTAATTAAAAGCATGATTGTTATTTTATGTATAACTATGATGACTATTCAATATGTAACCATGACGGTTATCCAATTAATAAAAGTGATATGAAAACGATTCACTAAGTTACCTACCTGATTTATTTATGATTAGTATGGGTTTTTGTTGTAATATTTTAAATTATCAAGGTAAGATAATGATATTATATTTAAAGAAATTTATATTATTTTTTTAAGGGTGAAAATTATAACATTGTGAAAAAAATATTATTAGTTTTTTATGATTTCAATAAAACCATTTTAGTTTTATTTTAGGATTTATGATGTCTTATTAAATGTTTTTTGAAATGATTTTTTAATATTATGTGAATTCATGGGTAATCAAATTTTCATTTTGATCACAAATTTTATCTTTTTAAAGGAAAAGTTTTATATTTATTCATAGACTAATGAATTTTTATCTCCTTTTATATTATTTGCTATGAATATTTGAGCTCATCCCCTATTTTAAAATGTTTTTCATCCAGTTTTCTGATGGGTAAGGATAAATAATATTTAAAAATGAATTTTAGGGAAATTTATATTGAAAATAAGGTGTGTTTAATTATAAAAATTTAATATGATCAAAAAAATGAAAACAAATCATAAGTTCCAAATTTATAATATATGAGTTTTTTATATAAGATTTATGGATATAATATCTAAATAAAATAAACCCAACAGATCTTTTTCAGTGTAATATAGTGAATTCATTTATTAATTCACTAGATTTTGTAAATAATAAGGATGAGTACTTAAAGAAGATGTCATGATCTCCCCTTACATATCATTGTATGATGTAAGAACTTATAATAACCCACCCCAATCATTAGATTCCATGAGGCATAACTAAAACAATTTAGTGAAAGGAGATGAATAGGTGGACCCCTCTGATTAGATGGGTGATGATGATGATTAATTTTCAAGTGAAGTCCCAACATTGGATTAGTGACAAGGAAAGGTAAGCATAGCGTGGGATGGAAAATTATGTAGCATGTCATATTAATCTTCCATATATAAATGCCCACCCAAAATTACAGCCCCATAAATAAAAGACCACCCCAAAAAATATAAATCCCACATGAATACATTTTTCAATTATCAAATGATTATAAAACAAATCCTTGTATGCAAAACCAATGGAATGATTCTCAAACATTGAAATTTATAACGGAAATCACAATTCAAAAATATTAACATTTTTCACATGAAATCACAATTGTTCATTCACCTATGGTTATTGAACTAGAACTTAATTCATCTTATATAAGAGATGAATTAATTTATATTACACCAAGAACATAGTCAAATTGTTAGATGTGTTATTATTAGTATTTGTATTCATGGCACATATGGTACCATATTCAATAAAATTTATAATAAATTGTAATTTATATCATTTTCACTAGATACAAGTAATTGAATCCCAATGGAATGAATAGTTTATTAACCATGGTGAACCAGATATATACTAGAATTTCACAATTACATTTGAAAACAAAAAATATAACATGGTATTTTCATTGAGAACATAATTTTCCCCATTAACATATACCTATATATTAATCAAAAAGAACTTCCTAGTATCCTAGGAAAAATAATCGTTAGAAATTTGTTAGGTTATATGCTCAATTACAGTATGGGTATAGTGGAATCTAAATAAATCATTAATAATATTGAAATGAATAAATGATAATCAAATAATTTTATATAAACAATCACATTTTTAAAAAATTCTCCAAAGATATGAAATCTATTTAAATAATAATATGGGAATAATTAAATGAGATTAAGATAATGAAATTTATAATACTGAAAATCATAAAGATATCATTGAGTCCTAGTTCTAGGACATTTGAAACATATTTTAAGGCCTCAGGCCAAGACCTCTTACATAAATGGGTAAGGCCTCAGAAAAAAATCCAAACTAGTTTTTTTAATGAAACCCATTGATGCATCAAGGGTGTATTTAATTACAAGACCCACCCATCACATAATAAGTAAAAAATCATTCCTTATAATAATAAATTGAAAAACATAATCAACTTCCCTAAAAATAAATAACTTCTTATATTTGAATAATTATTATATGGAATATGAATAATTTCCCTAATAAAATCGATCATAAATCATCCACAAAATATATGGTAGATGTTATCATAAGAATATAAAATTTTTAGATGGTAATATTTTATGAATAAAGTGAACATAAATTAAATAATTTAAATATACCAATGGAAAATTATTGAAGAAAATTCACATTTTATCTTGAAATCACATATTTAAAAACATAAACAATATGAAGGAAAATATTTTCTTGGAAAAAGAACATGTAAAAATTTCATGTAAGGATCATATAAAATATTATTCCTGACTTAAATAAATGTTTTTATTTCATATAAGTTAATGAAATTCCGTTCAATCTCTTGTAAAAATGTTAAAAGGTACCTCATTCCGAAAATAAGAAGAAGATTCCATTAAAAATAATTTGTAAAAAAGTAAAAAATGTTTTAAAATTTATATAAAAAATAATGGGATAGTAATATATTTTTTATTTAAAATTATTTATGTAAAATATTAATATATAATAAAAATATTCACCCTGTGGGTGCTTAAAAATAAACAATCTTGAATAATTATTTAATAGAGAAATTAACACATACATTTGGTCTGACTTATTTTAAACATGGTCAACACACTTGTGTAATAAATATATATTTATTTTACAACTATTATTAGACCCTAATCATATATATAATCCTATATATTAATTATAATCTTTTATCCCCATTTTATTAATAATTATTTTTTAAATTCACTACATCATGTAATAACAACTTCATTTTTCATGTATGTTTTGGTCCATAATTTTAGAGTATATATTCCCATCAAGTATTAATCATATAAAAAATATATAAAAATTATATTAAAATAATATATATTCAATAAATATTTATTTTGAGTAATCTATAAACATAATAGATAAAAAATGAACTGGACCATTCATGGAGATGTTAGGTCATTCGTACGCATGAATAATGTTTCAATTTTTCAATACAAGGAATGAAAACAAAGATATATTTTTATTTAACTATATAAAATAATTATTATATAATTTAAATCATATATATTCATCATATATATCCTCATTACCATCAAAGTTTGATATTAATGAAAAATTAATCACATCGCCTTGTGGAGTTGGTAGTCCAATTCTACGCACGAGTGAAGTTATCGTTTCTCAACAGTTTGGAAGGAAATAACGTCTATTTGATATTATAATTAAATTCATATAATTCTTTAAAAATATATAATTTAAAAATTGAACTCATTATAATTGAAATATATAAAATATGTTAATGAAAAATGAATTACATCACTATATGTAGATGGTAAGCATTATATACGCATGAGAGATTCCTTCACATTCCATTTGATTGGAAAGATGGTAGGTAATGGATGTTTCATAAACATAATAAAATTTCATTATATTTATTATAATAAATTTTTAAATTTTTTAAAAATAATGTATATTTAGATGTGTGAAAGAGGAAGTAAAAAATAATGTGATTGGTTAAGGTGGTTACCTTTAATTTTAAGAAACCTCTTTAAATAACATCTTACGTGTCATGATGTTGGTATTTTGGGATGAACACCATCTATAAGACATTTCTAAGGATGTTTATAATTGATTTTTGGTAGGTTTTATTGATATAGAAAGCTCCATATGGTTTAGAAATTGATAGTGTAGGTATCCTTTTATAATTGTGGAAGGGTAACATTTGGAATTTATTAAGACAATAAATTATAATAAATTCATTCTCATGAAAGATGTTTCCAAATTGTTAGGAATTATAACCTATGGTAGTATATGGTTGATAAAAAAAAGAAAATTTGGATATGTTAATAGGGTCTTTTAAACCTTATCATTTGGTTTAACTCGTTAGTTAACATATTTTATCAACAAACGTGGTAATGTTTCTTTCACCATTAAAAGTCCATAATTTTTCAAATAAGGTCTAAAATGGATCATAAATGAAAAATTAATAACATTTTCGACCATAAATTATCCATAATATCCTATTTAAATTATTTAATTAATTTTAAATAATTTAATAAAATTTATTTTGATAAATTATCATTAATGTCAATTTCAATACTATTCAGTTAATTTGACTTCAATTATATAGTGAAAAGTTTTATTCTTAATATAATTTATTTAAAGATCACTAATATTTCAAATTAATCTATCAAATTTGGGTTACTCTTTAAATCCCTCAAATTATATATCTTTTTAATATTTTCAATATCATTTATTTTAAAATTTTTAATTTTATAAATACTGTTTCGGAATTTAAGGTAATTATATTATCACAAAAAAAAATTAAATAAATTATCATAATTTATATTATTTAATTATTAAAAAATTTAGTTGTTATAATAGTTAATTACATTCTTTTTTAACTATGTGGAAAGATAATAGACTTTTAAATCCGTGATAGTAACATTTTGTAACTCTCATATAATTAAATTTTATATTTGTTATATTCATAGAAAAATGTCCATTAAACAATTAAAATAAAATAATAAGGTTTTTATGGATGAAATATATTTATCCAATAATAATTTGGATGAAATATTTTAATCTTATCCATTAATTTTAATATAGTTTTAACCAATATACCCTTTACAGAGTTGATAAATTTTAGCATAGTTACTATTCATATTGACAAAAAATTAAAGGGTACTATTTACTATAATTGAACCTTATGATTTAAAATATATAATTATTTTTTTAACTAATTAAAAATAATTGTTTGATATTAATTTCAAAATAATGATGCAAAATGCGATGAAACTACTTTTCAAAAAAATATAGTTCTTCTAAAAAATACCCTTTTATGTTCAAATATGTTTTTATACAAAATTAATTTATAAATTTTTTTAAAATGAGACTAATTTTATATTAAAAATACTATAGAACTAATTTTACTTTTATAAATATAATAAATTTATCTTTTTAAATTCTTGAAAAAAAAAATAATTTTTTTTGATAAAAATCAGTTTTTCCCCATTCAATGGAAATCAATCTTTTTAAAAAATCCAAAAAATTTAACATAAGTTTATTATAAAATTATTATCAAAAATTGGAATTTTTAATTAAAAAAAATTATATAAGTTTCAAAAATATACTATATTACTTATTCACAAAAATAAATAAAACCCATTTTTGGAGAAAATAAATCGCTTAAGAATAAAATAACTCATTTGAAAAATGATTACTTATTTACAATGAATTAATAAATGATTTTTCATTAAGTATGTCATTTATATAATTTTAATAATTTATTGAATACTATTTATAGTATACAATTTAATGGTCAGACTATAATTCCCGTAATTAAATAATAATATTGTTTGGTTTGTCTTGGCTTGGTGTTGTGTGCAATATACACTATTGAACATGGTGTTCTTTTTAAAATCTCAGGTTGTTTCATTATTTTACCCTAAAATAAATTGTGAACTCCCAATTTAAACAATTCTTTTTCTAAATAGGGTTTTATTTTAGAAAATACCATTAGGTAAAACCCACATTCAAAAAAGGGTTAATAAAACATCCTCTTAAAAAGAGGGGAACATAAATATGAAGTTCAACAAAAAATACTTTCTCTGAATTGGAGAAAATCAGTGTGAAATGAAAATATGGTCATGGAGGGGAAACTTTTATCCCAAATATTCATATATAGGGATATAGAACATGTTCATGTGAAATTTAACCACAAAAACTGTAAATATGTGATGGGTTAAAAGACATTTAATTTAATAGTAGGAAAAGTAAATAAATAACATTTTTTTTATTTCAAGGACCTTTTTCTATATTCAATGTATTATATTACTATCAAGATAAATCACTAAAAAAATTAAATCACTTGATTTATTTCCATTTCCTAATGACAATATAATCATTTATTTGTGAATTGATCAATTTCCACTTCATCTCATACACCTAAAAATGGAAATTCAAGACGTTTTTTATGCCTAAAGTAGTTTTTATGAATAATAATATCCACAAGTCATTAATTTGACCCCATAATATTTACCAAAACAATAATGGGTTATAATATGTTATCCAATGTGATAAATAACACTTTAACATCGAAAAAATGTAACCAAGGTTAAACTTAATTAATTCAATAAGTAGTTACCAATTAGGATCTTTTAAAATATTACTGACTGTATTCAAAACACATAAATTTCATCATACATTCATATATAGTAAATACACACTAGTGTATAATGTCACATTCCAAATATTTGAATAACTTTATCACATTTACAATTATCGTAAATCACCGTTAACTTTATCCTTATTCCAAATGTCCCATAAATCCAAAAATGCAGTCAAATCCATCTTAAATTACTTTTTCATAAAACCACTAAACATTTTCAATGTAACCAATACTATCCCGTTACCTCTTCAATGTAAACAAAACATATTATGAGTTATCTTACCCTTTTCATGTATTCTATAAAAATATCACTTTACCTATAAATCAATTTTCCGGGTTATCAGTATAATTCAACATATGTTTCCAAATACATAAATAAAAACTAATACTATAAAATCCTTATATGTTTAATTATTTTAACAATAATAATATCATTGATTAAAATTAATCTACAATATAATACATTAATCCAAATGTGAATGCACATTATTCCTTCTATTTTGGTTTTAATAATAACATAAACATGATATTGATCCCATTGTTTTTTGTGGAATATTCCCTTAATGATTAGGGAATTCATTTACGTAATGCACCAAATTCTTAAAGATAAAACACAGAACACTAGAGGTTTATTTCTCCCACTTTTATTCGTGTGATTAATATCCTTTCTCTCTACACATGATGAAAATTACTATTCCATTCATTAAAGTACAATGTAATTTAATTCCAAAATTAACAAATTTGGGAAAATACTTCATTCCCTTAATCTTTTTATCTATTTATTCTATTTCGTCCTTCTATTCCTTTTCATTCATTTAGGACCATAATACTTGAATAATTTATTTTTATTAATTGACAAAACATGATTATATATCATTATTGGATGGGAGATATTGGGATACTAGTTTAGTAAAAAGTATTTTCTTAATCCCATCAATGAAATGGCCAGTTATTCTATTTTTATTAAAAAAGTAGTCTATTGTATGTTTATATATCCTTTTAAATTTATCATCATACATAGACATGTTTTCCTCTCCCGTTATTCTCATAATAAATAATTTTCATTCCATATATTCTCATTTTTCTCAAGGAAATATTTTTTTCAATAAAAGATACTTAAAATAACTCCATTCTATACTCTCTATTTTCTCAACATCATTAGTGTTTTGAATAAAGGAAAATTATTGATCTTCATCTCCTCTTAGATGATAAGAATACATTAAAATATTCTCCATTTCATTACTTACTAAATAATGAAATATCTTCATATAAGGAACTTATCCATTTATCAACTACAAATAGATTTTAATTCATTTTAAACAATGGTGGTTTTGTAATTAAAGAAGAGGTTTAACATTGTTAAACTACATTGTGGATTAGAAAATTTCTCTATATGGGAAATTTTATTTCTCATAAACAGATTTAGATACAGAAAAATAATAATAATTTTTTCATTCCAAGCAATAGTTCCTACTAAAACTTCATTATCTCCCCTAAAGGGATATCCCTACCTAAATTATACAGATTAATAACGATTCCATTTATTCTTGTATGTGTTGTTTTTAAATAATTACATACATTAGATTAAATCATAACATTATGAATCATAATGTATAAAATCTATAATAGAGAAACTCCTAACATAAATTAAAAAATTTATGCATTACTAATCTCAGAATCATTATCTTGGATTTATTGGGAATATTCCCAAGGTTCATTATAGGGTTCGATTCTGTAATCCATTTTTTCCTAAATCTAAATACCACTATTTCTTTTAAACTTACTCTGACACCCACAATAAATACCCTGATCCTAGTAACCCAGATATAGTGGTCACATCCCAGAGTACTAAATAGTTTAATAGTATTACTAAACTAGATACATTTTCATATTTTACATTTTCTTTTAAAAAATTTAATATACAACATTGTTTTTTGAGAACATAGTTTTCCTTTTTAGTATATCCATGTATAATAATCCTGAAACAAATAATCCTATCCAATGGAAAAAGAAAAATAATAAAGGCATGTTCTTAGATTCATAGTAAGGTTATTAATACAACATAATCTAAATAAGGCATGAATAATATGGAAGGAAATAAATAACCCTCAAATAATTACATATAAATTATTACATGAGTTGAAAATTATACATTGATATATAAAATATTAAAATAATAACATGTATATAAATAAAAGACTTCATAATGATTTAATTCATAATTTGAGAATTATAAAACTTATTATTGTGAACTCTTGAAAATATATCTTAAACATACTGTCAAGACCTGGTTCCATGACATCTTAAATAAATGGGAAAGTCCTTAGAAAAACATAAAATAGTTTTCACATGATACTAATTGATTCATCGATGGAATATATAATTCTTTCCCTCACCCCTATCATAATAAGTCCAATTCATTCTTTATATGAATAAATAAAACAATATATTCAAATTCCCTAATAATAAATAAGAGGTTATTTTGAAAGAACAAGATTACAGAATATCAATACATACATTAGTCAAAATGATTATAAAAAATATATAAAAATATGATGGATGGTATCATAAGATAATAACCTCATTAATAAATATAATTCAATAACATATGTTGAAATATTTGAAAACAATTTAATAAATAAATGTAATTTTTTTTAAGAATATTCTCTTTTTATTTTGAAATTACTTATTTAAAAACTCTGAAAATTTGAAGAAAAACATTTTCATTAAAATAACCATGTAAACGTGTAAAGGAATATTCAAAGAAAGTATTATTAATGATATAAAGAAAATATGTTCATATCATATTTCTTAAAAATACATACATTTCACACTATTGTAAAAAGGTTGAAAAATACCTTTTTCGGAAAGCAAAGGAATGGATTCCTGTAAACAATTTTTTAAAAATTCAACCAAGGGTAAAAATTTCATAAAAATATAATTTAATATCAATATAAATTATATTAAAAACATTTTATGTAAAATATGGAAATATATGACAAATATTCCCCCAATGGTGACTTAAATATAAATAATCCCAAATAATAATGAGATTGTGAAATAAACCATTACATCAGGTCTAAAATACATTGTACATGTTCATCCCTCATGTATAATATATAAAGTTTCATCATATATATTTTATAACCTTAAAGTTTTATCACATACCATATATGACTTACTTATAAACACTTATAACTCATTTATTAACAATTATTTCTTAAATTCACTATTTCATGCAATAATTGCTTTGTTTTTCCTGTATGTTTTGGTTCAAATGTTTTTGTATTTTTTATTTGAACCATGTTTAATACTATATGAAAAATTTAATAATGATATTAAAATCATATATATTCATTATATATATATTTAGTGTAATCCATAAAAAGAGAGAGATAAAAATTGAACTACACTGTTCATAGAGACAGTAGACTGTACATAAACATGAAATTTTTCCAAATAATGGAATGAAAGAAAGGTATAAAAATATTTACCTTTGAAGAAAAATTATTATATCATGTAAATCATATATATTTTTCAAATACATCCTAATTACCATCTAAGTATGATATAAATAAAAAATGAATCACATCACATTGTGGAGGTATGAGTACACATGTATGCACAAGAAGCATTATAATTTTTCAATTGATTAGAACTATATAAGTTATACATGATATTATAATTCCATAATTATAATTATTTTATAAATATAATATATATAAATTAATACCTTCATAATTCTTATCCATATAATTTTTTAGTGAAAAATGAATTGCAATTGATGGGTAAGAGGGTGGATAATGGTGATTAAAATATCCTAATTAAATTTTAATATATTGATCATATTGTACTTTTTATTTTAGGATAAATAAAATAGATTTATATATGTTTAATTGGAAGTAAAAATAAATTTATCTGTTAATGTTATTACATATCCTTCGAAATAACTCCTTCAAATATCATCGTAAGAGTCATAGTTGTGGTGTTTTCGGATAACCACCACCTCTAAAAATGTGTATAAGGATGTTAAGAAGGGATTGTGTCAGGTTTTTGTCAATCTTGAAGGCTCAATTTGGGGTGAATAATTGATAGAGGATGTTCACATTTATTGTTGAGGTGAGGGGAAATTAAGGAATTTTATAAAATTATTAGTTATAATAATGTTATTCTGAAGAAAAAATTTATCCAAATGGATATGGATTGAAACATAAGGAAGTATATGGATGAAATTGCAACATCCAATAAAATTTGGATATGTTTATGTGGTATTTTAGACTTTTTCATTTAGTTTAATACCTTATTTAACATATTTTATCAATAACCACGATAACTTCTTTTCACTCATGAACATCCATAATTTTATATATAAGGTGAAAAATTGATCATAAATGGAGAAGGGATAACATCTATGACTATATATTATCCACATTTTCCTATTTAAAAATTTAAATCATTTATAAATAATTGAATAAAATATTATTTTGGAATGTTATCATTAATTCAAATTTTGGAACTATTCATTTAATATGACTTCTAATACATCAATACAAAGTTAGAATTTTAATATAATTCATTTACAAATCACTGACAAGTCATATTAATCTAAAAATATTTTTTGAAATTATAAATCACTCAAATTATATCACTTTTAATATTCTTAATATCATTTTATTATTTCACTTTTATTCCAATAAATATGTTATTAGCGTTGAATTAGAATTTAAGGTATTTATATAATCACTAAAAATTATAAATAAAATATCATTAAGAATATAATATTATTACGTATGAAATTCAAATTTATATTGAGAAATAAATTTTTCTTTTCAATATATATAAATAATAAATATTTAAAAGTAAAATAGTGATGTTTTGTAACTTATTTGTATTTAAAAAATATAGTTGTCATATTCTAGAAAAAGTGACCATAAAAAATTAGATCTTACAGTGACAAGGAAAAAATATATTTTATCCAATAAGAATTATCATTAAATAATATGAACTTATCAATTAATTTTAGAATAGGTTTACCTAATATACCCTTTACCAAGGTGAAAAAATTTACCACACTTAATATTTATATTGTCGAAAAATAAACAAAAACCTATTTACTAAAATTGAAGATTCTGATTCCAAATATGGAATACATTTTATCTAATAGAACTTCTATAAGTGGTAGAAATTAATTTTGAAATAATTTCACAAAATGTGATGAAACCATTTTTATAGAAACATTATTTTTCTAAAAAATAACATTATATATATATAAATGTTTTTATAACAAGTAAAATCATAAAATTTATTATAATAATCATAATTATATATTAATTATACAATAAAACTATTTTTTCATTTCAATCATTTAAAAATAAAACCTAACTTTGTAAATATAAGAAAAAAAAGTAAAACTTTTAATAAAAAATAGTAATATTCACTATTCAATGTAAAATCATTCGATTTAGGAAAAATACCAAAAAATAACCCAAATATAATTGTGGTATTATAATTTAAAAAAAGATAATATCTTTTAAAATAATTATTATATAATATTTACCAATTAATTGAAATAGTTTATCACAAAGAGAAATAAAAAACATTCCTTTGAAGAAAACGTAATGCTGAAGCATAAAATAACATTAGTGAAAATTGAGTAAAATATTATTAATAATAAATAAATATTTTTTCAATAAGTAGTTACTTTAAATATATTTCATCATTATATTAATACTATATATATCCTCTAATTTATCATCTAGGTCATAATGGATGTATTAAAATAATAATATTTTGGAGTTCATTTACACTCTCTATTTCGTGTATTACATGCTATCAACTATATGGTTATTTTAAAATATAATGTTGATATATATAATAATACTATCATGTAACTTCAATGTTCATATAATATAAGGAGTCTTCAATGAACTTTTAGCACGACAACCACTCATACGATATTACCGCATGCTATGTTACCCAAAAGAACGATCATGATATGATAAGAAGTTTATTAATATTCAAAACTGTATATACAGGTTATCAAAAATTAATTCAAATATGGTTCTAGGGAACCAAATCATACATAATCCCACATTAACTATAACCAAATAATAAAAACATTTATCTCACTTATTAACATAAGATAATTATGCTTCTAGTGATATAATGGTTTATTCAATGGTTTTACCACATATTAATCAATGTAATATTTGCATACTAAAAAAATTTCCCCAAGGAAAAAATCTCCCAAGTGATGATACTTTTTTATTATGTTATTTTTCTATTGGAAAGACAATTACTCATTTTTTATAGCTTCCACAATTGTATTGTCATAATAAAATGTGATAGTGTCTTTATTAATTAGAACGAAATTAATATTCTGGACAAAATATCATATATAAATGGATTCTATGTTTCCATTTTATGATCCTATATACGCTAACTAAACATTATAATTGGAAAAAACATGCTTATTAGAATTTTTCCAACACATAACTCCTCCGTAGAGGCTGAAAACATATCCAGAGTATAATTTCATATGATTGTGAATTTTTTGAAAACTAGAATCAGTATAACCCCTGATTAAAAAAACCTCATATATTATATACAATAGGAACATTTTATTAGTTCTTCTAAAATATATAAGGATAAATCTAATATAAGACCAATGATATTCACCTATATTTGTAAGATATCTCACTACCATTCACAATGTATAGAGAAAAACTACTCTAGTACATAGTTTGTCATACATGATGGATCCTATCATCGAATCTTATGTGATCTTACTCATTCTATCCTTCTCATATTTTTTATAGTGAAATAATTTCATGGAAATATGTATACCATGTTACACTAGAATCTATCTGATATTTTATTAATTAATACTGAATATCGTTAATATATGGTCAATTTATACACCTTGGATTATTCCAAGAAGCCTCTTGAATCTATAATGAATAATCTTGATCCTTATAAATACTTCACCTAATACCATCATTGAGAAACAACTATTTAACTAGACCTTATAAGACTATAAGACTGACATTTCATTACCAAATGGTAATAGTTCATCAACATATACAACGAAAATAATGATATCATTCCCACTAAATCTCTTGAAACCCCAAATATCACATTTATTCCTAATTAAACCAAATTATTTTGTAGCTTCATCAAAATGGATTTTCTTCAAGACTATATTCTTAATTAAATATAATTTATGGTTATTAATTTAACAATATCCTAACTCATAAATTTTTCTATACCAAATTTTTTATCAACTATAAGGAACTAGCCTTAAAACAACACTTAATCATGAGTAAAATCAATAATTCACATTGGGGATGTTTTCAGGTCTATATTTTTGGAGAATTTTTTTATAACTATTACATTACATCTCAAATATTATAAATTAGACACTTCTACTTTAACCAGTTTTTTTACAACAATAAAACTCCTAAGATAAAACCAAAATTATTTTATTGATATAAATCTTCTTGAATTTTTCTTTTCTCTTACCCTTTATTATACCCTATGAAAGAAATTTCAAATACATGGTATGGGCATAAAAGGCTCAGTAAGTGTTAAAAAATAAGGAATGAAAACATTAATACATCGATTATTAAAAAGAAAGGAAATCATAATTTTCACTCATATAAAATAAGCTCTTTAACAAACCTAAAAAGAGCATAATATTTATGAATTACACATTGAAATCATAAACATAAAATAATCTTATGGAATCCATAACATACTTACATTTAATCTTTAACAGCTACATAGGGAGTTACGTTTTGAATACCTCTCATAATATATTTCATAAATATATTGAGAGAAATATTAACATTAACCTCTGTCACATTACCTAATGCATTGGATAGTTATCATAGGCTCAACCACTCTAGGTTTATCATGGAACCAATCAAATACATAAACAATACCCATGAACCTTAATATATTCATAACACATAAAACAAGAATAAATTACAGATAACATTTCCACATTACAATCACAATATAACATTTCAAGAATATTTACATAATAAATTATTTCTAAAAACTATTTTCATTACAAAAATATTTCAAAAGGGTATATGGTGATTATTTTTATATTAAAAATGTTACAAGTTGTTAAGGAATCCAAATATCAAATAACGCAAGTGGCAGAAGAACGTTCATTGTCACAAAGTACGTAAAAAAACATTACCTTGGTTGTTTAGTAATATTATAAGTAGAAAAAAAGAATCTCACCGAATGAAATTAAAATTATAAGTGGTTTATACACCGTATAAAAGAATGTTGTGTATAAATCAAAATATGCCTCAATGAAAGAAGATTGGTTAAAATCCCCATACCTTGTGTCTAAGTTGTCTTTTTCCTTAACGGCATCCTTTTTTGTTCCATTTATTGCATGAACAAGTCATATCACTTTGAATGGGGTGATATGTTTCACTTCATCAAATGAAATTACTATATTTAACCATTATGGAAACCATAATGTTATTCTATAAATGAAAATAAATACAGAATCATAGAGAAAATATAAATATAATACATATCTCATATAAATAAAATTTCATCATAATGTCCACCATGAGAGGATATAAAGAAAATTTAACAATAATCGTTTCGTGAGACAGTAGTTCTCTATCAACAGAAACAGTATGTTATAAATCCATTAGATGGAGGTTTTGTATGTTTATTTAGAATAATTTTCATTAAAATATCCTCATATATTTAGGATACTATTTTTGTTATAAAATAATGTCATGAAGTGATTTTTTTTGGTAGGAGAAGGAAAATAAATGGAAGAATCTTGATAGAAGGCATTATATCACACCCTGTAAATCCTTTTGATTTAAGATAAAAGGAATTCTTGATTTGTCTGAGGACCAAGGTAAGGATTATATGAGGTAGAGAGGGATTTTTGGAGCTCATTTTATCATAGGTTGGATGAGCCAAGGTGGATTGATATGCGTGAGTAAGGGTTAGATTTAAATCTCTTTTATAAGAGGGAGGAGGGGTACTTTATGAAGGTATTGAAATGTTATTATACTATTAAATAATTTTCGGTTTAGAAAGGTCTACGTCTCATTTAATTATAATTTAAGTTGATTATTTTTATAAATCCTCACAATCAATAGGTTTTAGAGAATTTTTGGTTTTAAATTTAACCTTATCATTTAGTTTTAACCCTTAGTCAACTTATTAGACTATTACCATATCTTTTTGTATATTCATACTATATGGTTAATATAGTTACTATAAAATGCCATTAAAACCTCATGATGTTCATTAATGAAATGTTCGACCTTATGTAAGTCATTTGGAAGAGTAATAGCTTTTTTGGAATATTTAATCCTTTAATAAAAAACTATTTTTTAAAAAAACTCATTTATGATAATATATATATTATTCAAATCATGACTTCTAAAAATACATAACAATTTGATTATTTAAAAAATCATTAATTAAAATAAAAACCATCCATAAAATTCGAGGATGACATTAAATGTTTCAAAATAAAATTATTTTAGTTTTTATAATATCATTTATTTAAATCGTTCATTAATAATGTAATCACTACATCATCATTCTGTCATAAATAATTTTATTTATTTGATTTATAAAAATTATAAATAAAATACCATGATGTAAGAAATATTTCTTAATTTTTATTTACAATTTACATTTAAAGATATAATTTATATAATCCCATTTAAAATTTATTTTAATAAAAGATATATGTTTAGGTTATATTTTCCTTAATATTAAATTAAATGTAATTAAATGTCTTTTTCACACCCAAGTTGATTCATGGGGTCCTATGATCAACCCCAGGATTCCCATGGTTATAAAAAGCAAATTAAATTGGATTATTATAGGTATTAATGTTATTTAATATTATTATAATATTATTTTTTACCCTTATTTACCTGATTTACCCTTTCACCATGGTAAATAATATATTTACTCATGTTAGTATTTATAATATCTAAAAAATAAATGTTAACTATTTAATAAAAAATTTACCTCCTACTTCAAAATATGGAATCCATTTTTCTAAATTAAAAATAGATAAATTGTATAAATTAATATAAAATTAATTCCAGTTGTCACAACCAAAAAGCGTGTTTTTAATAAGAAAAAAATACCAAAAAGATTGACATAGGTTAATGTTCAATTTCAATGTGAGATTACTTCCAATGACCTAAAATGAATTAAATAATAAAAATATAATATAATTAATATTTAAAACCAATTAATTGAACAATATAACTATATTAATAAATTATATGAAAAGACAATTTTGATTTAAAATATAGTATTTTTCACTTTTCACTAAAAAACGAACTGTATCAAAAAATACAAAAAATTTACCCAATGTAAATATTGATGTCCCACTTCTAGAGAATATGTATATTTTTTCAAACAGAATATATAAAAGTTAAAAAATTAAATTTAAAAATGGTTCTCCATCAAAAGTTGTAAAATTATCTTTTAACGAATATTAGAGTATTTAATGCCTGAAATCGGATTAGTTTTTATTTTAAGCCTCTAAAATTTATTGGAAAAATGAAACTACATTTAACAAACATGTATAATAAACTTATGGTTAGTTCTATCCGTTCCGGCTAATACAACATCTAGGAATTTACTACCATTTAAAAATAATATTATTTCATTATTTTTTTTAAAACTCAACATTGTGTGAAATGTATGATTTTAGATAAATACTTTGTCACATTTTGAGTACGACATTTGAAATAATTTCCCCTTTTAAATTAAAATTAATATTTAATTCCCAAATATTTTTAAATATGAAAATTTCATATTCATTATTTACCTAGGATGTTACTGATAGAAGGTATTATAAGAAGTTATCTAGGATGATATAAAAAAAAACGGTTTTATGTGTCCTTAAATGAGAATATTAGGTTTCATTTTATAAGAGAGGATATGGGAACTCATGGATTTTACAAAAATAATAAATTAATATAAGTTAATTTTCAATTTAAAATGTCTTCAGAGTGAGTTATTTAGAAACTAATATTAGTATGGTTCAAAATAATTTTATATAGTAATTTTTAGATTTTTATAGTTGACTTTTACACCATTACAATTTTGTTTAAACCATTATTCAACCGATATAACTCTTACCATTAAAGCATTGATGTTTTATTATTTAAAATTCAATATTATGAAAATAAAGTGGGAAAACCCTAAAATGGACCGGGGATGAAATTTAAATCATTATTTAAATAATTTGGCCGAATATAATGATTTTCAAAATATTAAATCATTTAAAAAATAATATTTACTACAAAATATTCATAATGTTAAATTTTAGAACTATTCATTACATTAACATTGACAATATCGATATAATACTTATAATTAGAAAAAAATTATTTTATTACCACAGTAATAGGTAAATTTAATTTATTATATTATTTTATTAAATTAATTAGCTCATATTTTATTTATCTGAATAATCATTAGATCAATTATTCGATATTTTCATTAATAAAATAAATTTTACATCAGGGATGTGTGTGTATTGAGGTAATTGTATCTTAACAAAAAATTTTAAAATAAATTACTTTAATGAATAAAAAACATATTTATTTAGAATTAATATTTATATTTTAATATAACCTAAAAATTAAACTATATTAAAAATTTTAGAGTTATAAAAATATGTGAGTGATATCTTGGAATTTTCATTAAATTGAATATTAGAAATTTTATAATTAGTTATAGATGGAAATATAAATCTATATATTCATTGTTTTTCTTATAGATCAATATAACTCAAAAAATGTAATTCTAGAATGTATAGTGGTAATTTTATAGTTTTATATTATTATTTTTACCCTTAATAAATTGATTTACCCTTCACCGTGGTAGAAAAATTATTATCATTACTACTCATATTCACTAAATTTAAAGGGGCTATATTTAATAAATTTATACCTCCTGATTAAATATATGGAATCAATTTTTTTTAAAACATATTGGTTTCATTATTTAAATTAAATTTAAACTTTCAAAATGAATTGAAAAATGGTTTTGCTAAAAAATTATGGTTTAAACATAAAATGTTTTTATACTAAACTCAAGAATAAAATCAATTTAAAGGACAACAATTAGATTAATTTATTTAAAAATGAACAAATTAAAAATTAAAACTAATACAAAACTTAAATTTACCATGTGAAAACATTACAATAAAAGATTATTATAAATAAAAATATGTTTTTTAACTATTTATTGAAAAACGTATTTAAAACATTGTTAAAATTTAACCATATGATTATTTTCTTCATGATTGTAAAAGTAATATTTATTTTCTTAATTAAATAATATATATTTTTCATAAAATAATTATATTTTTCTTAATAATAATCATTCTTGGATAATGTTTTTTTGAAGATTTCATTGACTTTAGTAAAATTATGTTCTTAATTTTATATGCTTTAATTAATAAATTATTAATGAGCAGGAGTATTGTATATTTCATAATTTAGTTTATATTATTAATTCCTACTAATTTTTTGTGTGGGTTTTAATGGTCACATAAATAATATTTATATATTTTTTAAGATTTTTTTTGTGTATCTTTTACTTTATCAACATAGTTTTTATAACAAACTTCCAATATTATAGTAACACATGTGCATGACCTAACTTATAAACATTTATGATTGTATCTTGGTTATCTATAAATTTTTTCAAATTGAACCAGTTAAATTTAAAAATATTCCATATAATATTATATTAAGAGTATGTTATCAACCGTAGAATATAGGTCAGTGGTTTCAAACCAGCTGTGTAGTTAGGCCCCTACATCCTTCAACATGTAATGAGAAAGTTAATATAGAACCAGATCCTTTTTTGTTTAATATCCCATGGTAAAACATTATTAAATCATATATCATCATATAATATTTATATTGGTATTTACATTCAATAATAATCAAAACCTCCGTTTTAACCAAATTTTTGACAAATCATGATTTCTAAAACACATTTTTAGGGTTTTTGTAAGTGTATATAAATACTTAATAAATATGGATTGAATAACTATAAAAAATAAATTAATTTTTGATCTGATACCTAATATAGATAATAAATAAAAACATCATAGAACAAATATATTAATCTCGGGATTTAAGAAATAAAGCTAACAAAATATCACATAATGAAATGACCTGATGTTTCACTATCATATGCATTAAATACATATTATGATTATTTTGTAATACATTCATACATTTATCAAAAATGATTATTCTCTATAACATTAAATTGAAAACCCATATTATATAATAATTTTTATCATATGGAAATGGAAAATATTTAATTGTTGAGCTTACATTCTCGGTAAGTAAAAATGTATCTTAATGTTTTAGATAATAAACATAGGGATATAAAGAGGAATCCATAAATATCTTAATATAATTTCACCTGAATAATTATGAGAACTAAAAAACATAGTAGATAGAAATATTATCATACCATGATCATCAACAAATATGCAGTATTATAACATTGATAAAAATATGTATCAATAATCAAATTAATTTTAATTAAAATTTAAGAGTGGGTAATATATTAAAAAATGTGTAATTAAGAAAACATGGAATTTCATTAATATAAAATCCATAATGGTTTTTTTCTTCAATTCGGACAAATAATAAAAAATGTGAAAAATTATAATCCTACGAAACAAATTTTGAGAAAACCCATTATTCCCATGCCTATGTGAGAAAACTCAGTGTGTATATGCCAAACAATGTGTGAAAAACCAATATTCATATTCCTATTTGAAAACAATATGTACATGAATAAATTTAATATGATATATAAAGATAAATAATGATTTCGAAGGCAATATAGGAACCCACATCTCATCTCCCATTCATATATATGGAACAAAAATGAAATCATCAATATATCTTAATGAACTATGGAAAAATAATGGGTTTATTAAAATTTTAAAATTATGCACATAACAAGAACATAATAAATCATAGTATATTAATATAATATCATTTTAAAAAATTAATTGTATCATAATAAAATATAGAAATTGATCAATACATCACTTAATGGAAAAATTTCATTAGATGAAAATTACTTGTGAAAATGTAAAGGCTTTAAAAGAAATAGTAAAACATTTTTAGAAAATAGTTTGTGACAATAAAATTAGAGGAACAAAATAATGTTAAGATATATTTTTATAAAACAATATAATAAATATTAGTAAATAAATGAAACTTAAAGGGAAATAAAATTTTAATATAATAAATATGGAGTGTTAAATAATAAATATAAATGATCTTATTATGTTTTGAGGACATTTAAATGAAAATTAATTTTAATAAAACATGTAATAGAAATTATTTAATTAAAATATATAGGGAAATAAAAGTAATAAAAAACAAAAAACATTTATTTAATTAATGAAAATATTTGTTATAATAAAACAAATTAGGGTGGAATGAAATGATCAATTTTTATGAATGGGAGTTATTATTTGAAACTTTATGAATTATATTTTGAATCAAATTTATAAAATTATTTGTTATTGATGATTAAAAATAATTTAACTATACAATAATATAGAATAAAATATAATTTAGTGTAATGATAGAATCAAGTGAATCATGACGATTATACTCAAGTAAGAATTATTATTACCCAATTAATCAAATATCATTTTGATAAACCCCTTATAATGGTCATTATTTTCATGGAACATGTTCCTAATAGTTTGAATAGGAAAATTTAGTGGATTAAAACCCATATTATGAAAAATATTAATATTTATTAAATTTATACGATTCATTTATTATTGTAATCTATTTCAACATTTTTTCATTTTTGTACATATTAGTTACTTGAGGTGGATTCATCTACTTCAATTTAACCCTTATTGTATATTGACCACAATAATTTTTTCTATTAATAATATAATTTCATTAATTTTATAGTTTTATGTATTTTATTAATCTATTAGTACTAAATTTTGATTGTTATGTTTTTTTATAATATGATCCAAGATTATGGAATGTACCCCAATCTGTTCAATATGGTAGATTAAATATATTTTCATATTTTAGTGCTAGAATAACTTATAAAAAGAGAAATATTAAATTTAAAAGAATTAATATTTTCATAAAAACAATTATTTTTCATTAAATATAATTTTAATGTTGCCTAATTTTGGATGTTATAGTAGTTAACAGACATCATCTTTTTGAGGTGGAGATCTACCCATATAAAGAAGTTTAATATTAATTTAAAATATAAAATTATTAATTTTTGAAATTCAATTATGATTTTATTGTAATAATGATGGCATAATTTTCTTAATAAACTATTTACTACACCTTTAAACTTTCCATGTAAGACAATTAAGGAAAATAAATCTTGTTATTCATTGAGGTGGTAGTATTCACATATGAAAGATAATGTTTTATTTTTACTATGTGCAAGGGAAATGGACGTTAATGAATATTTAATCATCATAACAACATTTTGGTGTTATTTTAAAATTGATGATATTAAAATACAATGAAAAATTATATAAATGTTGTGGGAAATAAAAACAAGATACTATAGATGATTATTTCAGAATATAATCACTCTCCTTTGAATAAAATATGTTGATTTACACTTCAAGGAAACTGAATATGAAATTTTTTCAAGGACAATGTTTTTAAGAAAATTGGATAATGTTAAAGAATGTCATGTTACTGGTTTTTTCCAATCCAAATGCCTTAAAATGTTTCTGTATGTGAAGGGGTGAAGTAGACCCATTTAATAGAGTGGAGGGTAACTTTATTAGTAGTAAAAGGTAAAAAAGTGGGCATCTATGGTACAATTTTGGAAGAAATGGTGTTTTGGGAGATCTTGGGTTGAGAAATATTATACAACTCAATTTAACAGAAGCTATAAAATTATGTAGGAAATTTAATTTTATTTTTAATATTTTATTATTTGTATTCTAACCACTGGTAAAATTTTATATCTATGTCAACTTTTCATTATCAGTAAAATCATTATTATATTTTACCTAATATATAACCCAGGATTCTAAACTGTAAATCCATTTAATAAAATTGATTTTCCAAAACTGATAAAATCTAATTTTTATATAACAAATATATAATGTATTAATGTATATTTTATGAAAATTATAAAATAATATATAAGATATTTTATATGATTTTCTATTTAAAAAAATTTAAATTTTAAAAAATATTTATTAAATTAATTTTTGGTCTTATAAAAAATTATTCAATTTATAATTCATACATATTGATTAATAATATTATAAATTCCATGTTATTTTTTAAAAAATATATTTTATCATATTAACATAAATGATAATTCATTTTAAAAAATCAAAAATACATCGTCATAATATAATATTATGATGCTAAATCCAAATAAGAATTTTCTTTTTCCAAATCCAATCCAAAAAATTTATTTTATAATTAAAAATATAAAATATTCCAAAACATTTGTTATAGGAAATGACTTTTGGTATAATAAATATTTAACCTCCCCTTTATTTTAAATTAAAAAAACATGTGTTAAAATAATATTTTTAGAAACATTAATTATAAGTTAGATTTTGAAAATTTTGGGAAAATATTTTATAATTTTCATAGCTACAGTAGATGTGAAAATATTAAAAATGTACATTATTTTCCATTTCTCCTTTAAATTTATTTATTTTTATTTACATTATTGTTTCATTAATACTATTTATATTTTCAATTTTATATCATCTATACAACATAGAATATTGGTTTGGATTGGATGGTATTAGTGTAGAAATCTATTAATCATAGTATTTATTTATGGGTGAATATTTTTCAAAAATATAGTTCTTTACATATACTTCTCGATATAGTGATGATATTAGTTTTTTAATTAACACCATTTTAACTTATTACAATTTAACTTTGGTAATAATGACTGTATCATTTATAGATTTTATTTTAAATATGATTCGATTCTTAATATTATGATGATTTTTATTGTGAGTGGTTTTCCCCAATAATTAATAGACCATGGGTTTTCATTCCCATGATATCATTATGATTCTTGAGTTTGAGATTATTTTTAGTTGAATATGGCATAGTGGACAAATTCTGTAAGAAAAAAACATTTTGTTTTCATATAACAAGAGTATGAACTAGATTTATCCATAATGTAGTAAAGGTAAGAGTTATATTTTTTCTCTCTATATGGAAAAAAATAAAATTATGTGTGTCATGTTTATGTCATTTTTAGGCCATAATTGAATTTTGAGGGACTTTTTTTCATTGAAATACTTATCTATGGAATACCCATGATGATGGTGTTTGGAAATTTTTATTAATTTGGGTTTTATAAGGGCTATTTTTTATTCTAAAAGAGGCAGTTTTATACCTGTTCCCCCTAAGAGGTTGTATGAACTCGGTTCTTCTTCATGAGGTATGGGATTATTCTTTTCCTTTTTCATTAAGGGTTTTTTAGAAAAAAAGGAAAATGGGGGAAAATACGAAATTTTGTGGGTACACACCATGTACTTTTTCACACACCATGTACTTTGACCGTGTGGGATGAGTATACTGGGCGTGTAGGCCTGTCAACAATGAAGGGTGTAAAAACTGACTACACAGCGTGTACATAGTATATACACGTCGTGTAATTAATCGATAGGTGTGGTGGGAGTAGCTTCTAGTGAAACTATAGTATAGACCGTGTACTAAAAAATACATTCCATGTATTCCTGTTGATAGATGAATAGTGAGGCGGTGGAAAGTGGCCACCAGAGGAACTGTTAAAAATGAAAAGTACATGTTCTGTACTTGATAGTACACACTATGTAGTTGTGTTTTTTTGTTAGAAACTGGTAGTAGCATCTTATTTCAACGTAATAAGCTTATAATACCGGGAAACCGCGGGAGAGACGGTTGAACCATAGAAGATCTCCCGACTGAACACCGTGACTCCAATTCCTTCGTCGATGATCACGTTAAGACTATTTGGGTATTCCCTTCCCTCTCCTTGTGTGTTTCATTCCAATTTTTTCCTGAGGATAAGTTATTTTAGTTTTAATGGGAGAAGGTTGACTCTAGATATACAACATTCTTTGGTGTTTCGGGAGGCGCCGATCGCGTATATTGATCAGTGGAGAACGAGGTAGGTGGTCTGATGGTTATTTCTAACTGCCATGTTATTTTTGTGTATTTTTGTGAAACACACACAAGTTTAGGGTGTCGTATGGTTGAGGTTGCGACTGATAAAATACATAGAATCACATAGGTAATTTAATTAATATGTATAAACTTCTATTTTGGATCGCTTCATTGATCCAGGGCCACCCCGTCGGTGTGTATCCCTTGTTTAGTCATTTGGCCAGGATACATAAGGGTATGCTGTGATTATAGCATGCTTTGAGTTTTCATGAGATAAAATGTATATATAATTTCTTGCTTATGTGTTGGGCTCACAACGTTTACTTGCTTAGCCTGAGGGCCATGCTTTGCTTAGCCTAAGGGCGGTGAATTGTTTAGCATGAGGGAAATGATTCTTATGCTTGAGGGAAATAGCTTCCATACCTGAGGGAAATATCTCATACGCCTAAGGAAAATATTTTTTATCCCTATGTGAAATCACCTGAGGTTTCAAATTCTGATTACTTGAGGTTAAGGATTTCATGTCAGAGGTCTCTGTTTATTTCATATATTCACTATAGTGATCTTACATGTTATACCTTCCAAGCTAAAGCATAGTATTGGTATTGTTTACCTTATACTTGTTAGATAGCTTGTTTTTGTTTTTGTTAAAGCACTTTATAGGAGATTTTTGGTTGAGGCTGAGTCTCGGAGACTTATAATTCTTTTATATTGAATTGTAAAATAATAATTAAATGGAAATGGAATTGTTAGGAGTAGAATCTATTCAGTACATCTAGTTTACTTCATTTCATTATTTCACACTGTTGTTGCACAAATTCACTGATAGTTGGGAACAAGGATTTGGTGGTTACCTACTAGGATTTAATTCTCACACCTTCTTTGGGTCATGTCGTGGGACTAAACAGATTATATTTCTGTTGTTGTTGATAAGGGAAAGAGTCTATATACATGTACTTGATTGTTGAAGTGGAGTAGGAGAGCATGGGATAATTATAAGGCTTGTGATGCTACTCAGTTCCCGCTACAGAGTGTTGATTTGTTTTGCTGTATTTGTACCTTGTACTGTATTGTTTTATATTGCAGTGTATCCTTATTTAGCTAATTTCTTAGGCTTAGGGACATATTTCACAATTATATCTATGACTATTGGTCATTTATTTTACATGTTTACCGTTGTCCAATTCATCTTAGTATTGTTTACTACTTCCATGTTTGGTATGTTTTTTATATTATCTCCACTACCCTATACATCTACTATTAGACCTTGGAACTAAATGCTAATCAACACCCTCTGTAGTTTTGGGAAATGCAGTTGATATCATGTGACCAACCAGGTTCGAGGCACCCGTTGAGGGGCACGCGGATCCGGGACATTACAAAGGGGTATCAAAGGACATTTCTTCTCTCTGAGTTATTTTAATAGTTGGAGACTACGGAAATAGATAGATTGTTAAGGGGTTCGGTAATAACTATCCCCGAAAGTAGCTACCCCGCGAACAGGTAAAGGTCGGATTTCCTCAAATTAAATTGTGATTTGCGTTTTTTGATTATTATAGTTGATTTGATTTCCACCGTTGGGTGACACACTTGTGGTGTGCTTTTTATATTTTTATACCTAGGATATTTTTAGTCGCAACCTGATTAGATGAGGGTATACCATATCATTCATCATTTACGCACATGTTTGGATCACATGCCATGCATTCTTTTCATTCTATGTAGGGGAATTATAAAATTTCATGCTGTTGTGATAGGTGTTCTGCAAGAAAATTCATGTTGTTGTGATAGATTCCTTGTTAAAATACCTGCTATATGATAGGTTATTTTTATGTACGGTTTTGAGAATGAACACCAAATTTTTTTTCTTGAGGAGTATGAGCCCTCATCAAATAAAATTTGGTGGATCATTTACTGTTTACTTTGTTTATAACATGTATAAGATTCCAAGATTTGGTTCACGGGGAGTATGGTCCCTCACGAATCATAATTTGGCACTTTGGTGTTTGTTTCAGTGTTTTTATGGGCTGCAGAGTAGTTTCTAAACCGTAAAATCGAGAAAACCCCGGAACACACATTGTGTAGTTTTGAGTACACACCATGTACTCTTCTGTTTGGGAAGAAATGAAAAAAATTTAAGTACACGTAGTGTACCGTATATACAGGTTGTGTAGTTCATAACCATGTCACATGTCGTGTAGGCAAAAACACAGGGTTGGGAAAATACTATGGGTACACGTTGTCTACCCGTTGTACATTCCATGTTGTGTTGACCCTATGTCTTCCGTGTAACTAACAACACAGGTTTATGTTATCCATCCAAGTACATGCCATGTCTATCTGGAACATGCCATGTAGTGTGATCAGTTTATCCGACAATGTCTCGAACAAAACATGTCAGCAACCCATGTCTAGTACATGATGTGTACCTGAGAGACACACCTTGTTGTCTTGACTGTTGAGAGACCGTGTGGACTTGGTCATGTGGCTGGTGAGATAGGGTGGTTTACACACCCTGTGTGGGGGTAACTTTTTTTGTACTGTCAACCGAGTATCCAGCTGTGTCACTAACAATATGTGCAGTTGGAATCTAAGCCATACACCTTGTGTCCATAAGAAACACGCCGTGTAGTTTGAGCTTTGTACCCAGCTCTATTGTGGACAACACGGGTCCGTGAAACTCATCTATTACACGTCTTTTAGAAATTATAAACATTGTGACCTCTTGTTCTAAAGAGAGTCATGTGGCTAAGCCATGTAGAAGGACAAGGGCACGGGAAGAAAATTCTAGTACACATCGTGTTTTTGGGTCGTTACACGAACAGTTTTGGTAGAACTACATTCCCATGTGAACGACTTGAGAGAACACTCCATGTAGTTATTATACACATCATGTATTCTTTTTTTGAAAAACTTTATTGTTTTCTTTTCTTTGTTCCCTTCGTACGATTTCTATTCTTAGTCCTTGATAATCTTAATTTAATGCGTGTTATGAACATGTAGAGACATGCCGCTGTGACGACCTTGGGTTTTTCTCCAAGAGAGCGGAAAATATTATACTCATGAGATGGTAGGCCATGGGCCACCGATGAGTCCTCCAGTAGATCTAGATGCGGCGCCATCCATTATACCGGACACAGGCGCAAATGCTATGTTTCATGAATGAATTTTGCGGTTCATGTAGACATTCCCAGGAGCACCGCCGGTTGCCACATCTATGTCAAATATGGCATGTATATTACATAAGAAACATTTGCCTATGTTTTCATGTGATGGCGGACCACATGCTGCGATGTCCTGGCTGGTATATATGCAGAATATCTCTGAGCTCCTAGGGATGCCTCTTAGGCGGATAGTGAAGCCCACTACATACATGCTGCATGATTCCGCCAAGAGACGGTGGGATGTTACCACCCAGAAAGAGCATCATAGAGACACAGTGTAGGATGATTTTCAGGAATTCATCTATGAATTTTTCTTTTCGTAGATGCTGAAAGATGATAGAGCTCGAGAGTTCATGAATCAGCAGGAGGGAGTCATGTCAGTGATGGACTATTCTGCTCGCTTCACTGAGCTACATCATTTCGCACTTATTTGAGTGGGAGATGAGACGTTGAGGGCTAGACGCTTTGAGTATGATCTTTGATATGAAAACCTCGCTCTAGTGAACATTTTCATGTTTCCTACAATTCATGCTATTGTGAACCAGGCACTGATTACAAAGCGAAACTTGCGGGAAGCTAGTGGTGCTGGCCAGGGCAGTTCGGCACCAGTTACTAGTACTATTTTGACCTGTAAAAGGAAGATGCATATGGATTTTTCTCTTGGTGGTTGTACTAGCCAAAATATATATTTAGGTGTCATGTTGATGTGTTAACAGTGCAGTAATGAGGGGAACAAGAGATCTCAGCATCCAGGTGACCTAGTGGAGTGTCGAGCTTGTAGTAAGATAGGTGATCTACAACGTTTTTGAAGGGTGTTTCCCCCAGTGGCTAGTGATATGGGTTCTATGTAGTCTCCGCATGCAGGAGAATGGCCAACAGCTTATTAATAGTTAGGGAATGGGAGTACGTCAAGATGTTCATGTCGAGGTTGTGGTCATAGCCATGGTAGCCAGACACCAGGATCTCAGAGACAACAGGGTGGGTCTGCTCAGGGTAGTCAGGCTATGTCGTAGGGACACAACACTGGGCATGCATATAAAGTACAACAGAACAAACATGAGCAGGATCCCAGACCTTCTACTATCAGAGGTACTGTTCTAGTAGCTTATGTTTTATCTTCAGTACTTTTCGATAATGGTTCTACACATAACATTATATTTTTTTCTGTTGTGGAGAGACATAGGGTATGTGTTCATTCTTATTCTGATGTTATGACTCTAGACAATCCTTTGGGAATTATAAAGGCTGGTGTGAGTCAGTGTAGGGAATTCCCCCTAGAGTATGGTGGGTGTAACTTTATATGCAACCTCTATGTACTAGAAATAAGGAGTTATGATGTCAATCTCAAGATGGACTGCTTGGGACCCTTTTGAGCCTTGGTATATTGCAATCGTCTCAGTGTGAGTTTCTCATCACCAAAGGGAGGAGAGTTTCTATACAAGGGATAATGGGATGTCCGGGCAAGCCGAGATGGACCCCGAGCATTGTGGTTGGGGTGGTGTGAAAGCCCAGATGGCAAGCATATATCTAGATGACGAGGGAACATGTCAGAAGGATTTCCCTCCTGTAGTTGATTCTTTCAGGAATGTCCTACTGGATGACTTTTTCAGTGTACCTCCAGATGAAGTGGTGAATTTCACTACGAGCTTGTGCACAGAGTGCCACTGATGTCCAATACTCTTTATAGGATGGCTACACCTAAGTTTCATGAGCCCAAGAGGAAGTTAGAGGAGTTGCAGGTAAATGGTTTTATCCAACCCAGTACTTCTCCTTGGGGTTTGCTTGTATTGTTTGCAAAGAAGGTTTGACGGTACGCTCAAGCTTTGCGTGGATTATTGAAGACTGAACAAGTTGATGGTCAAGAACATATATCCCTTTCCATGGATTGATGATATTTTTGATCAAAATTGTAGAGCATGAGTGTTCTCAAATATTGACTTACGATCTAAATATCAGCAGTTACATGTTCGACCATCGGACATACTTTATATAGATTTTTTGAGAAGATATGGTCTATATGAGTACTTTGTCATGCCATTAGGACTCACGAATAATCCAGTAGTTTTCATGGATCTGATAAATCATGTGTTCTACCCTTATTTGGATTCCCTTATCGTCGTCTTCATGGATGACAACTTGGTGTACTCTCATACTCAACACGACAATGCCACCCATCTGGAGATCGTTTTGAGTTCACTGAGAGAGAATCAGTAATATGCTAAGATATCAAAGTGGCACTTCTGGATAGACCATATTCACTTCTAGAGTCTTATCATCTCAGAGGAAGGAGTTGCAGTGGACCCAGATAAAGTAAGAGCTGTAATTTCTTGGGATCATCCTAAGAACATGTTTAAAATATAGTGATTCATGAGGTTGGATGGTTACTACAGGTTCTTTATACAAGACTTCACCTGCTTAGAAGCGATGTTGATTTGTTTGACTAATATGGGTTTGAAGTCCATATGGTTAGAAGCATGAGAGATATCCTTTCAAGAGATGAAGGGAAGGTTGAAATCATCACCAGTCCTGATACTTACAGAGTAAGGGAAGAGCTATACAGTTTACTATGATTCATCAGGCATTGGGATGGGAGTAATGCTTATGTCGGACGATCGAGTAGTTGTTTAAGGGTCTCAGTAGTTGAGGCCACAAGAGAGGAATTACAAGATTCATGATCTTGAGTGGGCTGTAGTTGTTCATGAGTCACGCTGTTGGAGACATTTTATCATGGGAGAACATTTTTTGGTGTTTACAGACCACATAATTCTCAAATACATATTTACATAGTGTGACCTGAATCTGAGATAGTCAAGGTGGGTTGAATATCATTAGTCCTTCAACTTTGATCTAGTCTATACACCTGGTAAGGGTAATGCAGTTGTTAATGCACTGAGTAAGAGGACTTAGATAAAGGTAGTGCAGGAGGCCATTGGTGAGTGGCAGTTCATGGATTTGTTCTATGAGATGCATTTGGAGGGGAACGAAAGTCAGGGGAGAGCCTATATTTCATCCATAGTTGTCACTTCTACCCTCCTAAATAGAGTGAGGATGAGACATCTATCTTTTTTATAATCCCTAGTTCTACAGGAGTCGGTGGCACGAGAGGACCCTCCACCTGGTTGGACGATAGGCGATGATGAAGTATTGTGTATCCACGGGCGAGTGTGGGTTCTATGGGATATATTTTTAGGATGGTATGAATGAGTATGATATACTCTATAATACCAAACGTAGGATTGAATAAGTAAAATGAGATAAAAATATAAGAGGGCGGTGAATTGTATACTTTAAAAAATTCTCTTTGGAAATTTTCGATAACCAAAATTCACAACACCTTTAGGTTCTAATGACTTACCTGATTCTGAAAATATGGTTCCAAAAATGAAACATAACAGAAGTTTATAACAGATAAGATTCTACCTTATAGTGTATACAATCTAACTAAATTAGAGTACAAATATGAGGAATAATAAGAGAGTTGTACTTTCCTCAAAAATACAAATGCTGTGGAAAAACAATGTAGTTAGACTATAGGTAACAAGTATAAACTCTTTTAACCCAAAGATGATCGTATCCAAAAACCTTGGATAAGAGGTTCTTTGATTTATAATTTCAAGAAATTCTGTCTTACCCAAACTCAGGTAATCCCTCAATCTGAGGATCGGTATCTGTGTGGATATCCCCGCAAGCCCTCGATTTGTAAGGAAATCAGCACCTCTGACTTCTCAACCCAATGTATTTGATTTTTAAGGTAATCGAACCCTTTTACTAAGATAGTCTACATGAAGAAATGTTATAACAAGTTTTCCAAGCATTCTGAACGATGCTTGAGAGTTGATAAGAGCCTCTCTCTCTAGAAATCACTTCTAAAAGTTCTGAGCATCAAAATTCCAAATGTCTTGAGCACGTTCAAATGAGCTCCTATTTATAGGTGAAGCTCCAATGGAAGGCTCCATCCTCTAAGAGTAGAATTCTTCCATGAATTTTAGATGGACCTATACATGTTTCACTAAAAGAACGGTTAGTCAATAACATAAAGCACGGCTTCATTTTGTAATAAAACAAGTGTAATCATAACTACACTAATATTTGCAATGGATAAAATGAATGTTCGGAGTAGAGTAAGTTAAAGTTAGTAGTGTAGGTAAAAATTGAATTCAGAGTCTATAGTACTAAGAAATTCAGATTCTTTTTCGTAGGAATTCGGAAACTGAATTCTGTAGAAATACAGAGTCTAAATTTTATGGAAATTCAGGGTCTGGTTTAACTAGAATTCAGAACTGGAACATACAATGTTCGGTGTCAAATTTCATGATAATTTGGAGTAAGAACTCATCAGAGTTCGGAGTCTTAATTCAGAGAACTCGGAGTCAGATCTTAGAGAAGTTCATAACAAGAATTCAGAGTTGAACGTTTCATAAGTTTGTAATCAGAATTTGGTGTCGAACTCTACATATGTTCATCATTATAATTCAGAGTCGAACTTTACTTAAGTTTGTAATCAGAATTAGGAGTCGAAATTTATGAGAGTTCGTATCCGGAATTCGGAGTTGAACTTCATGAGAGTTCATATCTGGAATTTGGAGACTTAAATAGAATACCTCATATCTAAGTGTTATATGATTCAGAGGTTTTTTGTTTCAATATGAGTGTTATACTTGGAAAATTTATGATACAAACAATGAAATCTTGTCAAGGGTAAATTTCGTTGGGGAAGGAAATTTTCCATAGAGAAGTAAAAACAAGGGAAAAATAAGATTTTTTTTAAAATAAGGTGTTTGTGATTTTCAAAACAAGAGGAATGGTAAAGTCATAAGGATACCTTAATGACTTAACAATCTCCCCCTTACATGAAGGAATGGAAAATTCATAAGGATAGCCTTATTGAGTCAACAATCTCCCCCTTTTTGGGAACCACAAACTTCCTTATGAAAAAGAATGTAATGACTTAGAAAAACTTTCTAGACTTTGAAATTAATGCTTATTTCCCTTTGTTTATGGACAATGGTGAATACAACTAACTCCCCCTTAAGCATTGTAATTCTATTGATCGTATTCTAGATTTCCAGAATGAGAAAATTTATTTGTATGTAGAAATCATCGTATTGGGAAATCCACCTAACTAAGAGATAGTTCTTCTTTATTTAGAAAGTTCTCTTCTCCCTTTTTGAATTATTTTTTCTTCTCCCCCCTTTGGGGTTTTCAAAAAGATTTTGAGAGAATGGAAAACCAATAAAGTACCTGAAATATTATTGAAGACATACAAAAAAACAAGAATCGACAATATCAGTAAGATTGAAAGTATTAGTACAATGGAAAAATACAACAAAAGATCAGAGTAGTATATTTTGTTTCTTTTTCCTTGGGCATTAACATCTTCACAATGGTCTTCACCTTTTTATGCTCTTTATAATCCTCTTAAACTTTCTTTTCTAATTCCTTGATCCTTTATTCCTGAACTTTCAAGGCCTCTTCCTGATCCTTTAGAAATTCATCGTGCTTTACAAGCTTCTGGTTGATCTCAATCTAAATATCTATTTCCCCCTTCCAGCATTGAGAAACAGAGATAAGCTTCCCATTCAGATCCTTCACATATTGATTCCGAGTCTTTTTCCCTAGATTTACCTTAATATAAAAGCTGTCTGAAAGATTTTTTATTTTGATATCCACGGTCCCAAGGATTCCTTTACATATTCTTGAAATTGATCAAGCACTGCTAAATCTTCATTAATTTTCTTTGACCATAGAGTCATTTTTATGCAAGACTTTTTTTGGACTTCATAATTGATAAGAAATTTTTTATGATATTCATCAATATTCACACATTTATCCATCACCATGTATATGAATACTACCTTCGGATTCATGTTGTGATGAAGCATCTGGATTGTGGAGTCTATTGTAAGAAAGATCAGAATTGTATGTACCAACTTCCTCAGGGACTCAACAACAAAATCATGACCCAATGCGGATGATTCCAAATCTGGAAACTTTCTAGGAGATTTTTCTTCTTCTATTTCAACCAGCTTACTTTTATAAGAGCCTCAAACTTCCTTCTTACTTATAATATCATTTATTGGAGTGTCAACAAGTACTTGCTTACCGTTGCTGATTTTTTGTATGGCTTCCTCATCAGTGTTTTCGTGCTCACTCTTGGATAATTTTACTATCTTTTATTCATCAAGTTTTTCATTTTGAGCTCCATATTCAGTATACTTATGATGGATAAAGTCATGATTATGAATCTCTTATGAAAATTTGTTCACTTCTTCTTCTTCTTCATTCTCATCAACTCCGGGAGAATGCTTTTTTGAGGATCAGTATTGAGAAGTCCGAATTGACAATTTCTTGGATGGGGTAACCATATCGTGATATTCTTTAACTTGTTTAATTATATCATTAGATCCACCACTTCTCTCATCCTCTTTTAATTATTTTTCTGATTTCTTCTCTTCCACAACCTTCTCTTGTGGTTTTTCTAGAGTGATGAAATTTTTCCTCGGAGTCCCAGGTAATTATTCCACAAAAAAAGTTTTTGGTACAAGAATTTTTTCTAAAGAAACCTCTACCGCCATCAAAAGAGATTGATAAATCTCTACTTCAGACATTTTCTTCTTTTTAGTTTTCTCCTTTTCTTGCCTATCAAGCTCTTCGCCTGCTGTTTCTTTTAAGTCCTTAGCCTCAGTAGGATCCAAACCAAACTGTGCCTCCGCTGCTTTTATAGTCTTCTTGTTCTCTCTCCACTTTTCTACCACCTCATCTTGGTAGGATTTTGGTTTTTTCGGTTTAGGAAGTGTGAATTGAGATTCCTTAGACTTAGGGTTTTTATCATGAACTTCCACTTCCTTCAGCTTCCTTTTTTTTCCATCCTTCTATGAAGGTTTGTGGTTCTCCATATTTTCCAGAATAGCTTCTGCCTCTTCCTCAGTTAGATCATAGAACTCACCTGACTGTTTTGAGAAACCAACCTTCATCCTCTTAAGAGTGTAATCGCTGATCAACGTCACCTTGCAATTCATCTGCTTGGAACTTCATGGGATCTTGGAAGATTCATGGCACCAAACTATAATCATTGAGACCAAGGAAGGATACATTATAATCTAAGCTTTGAGGTTACCATTCTTGATGTTCTGAATCTCAATGAGGATATGTCTCATAAGATTTACCTTTCTTAGATTTACCAAAAAATCGAGAATATACATATCAATCTTCTTAAGGGTATCCTTATCACCCTTCCTCGTTACGATAAACCCCTGTACCCAAAGATGTAAAATCTGATTATTGGTTGATAGATGGGAAATCTTGGCTGTCTTCACATCAGTAAGCCCAAGGCATTCCATAGCCTTCACCTTGATGAAACTTCCTTCAACATTCGGAAACATGTGGGAGAAAAACTCAGCCTCTTATTCCTAAGGCATGCCCACCTAGATAGCCGCCTTGGTATAGGACAGAGTATATGTCTTCCCATAACTATTTAAGGAGAACTTCTCTCTTCCATCTTCTTTGAAAAAAGTGGTCAACTCATAAAACTCTATGAGAAAGTCAGGATACACCACATATTGAGCTCACATTTTAGAAATGGAAACATCTTGCAATCCATTTAGCATAATGTGTTTAGAAATTAGAGAGTAATACTTATTGAAGATATTTGGGTGTACCAACCTCTCCCTACAAATCTGCCACTCCAAGATCGGCTTGACTGTAGATATATTTTGAGAAGGGGATTCTGAAGTTATTCAGACTGAGCACTTCAGAAGATTTCGGAATGAGATTAAGTAGAGGAGCGGAGCTTCGACATGCGAGAGCTTGGAAACTGATGTGGTACAACCATAGGGGGTCCTTTTATATAGGCGATGGAAGTGACCTTTCAACTTCCAATTGAAATCTAACAGTTGGGAAACGATTTGATATAATCTGAATATTGATATGATAGCCGCAAGGAAAAGTTTTTTGAATATGATCATTTTAGGTTTTAATTAGAAAACATTCGGATATAGGGAAACGTGAATATGAAAATTTTTAAAAGAAAAAGAAACTACCAGCAAGTAAAAATGACTACGAAAACTAAAATAAGGAAGTCATACCTTTCAGACATAGCTAGGAATATTATTTATAATAGGTGATATTCTTCTTGATGAAAATATGACTATGAAGAACTCATTACGAAAAAAACATACTACCAAAAACTCACTTCGAAAAAAACTAACTACGAAAAACTCACTACAAAAAAAAACTTACTACGAAAAAGTCACTACGAAAAAATTTCTTTACGCAAATTCCGAGTACAAAAAATTCTCATTATGAAGGTTTTAGTTCTGATTATATCTATTACGAAAATTTAAGGTCTGAAGAATTCCATTACGAAAACACCAGTTCTGAACATTTCATTATGAAAATTTTCAGTTCTGAAAATTTCCATTACGAAAATTCCTATTATGAAAATTATTTTATGAAATTATTTTTGAAAAAGTAAATACGAAAAATATGAAAAACATCATTACAAAAAACATGTAAAAATTCATTACGAAAAATTTAGAAAAAATAACTACGATTTTTTTTGAAAAACTTATAAGGATATGTACTCCCCCTATGAAAAAGAAATTTATTACTATAAGGATAATGGTTCTACAAGAAGTTAATGAAAGAAGATTACCTCATGGTTATCATTCATAATTTTTTTCTAATGTATTAAAATCTATCGAAAGGTAATGATTTTGTGAAAATATCAGCAAGTTGATCTTGCGTTCCGATAAATTGATGAATGATATCTTCTTTTTCTGTGTGATCCCTAAGAAAGTGATGCCTAATAACTATGTGTTTTGCACGAGAGGGATATGGAGAGTTTTTGCTAAGTTCAATGGAACTTGTGTTATCACACAAAATTTTAATATTAGTAAAACTCAATGCATAATCTGTGAGTGTGTTTTGCATGCACAACACTTGAGCACAACAACATCCACCTGCTACATATTCAGCTTTAGCAGTGCAAAGTGCTACTGAGTGTTTCTTCTTGACAGACCAAGAATATAATGAATCTCCTAAGAAATGACATTTTCTGTAAGTACTCTTTCTATCCATTCTAAATCCACCAAATTCAACATCCGAAAAACTCTTTTAAACAAAATCATTTACAGATGTATAAAAGAGTCTTAATTCCATGGTCCCTTTCAGTAGAAAAAAATTCTTTTCACTACCATTAAATGATATTTATTAGGATTGGATTGATATCTTGCACATAAGAATAATGAAAACAATAGTTCTGGTCGACTAGCTGTCATGTAAAGTAGACTTCCTATTATACCTCTAAAAGTTGGTTGATCAACTGGTTTCCCAGCATCAACATAATCAAGTGTGTTTGAGGTACCAATTTAAGTACTTATACTTTTAGTGTTGTAATATCCATACTTTTTATGAATATCTTTAATATACTTATTTTGGGATATATTGATTCCTTCTAAGTTTTAGTGAAATTTGAAAACCTAGGAAAAATGTTAACTCACCCATCATACTCATTTAAAACTCATATCTCATTAAATACGTAATGGAATCAGTTAAGGATTGCTGAGTTGAACCAGATATAATTTCATCGACATAAATTTGATCAATCAAAACATTATTCTTATCTTTATTTATAAAAAGTGTTGGATGTTCATTTCCATTAACATAGTTATTTTGAAGCAAAAATCCTATAATTATATCATACCAAGCTCGAGGGGCTTGTTTAAGGCCATACAAAGCTTTGGTAAGTCTAAAAAATGATCAGGATGTTTTGTGTCTTCAAATCTAGGAGGTTTTTTAACAAAAAAAATCCTCTTGAACATAACCATAAAATAAATAATGCTTCACATACATTTGAAGAAGCTTGAAATTGAATAATTCTACTATGGAAAGTAAAATATAAATAGATTCAAGTCTAGCTACTAGAGAATAGGTTTCTTCATAGTCTATTCTTTCTTGGTGATTATAGCCTTTAGAAACTAATCTTGATTTATTTCTAACAATCACTTCATTTTCATCACATTTATTTCTGAAGACCCATTGTACTCCAATAATAGAAGTTTCCTTAGGACTTTCAACCAAGGTCTAGATTTTATTCTTTTCAAATTCATTGTATTCATCATGCCTGGCTTTAATCAAATCATCATCACCTGAAGCTTCATCAGTGCTTTTTGATTCCAATTAGAAAAGGAATGCTAGATGTTATATTTCATTTCACAAGGAGCTTCTAGTCCTAACAGGTTGATTCACATCACCAATGATACTATCAATGGGATGATTCTTAATAAATGACTGGTTTGGGTTTTGTAAAACATGTTCATCAAAAAAGGGTAGGAAATATTATAGGGTAAATTTTTCAGAAGTAACTTCTTGAAAATTTTCCTTATCAGAAGGATTTTCTATCAGAGTTTGATAATCAGTTTTTTAAAACACATCCAAAGATGTAGGATGGGGTTGTTTGAAAATAAAGGGATCAGTTTCATCAAATTCGACATGTACTATCTCTTCAACAGTGAAACTGTTTTGTTAAAAACTCTACAAGCCTTAGATGTTGTGGAGTAGCCTAAGAAAATTCTTTCATCAGATTTTGGTGTGAATTTTTGTAAGTTATCTTTAGTAATTTGAATGAATATCTTGCATCCAAAAACATTAATGTAGGAAAATATGGGTTTTTATCAATTCAATAACTCATAAGGTGTTTTATTAGAAAAGGCATAATTAAAACATGATTTATAGTATAATAAGCAGTGCTTATAGCTTCAACCCAAAAATGTTTAGCTACAGAATACTCACTCAACATGGTTCTAGGTATCTCTTAAAAAATTTAATTTCTGCTTTCAACAACAACATTTTGTGGTGGTGTTCTAGGTGATGAGAAGTTGTGATTAATACCTTTTCTATTACAAAAAGTTTCAAATTTGGTATTTTGAAATTCTACTCCATGATCACTTTGAATAATATTCAATCGAAGGGTTTTCTCATTTTTAACTAGGGATCTAAAACATCTGAAATAAGAAAAAGCTTCAGATTCTTTACTAGAAAACAATCCCATATTAATCTATTGTAATAATCAACCAAAAAAAATACATAGTACTTTCCCTCAATGCTTCTAGTTTGTGTTGGACCAAAAATATCCATATGCATTAGCTTTAATGAATTAGTAGTTAAGAACGCTTCGACTAATATAATACATGATCTTTGTTTCTTTCCATATTGACATGGGTCACAAACATTGGAAGAATCAAATCTTTTCTCCAGTAGATCCTTAAATATTCCTTTCTTAGAATTTTTTCATAGGTAATTAAGGTTAAAATATCCTAGACATCTATTCCATAACCAAGAATGATCTTCCATTGCATTAAGACAAGGTAGATCTTGGCTCTTATGATCTTCTATGTTTCATGTGTAAACATTATCTTGACTGCTGACGGAAAGAATAAATTCTACCATGGAATTGTGTACTATGCACTTATCATTCCTAAAATTCACAAGGTAGCTTTTTCACATTATTGGATTATGCTAATGAGGTTGTTCTTAATACCTTTCACAAATAAAACATTTGAAATCAAAGTAATTCCATGAAATATGATGTTAACTATACCAATAATTTCTCCCTAAGCATTATCTTCTAAAGTTAATTTTCCTCCTTTCGTCTTGATAATCTTTTCAAAATAGTTCCTGTTACCAGTCATATTCTGGGAATATCCACTATCCTTGTACCACATATTTCTGTTGGTACCTTCTTTATATTCCTGAAAAAAAAGAGTTAGACATTCATAATACAATCTTTCTTGGACACAGAATTGTTAGATAACAAAATTTTGGTTATCCACATTTGTTTAGAAAAATAAGCTTTATGAAACCCAAGTGATTAAACTCTATTAAAGGAGCAATTTTTCCTCCAATTCCCACCACATTGACATTATGTGAAAAAAGTGGATCCAGAAGGAACAAAAAAGTTGTTTTTGAAAACCCGTTTTTTTAGTATAACCTACTTCAATAGTGTTTCCTTGAGATTTAATTTGAGAATACATCTTGTCAAAATTTTCCTTCCCACTAGAAAATTTTTCTAGAAGCTTCTTAAGAGAAAATATTTCAGATTTTAGTCTTTTGACTAAATTCCTATCCTCAGGAATCATTTCCTTAGATTTAGATTTTTCCTCAAAAACATTTATCTTTAAAATAACATTCTTAAGATCTTTAGAAACTTCTTCTTTAACAAAATATGATTTCTCAAGGACTTTAGAATGTTTTTCTAAAATTTAATCTTATTTCTATGATCTCTATAAATATTAGAAATCTATTTTGTAATAAATTCTTCCCTAATATATTCCTTGTCTAATTTCTTAAAAATTTTACAATTTTTTTCATCAAAAAATTTGGAAAATCATGATACTTATTCATATGAATTTAATTCTTCATTTTCATTAGGATTAAGTATCTTCATTAGAAGTACAATTTTTGGAATAGTAATTCTTATCAAGAGATAAATTTTTTAAAGCCTCAACAGAGGGTACCTCGGACATAAGACATGAATTATGGAAAGAAGTAGTAGCAATTAATCCCATATTATTCGGTGTTGATGAATCATATTCATAAGATTCACTTTCTGAAGAGTCTCCATAGCTAGCACTCAACTTATCATTAGCTTTAAAACTTTTCATGTTCTTTGATCTATAGAATTTTTTCTTGTTCCTCTCTGAATTATTTTTCTTCTTTTCCTTATTTTTAAACAAAGGACAATCAGGTCTGATATGACCTGTTCTTCTACATTCATAACATGTAACTTCACCATATTTATTATCTCTGTAGTATTTCTTCTTGTATTTATTATGATGTTTCCTTTGAGCTATAATCTTGTTCATTCACCAAGAAAGATTATCTAATTCATTCTTTGATTTTTCTATATCACTAGATTCTGACTGAATAATGACTTGTTTGATTTAGATCTAGTAAATATTTCTGGGGACCTGGCTTTCATATGTTTAGAAGTGGTTGTAAAAGAAAATCCTCCATTCCCATTCATATTTTTAACATTTTCATCATATCTTTTCATTCTGGTTTCATGATGAAGAAGAGTTCCAAAAAACTCATTTACAGAAATCTAAGTGACTTTCCTATTCTAATCAATAGTTGTCCTCTTATATTCCCATTCATTTGGAATGATATCTATGATGTATCCACAAGAACCTCATCATCCAAACATTTTTCTCCCATAGATTTTATGCTATTCATGATAGTCATAAACCTTTGTTGTACTTTACATATAGGTTCTCCATAAGGAAAATTAAATCCATGGTATTCTTCTCTCAACATAGCTCTTCTTGTCTCTATGACTTTGGATGTACCAAAATGTGTAACATCAAGTTTCTTCCCGATAATGTTTGTAGCTTCACATGACCATATTTGACTATAGATGTTCCTAGTCATGTAACAAAAAAAAGTATTTCTGACTCTGATATTTGATTGATATTCTTATTTATCCTAATTTTTAGAGGATCTAAATTCCTTATCCGGGATCTTATAATCTCCATCAACCATTAGATAGTTGTCAGATATTGTTTTGAAAAAAACATTCTTCATCCCATATCTCCAATACTCATAATCATTTCCATCAAAAATATGTGGTCTGGTAGGATTTAGGTTATCAATAGAACCAACATTAAACCTTCCATTCTTAAGAAAATCTTTGGCACACAAACTTGTGAGTAGTACGAGTTTGTAAAAAAAAGTAAATATCCTATGAAAGGAACTAGATATTGCATCTCGAATAAAAAGAGAATCCGAACTATATGAGTTCGAATTTATGAATCTTAAAAACAGATTCCGAAAAATATGAATCCGGAAAATTTAATTCTGAAAATTTCCATCTGAATCTAATCATGAGGTTAGTTCAGATGGAACCAATATTTTGATACCAATTATTAGGATGTTATGAATTAGTATGATATACTCTATAATTCCAATCTTAGGATCTAATAAGTAAAATGAGATAAAAATACAAGAGGGGTAGGGGTGAATTGTATACTTTAAAAAATTTTCTTAGGAAACTTTTGATTACCAAAATTCACAACACCTCTAAGTTCTAATGACTTACTTGATTCTGGAAAAATTGTTCCAGAAATGAAACTTAATAGAAGTTTATAACAGATATGATTCTACCTTAAAGCGTATAGAATCTATGGAAATCAGAGTACAAATATTAAGAAGTATAAGAGAATTGTACTCTCCTCAACAATACAAATTCAGTAGTGAAACAAAGTAGTAAAACTACATGTAACAAGTATAAACACTTTTAAACAAAAGAAGAGGGTATCCAACAACCCTGGATAAGAGGTTCCTTGATTTATACTTTCAATAAAGTCTATATTTCCCAAACCCAGGTATGCCCTTAATCCGAAGATCAATATCTGTCTTGTTATCCCCACAAGCCCTCGATTTGTAAAGAAATCAGAAACTCTGACTTCTCAACCTGAAGTCTCAGATTTTTAAGGTAATCGAACATCTGCACTAAGAAAGTATGCATGAAGAAATGTTTGAACAAAATGTTCAAGTTTTATGCATGAAGAATGAGAGTTCATAAGAGTCTATCTCTCTATAATTCACATTTGAAGGTTCTGAGCTTTAAAATTCCCAAAGTCTCGAGCACGTTCAAATGAGCTCTTATTTATAGTTGAAGATCCAACGGTCGGCTGCCTCCTCTAATGGTCAAATTCAACCTTGAATTTAGGAGGGACATGTACACGTGTCACTAAAACAACAGTTATTCAATAACTGAAATCGTCACATTGTTTTGTAATAAAAAAATGTAAGCATAACTACACTGATATTTAGAATGGAGAAAATGAATGTTCGGAGTGCTGTAAGTTAATGTTAGGAGTGTTGGCAAAAAATCAATTCGAAGTCTGTAGTACTAAGATATTCAGATTCTATTTCGTAAGAATTCGGAACCTGAATTCTATAGAAATCCAGAGTTTAAATTTCATGTAAATTTGGAGTCTGGTTTCACTAGAATTCGGAACTAGAACTTACAGAGTTCAGAGTCAGAGTTCATGAGAATTCGGAGTCATAACTCATCAAAGTACGAAGTCTGAATTCAGAGAACTCAGATTCAGAATATAGAGAAGTTCTTAACTAGAATTCGAAGTGGAACTTTTCATAAGACCGTAATCAGAATTTGGATTCGAACTTTACATAATTTCGTAATTAGAATTCAGAGTCTAACTTTACATAAGTTTATAATCAGAATTCGAAGTCGAACATTATGAGAGTTCGTATCTGGAATTCGGAGTTGAAATTCATGAGAGTTCGTATCGAGAATTAGGAGTCTTAAACATAATACCTCATATCTATGTATTTTATGATTCTGAGGTTTTTGGTTTCAATATGAGTTTTATACTTAGAAAATTTATGATATGAATAATGAAATCTTTTATAGGGTAAATTTCCTTAGGAAGGAAATTTTCCTTATAAAAGTAAAAATTGGGGAAAGTGAGATTTTCCTTAAAATAAGGTGTTTGTTATTTTCAAAACAAGTGGAATGGGTAAGTCATAAGGATACCTTAATGACATAACAATCTCACCCTTACATGAATGAATGGATAATTCTTAAGGAGAGCCTTATTGACTCAACATATATGTGAGGAGTTGATGTGGGAGTTTCATGATTTACCTTGGGCAGTGCATCACAGAGTTACCAAAATGTACCGGGACTTGAGAAGTCAATATTGTTGACTATGTATCAAATGATAAGTAGTGGGTTTTGTTACGAGATGTTCCACCAGTCATTAGGTGAAGGCGGAGCATCAAAGGCCATCCGTACTGTTACCACTGTTATCCATTCCAAAGTGGAAATGGGATGAAGTTGTGATGGACTTCATGACTAGGTTACAGATTTCACCTAAAGGTAGTGATGTCGAATGAGTTGTTGTGGATAGACTTATGAGGGTAGATCACTTTTTTCCTATCAATGAGACCTTCAATGATGACAAGCTCCTGAAGATGAATATCTTAAAGGTATTAAATCTGCATTGTGTATCATGTTATGTCGTTTCATATGGGGATTCCCATTTTATGTCTCATTTTAGGTAGAGTTTTCATAGGGCACTGGGTACATAGGTTCTTCTGAAAATAAATTACCACCCTCAGAGAGATGGTCATTCAGAGCATACGATAGAGGTTCTTGATGAAATTTTGCAATCATGCATCCTAGAATTTGTGGAATCTTGGGAGAAGCACGTACTCTTGGTCGTGTTTTCCTATAATAATAGTTTCAAGGAAAATATTGAGATAGAACCTTATGTGGAATAATATTGTAGGCCATGCAGATTATCCTTGTGGAGGATAGAGATAGGTGAGGAATCATTATTGGGACCATGTCTCATACAGAAGACTTTAGAGAAGGTCTAGTTGATATAGATGCGGATGGATACTGCACAGTCTCATCATAAATCATATGCTGATATCTGAAGACAACCTTGGGAGTCTATGGTTAGGGATCAGGTCTTCTTGCATGTTTCACTGAGGTTGGGACACTGGCGTATTAAGAGACAGGGTAAACATTCACGGAGGTATGAGGGGCCGTTTGAGATTCTAGTGAGATTCGGGCCGTTTTCCAATCGGTTGCAGTTACCATAGAGATATTGGGCCACACACGATGTCTTCAATGTATCTCACATTTGTCTTTTTCACTCAGACCCATCTCACGTCTTCCACCCCAAGGTGGATGAACTTCTGGATGATGTATCCTTTGAAGATCATCCGATTCAAATTGTTGATTGGAGAACAAAGGTTCTCCGAGGATGGTCTGTTCCTCTCATACAGGTGTTATGGCAGCATGTCCGAGTGCAAGACAAAACCTGGGAGCGGGAGACCGACATACGATCATTGTGGCCAAGGTTGGTCTCAATATTATCTTCGCCACCCATGGAATGGAAATTCAGGGACCAATTCTTTTAAGGGGAAAGTTTTTAACAACATAGATCTTCTTCTTGAGGTACAAGTTTCTTATTTTCCTTTTTCCTTAAGTGTTTTTTATAAAATATGGAAAATGGGGGAAAATCCCAAATTTTGTGGGTACACGCCGTGTACTATTACACACACCTTGTACTTTGGCCATGTGGGATGAGTATACAAGGAGTGTAGGCCTGTTGGTGATCAAGGGTGTAAAAATGAAAATATGTTGTTGACATAGTATATACACGCCGTGTAATCAGTCAGGAGTGGCTAGGGGAGTAGAAGACAGTGGAACGATAGTACACACCGTGTACATAGAAATACACATCGTGAGATAATGTCGACAAATGAACAGTGAGGCAGTGGAAAGTGGGTTCTAGAGGAACAATTAAAAATGAAAATTACACAATGTGTACTTGAGAGTAAATTTCGTGTATTTGTCTTTTTTTATAAACAGGAAATGGAATCCTCTTCCAATAGAGTAAGCTTAGAACACTGGGATGCCGCAGGAGAGATGACCGATCCTTGAAAGGGGTCCATACCGAACACAGGGACTCTGATTTTTTCGCCAACGATCACGTTAGCACCGCGTGGGTAATCCTTTTCCTCTCCTTGTGTATTTCCTTACAATTAATTCTATAGGGGAAGTTATTTGAGTTTTAATGGGAGAACATTGAGCCACGATCTACGCCGTTCTCGGGTGTTTAAATTGGTATAGTTTGCGTATATCGATCAGTGGAGGTCGAGGTAGGTGTTCTGATGATTATTTCCAACTTCCAAGTTGTTTTTGTGTACCGTTGTAAAAACACGCCCATATTTAGGGTTTCATATTATTGAGGCCTTGACTGATAAAATACATAGAAAAACAGAGGTAATTTAATGAATATGTATAAATCGTTGTTTTAGATTGCTACATTGATCCAGGGCCACCCCATGGGTGCATTTACCTTGTTTAGCTGTTTGGTTAAGATACCCAAGTGTATGTCATGATTATAACATGATTTGAATTTTCTTGAGAGAAAATCTATATATAATTTCTTACTGATGTGTAGGGCTCGGCCCATTTACTTGATTATCTAGAGTGTAGTTTTTTGTGTATCCTGAGGGAAATGTTCTGATTAGCATGAGGGAAACAATTCATATGCCTGAGGGTAATATCTTCCGTGTCTGAGGTAAATGTATTGTACTCCTGAGGGAAATAATCGTTATACCTATGGGAAATCACCTGACAGTTTCAATTCTGATTACCTGAGGGTAAGGATTTCATGTCTGAGGACTCTGTTTATTTTGTATATTCACTTTTGGGATATTACATGTTATAACTACCAAGCTAATGCACATGCTTGGTACTATTTACCTACTAATTGTTAGAAAGATTGTTGTGGTTTTTTCTATGACACTGTATAAGAGATTTTGGCTTGCTGAGTCTCAAAGACTTATAATTAAATTATATTGAATTGATGAGTAATAAATATATGAAATGGAACTGGTAGGAGTGACTAATTTTTAGTACTTCCTAGTTTACTGCATTTCATTATTCCACACTATTGTTTAACAAATTCAATGATAGTTGGGCACAAGCCTTTGGTGGTGGCCTACTTGGATTTATTTCTCATTCCATATTGGTTCATATATTGAGCCCAAAAATATTATATTTATACATGTGTTGATAAGGGAAACATTCCCTGTAAAGTTACTTTATTGTTGTAGAGGAGTAGAAGAGCATTGGACTGAGCTTAGGCTTGCGATGCTGCTAAGTTCCTACTGCACTGTGTTGATTTGTTTTGCTGTATTTTTACCTTGTACTGTATTTTTTTAGATTGTAATGTATCTTATTTTGGCTACTTTATTAGACATAGGGACATATTGAACCATTATATATATATATATATATATATATATGATTGTTGGTCATTGATTTTACTTCTGTATCGTTGTCCATTTCATCTTAGTATTTTTTACTACATCCGCTTTTGTTATTTTTTTTATATTTATCTACTACGCTACACTTTGGAAAATGAGGGCATAGTTTCCCCACTATCAAACATAGGCCCTTATTGCAAGTCGGCCGCCTCTGGTTTTTGGGGTGATGCTCTTGAGGACGTGTGACAAACCAGGATTAGTGCAACAATTGAGTGGCACGCGGATCCGGGATGTTACATGTGTAGTTTTTAAATCCATATAAATAATGTGGATATGAATAACACTTTTTTTGGTGGGATTTTTTCTATTTAGTGATGGTATAATTAGTTTAATTATGATGGGTTAGTGTTATATTTTATGGTTTATGATTTAATTCATCATCGGTTAATATCATTAGTATTCTAGATTAATCAAATATAAAGGTAGGGACATTGAATATGTTTTGTACCAAATCATTCTGTACTAAATACCATTTGGTGAGAATAGTGAGGAAGAATTTATAGTGGAATCCTTATGAGAAAATCGATATGAAGAAATATTTTTTTAAGAGTTAGGGATGAGGATGTTAATTCTTTATGGGTATCCCTAGAAAGGGGTTCTGTATAAAAAATATTAAATAAAAAAATCACCTATTATTTTGGTGGATATTCCATTTGGAATAACTTATATTTCATATCTAGATTCAAAAAAAGATTCTAATGTGCATATAAGAGTTCACAATGACATTGTCAAGTTCATATAAACATCTATTTAAATAGGGGTTAGAATTCAATTCACTTTTTCTATATTTTAATTTCTATGATAATGGTTTGAACCCAATATTCCTTTAAAACCAAATAGTAGATTATATTGAGGTTGAAATAATCATTTTTTGTAAGAATTATCCCAATTGATTTTATGTAACCTCATTTATCACATTCATTTTGTTCATCTTCCATTGGAAGTAATAACATTTTGAATCATTTGGATTTTTTATGTTGTGTTATTGAATAGATTTTATTAGATATTGGTTTTTTAGTAATATATTTAGATTTAGCATTTCTTGATCCTTTTCCTCTTCACATCATAGTGTTGCATCATAGATTCATTCAATGCTATAGTTAATTTCTATGTTTTTCAAAAATAAAATGAAACAATAACGTAATTTTCATGTCATTTTATCTACTATTAACACATGAATACCCATATAACTATACCAATTTATATTTTCCACATATTATTTTGGTTACCCAAAACCGTATTTCATTAATATAGTAATTATTTTACCTTCTAATGTGAAACTTGAATTCTATTCTCAATTTATATAAGTTATTTTCCTTTTATAATTATTTTATACTTTATTAAAATAAAATTTTTGATATTACAAATTTTTTACATGGTGAGTTAATAATATTTTCTTAGGAAAATTGAGATTATTTTTTCCAATCATAATATATATTATATTCATTACATTCTCCTCCTATAAGCATAGTGATTCCATTTTGTTCTAGGGTTAAGGATAATTTTTTGGCATATTTATATCATTACTCCCCATTTTTAGCCATGTTTTTATGGATTTTTTACAAGGAATATGATATTTTTTATTTCATCTTAATGCAATATTTTATAATTTTCATTACATGTTTGATATAATTCCTAATTTGTTTCTTTAATTTATAATCTAGTGTATAATTATTGTGTTTTATTAAAATTAATATTATAATTTTAGAAATAAAATATCTTAACAATGTTATATAAAAGAAATTTCACTATGATTGTCAAAGAAATATTCTTGATGAGTGATGATATCATTTATAAATATATATTTGCTACTAGTATAGTGTATAATTCATTATGAAATGTGATGTATTTTGAAAATCAAAATGCTATATAATTTAATTTGGTTGACTATAGGAAAATGTTATGGTAAGGTTTCATGTGAGTTTTGGGAGACAAGATATGCATTAAATTATTAGTTCAACAGTAGAATAGATTCATGATATAAATTTAGAGTATATTGTATTACGAATAAAATTATTGTTATTTATTTAAATTTTATGTTATATATGGATGATAATAATATATAATTTACATAGGTATTAATTTTGTTAGTAATTCCCAATTTTTTATAGGTAATGTAATTCATTCCCTATATCGATATAATTATTTTAGAATTAAATATTATGATGTTTTAAATTATTTATAGGAGGATATCTATGTATATATAATATGAAAATGTTTTTGGTTATAATTAAATGATATCTTTTGTGGGACTTTTCATTGAGGTAAAAAATTATATTATTTAATTAGAAGAATTTGGATTATTTATTTTTCGATGTTTTTTACTTATAGAGTAAGGTTTATTGGGGTAACTAATGGGAAATTCATTTGTAATAAAGGACAATAGATTTATTGTATTAATGTTCTGGAGTTTCATTTTCTTATGTATGAAGTTACTATTGTAATTTTATTATTTTGATTATATAATTATGTTTTATGAATATTCATTTTAACTAAATTAATATTGAAATACAAAAATTTAATAAATTGACTAATTAAGAATTTTTTACAATGTAAATTACAAATTTTGTAAATAAAATAATTTTTACAGTATTAATAATTTTTTAATGAATTCTATATTTATAAGGAAATATTATTTAATATATTGAGATTATACATTAATTAAATTAGAGTGTATACCTGACATCTGTTTAATTATTAATTTTATACATGATGAAGTGATTGAATTTTGGTTTTAGTCCATTATTGATATAATATTTTAAGACTAACATAATTCACCATTGAAAAGGAAGTGTGAGTTAATAATGTAATTGGAAATATGAGATTTATAATTACATTAATAATTAATTAATTGACAGTGGTATTTTGTATGATATTATGATGGTTTATGATTCATGTTTATCAATTTTTTGATTCACTGTTATATACCCTTGGTTATAATGTTTTTATGTTTTTTTTTGATTTCTTATAATATATGTTGTGTTTTTTGATATTTTGATTTTATTATATGATAGGTATAACCCCATTGAAAATATTCCTTTTTTTAACATTTTCATGGATTTATCTTAATATCTGTGAATAAATATTACATGATAGGTATCTAATCTAATAAGATAAATTTATTAGGCATTTTAATTTTCATTACATATATATTAGAGGCATTAATCAGAATTTTAAGGGTCATTCATTAGGTTTTTTTGAGTTCTTTTTCTTTTGGATATAAAATTCATGTTTTTGATTCTAGGTATGTGGTTGTTTCTAGGATGTAATTTTGATGAGTGATAATATTTAGTGAATAGTGATAATAGGGTGGAAAACACCCATGCACTAAGATTATGGTTGTATTGATTGAGTTATGGTTTAAAATGAATAGTTCTATATTTTGGGCATGTTATTATGATTTATGTAGTTCCTGATTTTTTTCATATTATCTCAAGATAAAATAGTGAGAGAGTAATAATACCTATTTCAGTGAGTGTGTGGGAACTTCACCATGGTTCTATGAGTTAATTTATGATATTTATATTTTACATTTTTATAAAATAAGACCGTTCCAAAGTAATGGCCTCCGAAAAAAATTAACAAAATTACAATTGTCTATGAGAGTTTATTTTATATTTACCTCTTCAAAAGAGAGGCATCACCTAGATATAAAGGGTCTTAGAAAATATAAAATCATCACAACCCATCATTTTGTTTGAAATTCCATCAGTAACATAGCTAGATTATCAAAACACATGTGCAATGTTGTATCTCATTGAGGAGATCATGTCTAATCATTTGATCTATTGAGCATGCATCTTCTAGGAAAGTAGAGTATTTCCAATTATACTAGCATTAATAAACATGATTATGTTTCAATGAAAACATACATAATTCCATCACAATTAAATATCTATGAAAACTACATTGATCATGATATGAATTTTGACTTCAAAAGATGTGGGAAAACCACATTAAACATATACATAACCTTTGATATCACAATTATAATCACTAGGAATGTCTCTATAGCCTAAAGAGATAGGATTTCCAGTGGAGGATCCATCATAATTTATTTTAAACCATACAAAATATAGTGAGGGAAATTAACCCTCAATGTACCAAATGTAAAATGGATGTTACTTTCAATCATTAGATGTATCAACATAAAAAATTGTGTATTGATTTTTTAAAATGGGCCTATTGAAGGAGATTTTCATTTTGAATAGCCACCATGAATGAGGTTATGACTGGGTGAGAACTATATGATACCCTTTGATAATTCATCATTAACCTTTCACTCTATATAGCATGAATGAGCTCGGAATATGAAACCTTATAGTGATTCAGAATTCTAGGAGACACTGAGAGTTTCAATGAAAATATGATAGGTTTGAGGATTGAATTGGAATAAAAATGAAATAATTAAATAAATAAAATATTTAATTCCATAATATAAAATAAATGTGGAAACATACAAAGTTATTATTAACATCCTCCTTGAAATAATGAAAAAAATTCATCTTGATTACAGAGAGATACCCATATTTCTAATGATGTAATCTATGGGTAACATTGAGAAGCATAACCAATATAACTGAGAAAATTTGGATTGATAAATCCATTTTTAATAAAAGGACCCAATCCAGATAGACCGTACCTATTATTAATTTATGTAAAACAATTTATAGTTGAGCATGGTGTCCATATCTAGTTCACAAATAATCAAAACTTCCCTATTAATAAAAATATAATTACACACCATTGATCTATCATCATCAGAGTGGGCGTTAAGATTGTCCACTTTTTCTCTTAGGGGATGCTATTATCCCTCGAAGGAGTAGAATAGTGTATCATATTTTAAAATTTTAATACCTTTATAATTATCATACAAAAACTAAGAGAAGAATTAATGTTATATAACTAGTGATATTTTGATGAAAATATGTGAATTAAATATTTAAATCATGGCCAAATAGAGGAGTTGACATAATTTATGTTTCCATATTTTAGTTTCCCCAATATTCTAGTTGTAATAGCGTAACAAATATCTAAATTTTTAATAAAATTTCTATAAATAAATTTATCTTGATGTTATTTATTAAATAGATATATATTTTTGACGACCAAACCTTAATTTGCTTTAGGATTACAAAAATTATTCCAAGAAACCCTAATGATTTTTCCTTAAAAAAGATTAAAATCTGAAAAGTGTTCTTTATTGAGGTGTTGATGTTCTTGAAAAATTAAGTGGTCCATTTATAGACATTATAAGAGAACTTTTTTAAAGAAAAAAATGTATTATTCCCTAGGAAAATTATTCTTTCCATTGATGTAGACATACCATTCTAGGAGGCCCAGAGTCTTAAAATTTGGATCCAAATACGACTGAAGTATATAGAATGAGGTTATACATAACACATGGTAAACCCTTACAATTTTAATTGAATATTTCCTTCCAAGATTCCCATTTCCATTATCATATTTAATTTCATAGAATCAGGAATATTTTTTGGAAAAAAATGTAATAATTATTCCTTCATATATCCAAACCAAACCACTATTCATAATGCAAGAGATATTTATTGATGTTTTTCATGATTCTCCTAAAAACCTAGGTAAAATTAATAATTTCAAAGATATGAAATTATTGTGATGGATAAGATAAACATCTAGCAGCCCAAATGGTCTTGAAATCAATCTTGTGAACCTTATTAAAGAGAATCCCGCTATGATAATACCATACAATGATGGAATGATTTTAGAGAGGGGATTTCCATTCTTGAATCGTCTTGAATATGTTAAATAACATTATTTATATCCATTGGTAAGAATTTATATGATAGAAAATCCAAGATGAATTTCAATAAAATAAACACAAGAGATATATTATAAACCTGTCATTCACATCACCAATAAAAGAAAAATTCATTTTGTCAAATTCATTTGTAACATTAAGATTATGATAAATATTACATACCCTCGTAGCAATAAATAAAAGATTAAAATATTAAAATTAATTGAATTCAAAATAATGAATCCTTCCCCATTTAATGAATCCAAATTTGTTTTAGGATATAATATAATATAAGACATTATATATACCATTTTAGAGAATTTGTTGAATTACATTATGGACAGTGTGGACAAGTGAAACATAATGGAATTGAATATTATTTCATAAATTTTACACATTTAGAATAAGTTAATGGAATTTGGAATTTGGACCATGTGAGAGAGAGTATACCATGAAAATATTATCAACTAATTTACAAATATCTTGTTGTAAAGGATACCAAGATGTTTGGGGAAAATAATTAGTAAACCCATATGGTCCAAGAGATATCTTGTATTTAACTCCAAGGATTTCATTGTTAATTTAAATATATAAAGGATTTGAAGTGAGAATATTCTATATTCATCACTAACCAATCTAGGAATAATTTATTCTACCAATTCTATGAATGTAAGAGTGACATTGAAAAGATTCATATAGAATGTGATCATATGGTTGGAAGGAGACTTTCTTCCATCATTGAGTTGAACACCATCCTAAATTAGGGAATGAGGTATAATGACTCTTTCTCAATAAATGAATAGAATTAAAAAATTTACCATTTATCTCATAATACTTAAGCATACCAGTCTTAATAAAATCCATCTAAATTCAATCATTTTGCTTAATATGTTTGTGGAGTTTTGAAGAAAACTCATTTTCTTGTTAAATACTTCCAAATAATTTATTCATTGTAAAGGTATCATGAAAGTGGTGAAGATATTGTTAAATATAATCAACAACCATATTTAAAGAGATGAAGATATTTTATATGTGATATTTAAGCTTTTTTTATTAAATTTATATATAAAAATGTAATCCAGTGAAATGGATTTGTAATAAATCCAGGAAAATAAATCATGAACAGGTTTTCTACATTAATAGTGATAAGTACAAGCATTATTAAACTTGGAGGGAAGATATGGATTCATTTCACTATCTATGAAACTCAAAATAATTGTATGGTTATCAGAAATAGATAAATCCAAGGGGGTACATTGAATAGACACACATGTATATAATGAGTTTTTATTCATAAATGATCTATCAATTATTTTGGAATTTATTTGGTTGATATTTTTTCTATACCAAATGAATTTATCTTTGAAACAATTAATCTCAAATATATTGGATTCATCAATGCAGGATCTAAAATAATTACATGAAATTTATTGAGAAACTGGAGCAGTACTATCATGATAAGGAAAAATTGAATTCAAGTCACCAAAGTTGATCCAAGGGTATTTGATGGCACAATAGAGTGTGTTAATTTTCATTCATATATATATATTTTAGCTTGGTAAATGTTAAAAGAATATATAATTGAATAAAATGTATTATTAAGAAACCCTTACCACAATACTAGTCAAGTTGAGAACACCCAAACAATGTCCTAAATTATCATAAAAATAAATGTCACCCATGAAAGAAATATTTAACGCAAACTAAATTGGTGATCATCATTTTGGTCTCAACCACAGATGTATTCAGGGGATCTCCCTAGGTCCATATGCTGAAATATAGTTAATTGAATTTATGGATGAATTATGTAAGTTTTAACTCCAATTAAAAACAATATATGTAGAAAATAATTATAAATTTTGAGACATTAGGGAAAAGTCATAGACCACAAACCTTACACATGTTGTATATTATTCATCATGAATTGGACATTATGTTGTCCATGATTGGATGAATACGGAGAAATATATGAATTCCCAACAAATATGGAATATTATATCACATCATATTACCATAATCTACATAATGAGAAATAAAAAAAGAAGAATAAAGAGCTGAGATTTTATCTATAGTAATCCAATGAGAAAACCATTTGTTGATTTAGAGGAATAACAGAGAAGGAATTGAAGAACCAGGGTGGAGAGGGCATATGAGATTAAATGAGAGAAAATAGATCATCATTTACTCTAATAATAAGAAAAAATAAGATGGTTTATGTAATAAATGAGTAAGGAAGAACTAGTAATTTTACCCATATTTTAAAAGGATCTCAGTTTGGAAGCATGATTAGAGATAATGTTCAAAGGATATACTTGTATTACTATCCAAATAATGGTATTTCATTGTCCACACACCATGTTTGAGAAAATTTACACCAACCAAGCAATTTATTATTTTAAATCCTATATTTTTCATTCATGATCATGTAGCATGTGTCTCATGGTGAGGTAAAACTAGGTGGCCCTCATTTTTGTTCTATACACCCTACATGGTTTCATCAAACCATAGAATCTATGCCCCATGATTTATTCTCACTGTGAATCCTAATTATTTCTTACACTATCTGGGGTTTGTGGATCCCAAAATTTGTTGAACAACCTCATTTCCTCTAAGAATCTGTTAAGAAATTATATAAGGATTAAACCATGTAATTAAAATGGAATAAAAATATCATTTCCTCCCATATAATCCAAGATTATATATAATCCTCCCATTGAAAAAACACATACATGAGATACCTATTGGATGGTGGTAAAACACTATCTGATAACAACTCTATCCACTAAGCACATATATCGGCTACCCAATCCCATATCTTATTCAGTAATTATCCTTCAATCTACATCACCATCTCATAAAAAAAATTAAAAAAAATAACTGATATGGCCATTAAATAAGAGGTACTAACTTTCCTAGCATGTGTATCTAACATCTCCCATGCTTGGGTGATACTTGGAAGATAACATGATCCCGAACCTCAAATTCCATAGGTCATCAATGATGATAAAAAATATTTATTTGTAAAATCATTAGTATAAATATATTTTTGATCAACTAAAGCTACATTGAAGTCTATTGAATGATACAAGGACCTAATAGAACCCCCTATGCAACATTTATCCTGTACAAAGGTAAATGTCAAGTCCTACTATACAAGGCCTCATAGGGAGCCATCTGATTTTTTTTTATAAAATATATTATTGTACTAAAATTGAATAGGTGGTATATTTTTTCACCTAATAAAATATGAAATAAAGTAATAATGGTTTTATCATTTCTTTCAACACATGTAAAGTCAATTTTGAATGTTCATTGGTCATAGGGTGAAAATTGGGATCATAAGCACCGGTATACCGATATATTTATGTAACCATTTCCTAAAGATCGATGAGAAATGAGAATAATTATCTAAAATTAGAGTTTATGGGAATTATTATAGAAGTATAATATCATGGAAATATAGTATTCACATCGCATCCACTAAGAATATCTCTGAGTTATAATGGAAGTGTGACACCTTCATCAATTGATCAACAACTGCACAAGTTGTGCCACTACCTCGAGTAGACCTATGTAAAACAATGAAAAAATACATTATGATTTCATAGAATTTAAATTATAGATTTTGTAATAGCTATAAAAATCAATAATGAATCTAGTTCCCTTCCATTACCTGTAAATAGGTAGAACACCTAGTGTAAAACCTGTAATACGGTGTTTCATCTGAGGACAGAAATACTAGCGGTCCATATCACAATATATCATTGATATAACTATGTGAAATTACCATTGAGAATCATGGGATTATAACATAAACTCTTCCAATATGATTGTTGGAATAGATATATCCTAATATATTATAAGGATGTGGTCTCCAACAATATGCCAATCCAAAGGCGAGTCCTCAACTAAAATACTTTCATGTATAACCAAAAAATTAGGTTTTAAAAACAATATTCAGGTCACAATATCCTTGAGTGAATAAGTAATTGATATGGATCCAATACAATGTTACACATGACTATTTTGAATCATATATGAATCTAAATACGAGGTACGTTACCTTACATTCATCATGTGATTTTTTAATGGCTTGTGCCTATGTTTTCCGGCTTAGTTCAAGAGAATATTTATTCCACTCTCCATGCATATAGGTAATATTAATGACATTATAATGATGGTATTCAACCCATCCTAAATATGTAATATTTAATTCATACTATAAAAAGATATATTTTAGGATATGTTGGTCTGTAAACACCATAATGCGCTCTCACATAGGATAATGTCTCTAGAAACCCAAGGCATGAACAACTATTGCAATCCGATGGTTATTAATTAGGTAATTACTATTGTGATACTTCAAATTGAGAGAGTCATAAACAAAAAATAAATCATATTGTATTAACAATACACCTATCCTGATTCCTAATGCATTACTAAATACTGTATTTCCTCTGCAAGGCTCTGGAAGTATCGTTATTATTGCTAAATTATGCCTCCCTTTCATCTCTGAAAAGGCCATCTAAAACACTTCATAACACAAGAACATGAAACTATTCATAGTTAGAATCTTATTAGGAGATTATGATTTTGATATGTCCTTCATAAAATTATTTTAATATCTATCCAACCTTAAGAAACTTCATATAAAAAACAAATTCTTTTAATTCTCATAGGAAAAAACATTCGCCAGCTTCACATAGTCAACTGATACTCCTGCTTTTGAGATAATATGAACCATGATGTAAACCATGTTTAACTAGAAGTGGTAAATTGGGATAATATCGTATAACAGATGCTCAATCAGTGTAGTCAATATTATATCACGGTTTTTGGCATGGTTTCTTTGAGTATGTGAATACACAATGATTTAATCATACAAAACCATGATGAAGGAATCCATATTGGGGTGAAAAACCATATTCATTAATTATATTAATTAAGTGGTGGTGTTATTAATAATGAAAGTAATATCTAGGTACTCATTTAAACTGTACTATTTTTGGATAGTTTTACATGATATATCTGAATTCCTAAATCACACATGATGGTAGCATCATCTTTGGTTGATCGTTGAGAAAACTATAGCTCCCCTGAAATGGAAAAGAGATAATTTATTTGAATAAATGGATATTTGTTCATATATTTATGTGGTTTCAGCCAATGGTGATTCTTTCATATCCAAATGGTTCTATCATATTTCTTGTAGATAATGATATTAAGAGGATATAGAGATATTTGGGGTTAGATAAACCCCTTTTATTCTAAATCATACATATATATTTATTTATCCTAGATATTAGTAGTTTCTTTCATAAATTTAGGAATAAATAATTGATATAGTATTCTAATTCTCTCAATTTAAAAATATACCTCTCTCCTAGGAGTTGGGCTAGAGAGTTCATCATGAAAAATCAATATAAAATCCTCTATGGGAGGAAAATTAGTTAGTCACACCATCTGATCATCCATGAATTGGGTGGAAATTTAGCCTATAATGTTTTCCACCCACAATGATTTGGTCTGGCATGATAGAGGAATATATAGCCCATCATGAGAAGGTAAATTAATCCCTTCATCATATGGACGAATATGTCCCAAATAAATTATAAATTCCATCATTAAGGGGAATGCATTTTCATTGTCTTACACCCTTGGTCTATAAAAAATGGTGTATCTAGAGTCATCACCCCAAAAATTTATTGAATTTCCTGCCCAATAATTTCAACAATCGATACTGAGATAAAGGTTTCTGAAGAATCCATATCAAAAAAGGAAGATAATACGGTAGAGTCTATTAGAATAATAACTCTTATGGTTAATGGTGGAAAACTATTCTCAATATTTTTCTACAACAATTATCTTAAATATCCCAATAATTATACAATATCTATAGATGGGATACCCTATGATGGTCCTATCTACTAACACTGATAATCAAAAGTCGGGATACCTTAGTTATGACCCTTTCATCATCCAATTTGGTTGATGCTACTCCATATTTCTTCATGACATGGATGCAATAATCTTTCTTCGAAGCATGTTACTATAATGGGACCTATTAAATCATATTACTACAGAATGGTTTAGAAAACCTTTAAAGATGACCCATCCTGTAACAAGGATGATAGTCTAGAGGGTCCCTATTATAATGTGGATTCAGATTCACCTAATTTCCAAACTGAAGGAATATAACAGATCTACTAGTTTGCTTACTTTTTATTCCACTACTCTATTAAGAAACATCAAGTATACTCTTCTTAAATCTACAAGAACTAATGCACTATCTAATTACATGTTATGTGAAAATTATTCTTTTGACTTTTATGAATTTTGTTTTTGAAATCACAAATATCTTTATAGGCATTTATTAAATAATGTAATTAATTTGAATATAGTTTCTATGAATATCATACTAACTCAGTCAATCATATTGACTCAGTCACTTGTACTGACTCTGTCAATCATATTGACTCAGTCAATCATAATAACTCTATCAATTGTACTGACTATATCAATCATATTGGCTCTGTTTATCATACTAACTCTGTCTACTAAAATGACTATGATAATTGTACTAATATTATGAATTGTACTCACATTACATCATATCAATACATTTCACTAATTAATATTAATCGTACACATGTTTTACTTTTATCTCACGCATGATTTTATTATTATCAAAACACATGATCCTATCAATTGAACTCATGTTATCATTTTAATATATATTATTGTTTTAACAAAAATGATGTCATGGAGTGTGTTATAATCTAATCAAAATGATGTAGTGTTATTAGTTTCAATATGACAGTCATAATACCAAGTGTCCATGTCCCTGCGATTTTTTTGGAGAAATATGACCATTGTGGAAAATATGACCCTTTGAACTTATGGTCTATAAATTAGAGGTCATTTGAAATAGAGAGAATAAATCGATCATACTTGGCTTCTATGACGTTTTATATAGATACACTGTGACTTATCTCTTGCTTTGTGAAAATGCCATGAAATTACAAAATTTGAACGACTCATTTTTAGCTTTTGAATTTCAGTAAGTGCTTTATGGTATGACAGAACTCTTATCCTAGGTAAAAAGATCCCCTTCTCATTGGTATAAAAATGTTGTAATACTTTTTCATTCTATTTCTATAAGTATTTGAAATTGAATTGTATTTTTTCAAATTTATTTTAATATTTATTTCAATAAAATTGTTTTAATTACAATTCTTTTGATACATATTGTATTAAAAGATTCTATATGTTGTATGGTAGAATCATTTTCATTTATATTAATCTGATCATTTTATTCAATTAGTATATATTATTTTTACATTACATATAGTATTACATCATATCATATCATATCTATTAGATTCACGACCATTTAGGTCTATTGTATTGGTTGTGAAATGTATTAGTTTACGATCTCTTAAACTAAGTACTTTTATATGTTTTTTAAAAAAATTAAACATACAATTCATCCCCTCATGTATTGTTTCATATAATATACATACACATATATATTAGAATCCATCAATTTGTATCATAGATGGTTTCCACTAATTTTTTTAATATGCTTTATTTATTTTGAGAATACAATTGTGTTGTTATTAAAAATTTCTGATTATAAATACTTACTACACTAACATGTCAAGTGGAAAAGTATTGTTTTATTAGATGGAAGGAATGAAAACTTGATCAATTGAAAATTTAAATACAAAGAGACCACCTATATTCGATGGGAATGACTATGAGTTCTTGAGGCATCTAATGAAGACATTTGTTATTAAGAATGGATTAGAAAACATTATTATACTTACTAAAGGTTACAAAATCAATGAAAATGACGTCATCACATTCACCAATCAAGGGAAGCAAGAATATCAACTAAATAACAAGGTATAAAATACATTGTTATGTTCAATGACCATGAATATATATAGTCATATATCATCACGTGAATCATCCAATACTATCTAGAAGAAATTGGAATTCACACATTTGGTACAACTAATGTTATAGAAACAAGAAGAGAAATTCTTCGAGAAGAACATCATGGGTTTATTGTTCCTTTTGGTGAGCCAATACGTAAGGTGAAATAATGATTTATGACATTTTTATAATGTTTAAAATCAATGGGAGAAAAAGTCCTTCATGATGAAGCACTGGTAGGCAATATTATTTATATAATTCCAAAAGATTGGGAACCGAAAAGGATCACTATTGATGAAAATATGAAAGATACTCAAATAAATCTTGATGAGTTATTTGGATCTCTTATACAACACGAGACAAGTTTGAGAAGAGATTATGATTTCAATAAGAAGAACAATGACAATGGAAGTTTAGCTTTTACTGCTATATCTAATGCTAAGACACCAGAAAGGATTATAAGATCCAAATCTAAGAATGTTGTTATGTCTGAATCAAGTGACAGTGAAAAATCTGAAAATGAGTTAGCCAATATTTCTCAAAAGATGAAAAAGATTGTGGGAAATAAATAATTTAATATAGATTAAAAAATAATGATAATACGGATAAGATTTACTCAGAAGTAACATGTTATAAATGCAAAAGAGAAGGTCATATTTGACCAGATTTCCTATTACTAAAAAGTAAACACCAGAACAAGAATTATTCTGAATGAAACACGAAAATGTATTACAAGCCATAGATAAATAATGTTTTTAAGGAAAATTATACTTGGAGTGTAAGTGGTGGTGATTCATCATATGATTCATCATAATATGAATCCTTTGGAAAAATAAATATTGGACTAATAGACGTATTACCTATTGAAAATCATTATTTCATGGATAAGGTACACAATGATGAATCTCTTACAAATGTTTCATTAAATACTAATTACCCTGATTAGAATCATTGTTACTCTTTAGATGAAGAATCTTCTTCAATAGATAATAACATTCCTTTTTTGAATAAGTATCTTGATTTTCCAAATTACTTGATTATAGAAGTTCTAAACTCAACAAAAATCATAATAAATTTTTTTTGAATTATTGTTCTTATAAAATAAATTTTAGTTCTTTAAAAGGATTTGGATAAGAATTGTTTTGATTTTTAAAATATTTCAAAAAACATTTTTGATGTTTATTTTGAAAAGGATAAACAGTTTAAGGATTTTGGAAAACTTGTTTTAATGAAAAATGGTGTTGAAACAAAATCCATTTCAAAAAAATTTAATGTGAGAATGATAATTTAATCCTTAAGATAAAGTCTGAAAATTTTTCTATTAGGAAACAATTATCAGAATTCACCATGGTAGATTTTTGTTGATAAAATTTTTTCTCTATTTTATCATCTTAAGAGTAGTTCTAGAATTTGTTACACTCACTTAAAACCAGTTTTCAGTAATAGCTATTTTGTTCCTCAAAGTTCCACATTTTGTATTAAATGTCAATGTAGTGGACAGTGGCAAAGAAATTGTTCTCATAATATAACTCAATTTTTAGTATTTCATTAAGCTCATTTTAAAATAAATGTGCATTCCCAAATTTCTTTTATCTATCATTTTCGGATCCAAACAAGTTTGGGTTTCAAAAAACTAATTATTTCATTTTAATGAAAACAAGATGTGTTCCAATAATAAGAACATTTAGTACACGGATAGTGGTTGTTCTCAACACATCACTAGAAATAATGATTTCATTGAAAATATTATTGAACTAAAGGTGGAAAAGTCATCTTCAGAGAATATTCTCAATGAATGATTTCTGGTATAGGTAATATTAGTTTCCATTGTAAAGATTTAATTTCATGTTTTTTTACAAATGGTATTAAGCACAACCTCATCAGCATAAGTCAATTATGTGATGATGGATACCTTGTGAATTTTAGAAATGATAAGTCTTTAGTTGAAAATTCCAATGATGAATTCATTATATCTTCCAATGGGCATTAAAATATATACACTATTAACTTATAACACCTTAGGATCTGAGACGTACCTTGCATAATTGCAATGGAAGACCAATATTCGTTATGACAAAGAAGGTTATGACATTGTATCCTTAGAAACCTTTGAATAAATTAGAATAAAAAACATGATAAGGATCTACCAGATATTTGGTGTGATTTCTCAATGATTTTTTAACCTTTTCAATATGGAAAGAAATATAAAACACGCTTTAAATTAATCAATGAAGTTTCAACATCTAATGATTTACAACTAGTTCACATGGATCTTTTAGGTCCAATAAAAACTAGTAGCATTAGAGGAAAATACTATGTATTTGTTTTAGTTTATGTCTACACTATATTTACATGGGTCCATTTTCTAGGAAAGAAATATGATGCCTTTTTCTATTTTAAATCTTTTATAGGCCAAGTTAAAAATGAGAAAAACCTACCACTAATAAGTGTACATAGTGATCAAGGTGGTGAATTTCAAAAATTAGATACTGAAACTTTTTGTAGTAAGAAATGTATTACTCACAACTTTTCATCTCTAAAAACCCCTTGAAAAAATTGTGTTGTTGAGAGAATAAATCATATTCTTTAGGAAATTACAAGAACCATGTTGAGAGAATACTCAATTTCTATGAATTTATGGGATGAAGTTGTTAGTACTTCAAGTTATACTATAAATCGTGTTTTAACTAGGAATTTTCTTAATAAAACACCTTCTGAATTATGGACTGTCTGAAAAACTAAATTATTATACTTCGATGTAATTGGTTTCAAAGTATTCATATTGAATACAAAAGATAGTTTACATAAATTCTCACCTAAATCTGATGAAGGATTATTTATAGGTAATTTCACAACTACTGAGGCTTGTAGATTTTTTAACAAAAAAGGATTTTTTTTAAGAAACAATGCATTTTATATTTCATGAAAACATCCCAATTGTTTTTAATCAATCCTTACCTTCGTCAACATATGTATTTTCACAAACTGATTACAATCTAACGATTGAAAACTCTTCTGATAAGGGGAATAATGAAGAAAATGTTTATGAAATATTTACCCAGATGACATTCTATCGTATGTTGATGAACATGTTTTGGAAAACCCAAATCAATTTTTTCGTAAAACTCATCCCAGTGATAATTTAATTACTGATATATATCAACCTGTAAAGACCTTAAATTCCTTGAGAAATGAAATATAACATCTTTCTTTTCAATCTAAATTTGTACCCAAAACTATAAGTGAGGAATTAGTGGATGAATATTGGATTAGAGAAATGAAAGATTAACTAAATGAATTTGAAAGATATCAAGTCTTGATTATGGTTGTAAGGCCTTAATAAAAAACTTAATTTCGGTAAAATGGGTTTTATGAATACAATGTGATGAAAATGGAGTCATTGTAAGATATAAAGAAAGGCTTGTTGCTAAGGAATATAATTAACAACAGGGAATAGAATATAAAGATACATATGCTCCGGTATCTTGTAATAAATATATTCATATTATATTAGCCATTGTAGTATACATTAATTTCTATTCATTTCAAATAGATGTAAAATGCTCTTTTCATAATGGTTTTGTACATGTAAATGTTTTTGTAGAATACCCTCTTGGTTTTATTGATAAAAAACATCATGATCTTGTTTTTAAACGTACCAAATCTTTGTATGGCCTTAACAATCCAAAAGAACATTATATGATAGGCTTACTAGATCTATTTTACTAAATAATATTGAAAAAGGTACTGAATATCCAAATCATCTTATAAATATGGAAAACAATTTTTTTTGATTGTACAATTTTATGTTGATGACATTATATTTGGATCAACTCAGTAATTTGTAACTGATTATTTTGAAAATATAATTAAATATTTATTTGAAATGAGTATGAGGGGTTAGTTAACATTCTTTATAGGTTTTCAAAACTACAAAAAACCAAAAAAAACCGCTATATCTAAATATAATTAAATCTAAGACATGCTAAAAATGTATTCATATGAAAATACTAAAATTATTATCACTCCAATTAGTACATAAAATACATGTGATCTTGATTATGCTGGAAAACCAGTTGATCATACAACCTATAGAGATATTATAGAATATTTTTTATACTTGAAATATAGTCATCTAGACTTAATGTTTTAGGTATTCTTATGTGAAAGATACAAATAAAATCCAAAAGAACCTAATTTAAAATCCATGAAAATGATTTTCTAGTATTTAATAGAAGCATTGGATTTATGTATTTTATATTCTTCTAGAACGGATTTTTTTTGAAATGATTTTCATATACAGACATTGGTGGTTGTATAAGGGATAGAAGGTGTATATGTGTATCATTTCATTTATTAGGAGATTCTTTAGTTTATTTTTCATACAACAAACAACAATCAGTAGCACTTTCCACTAATGAAGATGAAAATGCAGCAACTTGATGTTGATGTGTTCAACTGTTGTCGATGCAACACACTGTAACACCCCGAGATTTTATGAAAAATATTATTTTAATTTCATTAATGTCTTGTTTTGTATGCTACACCAATATTACCTTGCGCTATATGCAACACCGTATTAGCTTGCAGTATACACAACACTATTCTTGATCATGTTACACACAATTTTGATAATAGTTATTCTACACAACATTGAGTATATATATATATATTCAATGTATAGATGAAATATGGTTGGATTATGTTATACGAAACAACGAAGGATTCTTGCACAACACGCAACCCTGACTTGGCTTGCATTACACGCAATCACGACCTTCCTCGATAGCGTGTGTTGTACGCAATATCATGTTTTACTAAACAACGTTATATTATTATAATATTATTATGAACTAGCCATTATGAATAGTATTAACTAAATTTGTAATTTTATAACATTATTATTCATCTTACACATTTTCTAGAACATGGTATAAGAACAAAATAAATTTTTCAGGTAAAATAAGTATTTTTCAAAAAAAATGCAGTTTTCCCACCTTTTGATGGCGCACCCACTTTAAATATAGTTTTTGACATGTTTATAAGTTCAATTTGAAAAAATAAAATTCTTATTTGGAATCAGGAAATAAAAATTTACTTTGGATAAATTTTTCATATTATTCTGGTAACTTTTATATTTTGACGAATAGTAAAAACACGCTATATTTTAATTAAAAACAACTTTTTTTATCACAATAATTTATATGGATAAATTATAATATTTAATGGTTTTAAAGTATAAATAGAATATATTTTTACCATTTAATATAATTTATGTCATTAGCATTTATTCTACCTTGAATTCATAGGATAAATTAATTCAATCTTTTGCAATGTTTTAAAGAAAAACCCATTTTTTCCGACACTGAGATTAATTTTAATTTAATTTCTGCAACTTTTGTGTATTAAATTTGGAAAAATGTATTCCATATTTGGAATCAGTGGATCCAAATTATGTTAATAAGCTACTTTTTATTTTTGGGAATTATGAATAGTAACTACGGTAAATTTTATTTACCATAGTTAAAGGTAAATCGGGTAATTAAGGGTAAATATAATATTATAAAATTACCCTAACACATTTAAAAATCCTATTGGATGACTAAAAGTAGACCCATATCACCTAATGGTCGGATTATATTCATTTAATGGACTTTTGTTCATGAAAATAATATAATTATTATTAAAACCAAAAAATGTGACAACATGTCACTTTCTTAAATCTTATAAGTATAATAATTTTAATTTAGTGATAAACTTCATGAAACTTCGATCATGAATGTTCTACAGAAATATAATACAATTATCTACATAATAGGAATTTATTTCTAATTTTTAGGGATTAAATAATTATCATTTATTATGACACAAAGATGATGCAGTAAGTATCTTATTAATGAAATATTGACATAATTGATGTTATAAATACCCATATAAATGTAATTTAAGACTTTTTATGAATTCAACTAATTTTATAGGTTAATATGACATGTTAGTATTGATTTAATTAATTTTATTTAGAACTAATCATTCTGTTATTATTTTCACAAAAATCAATTACTAAATAGTGTCGAAATTGAGAAAAAAATAGTTTTTAAAACAAATATTATATTATTAATTGTTATTTTATTCCTAAAAATCTAATGTTCGTCAAAATGGCTTAGATAAGGTTATATATATTAATATTAAACAACTTGGGGGTTCGTTTGCCTTCTTATAGTAAGTTTATTAACCTTATAGTATAAGAACACTAGAAGACACGGTAAAAGTAAAATTATTTAACTTAATGTTAAATCTAAATGATAAGGTTACATTAGGAACCTAAACTTTTATAAATTCTATTGTATGAGAGGATTTCGACCCATCCCCACCATATAATCTAAATAAATCAATTTGGAGCTATTTAAAACCGAATTTGTATTTATAATAAAATTATAGTTTTCGTTATTCCAAAGGTACCCCTCTCCTCCCTTATAAAAGGGAACCTCCTCCCTCTCTTCATCAAACCACTTTGATCCTTCAAGCTCGTCCAACCCCTGAAAAATTCCCTTATCCACTTCCCTAGAAAAATCCTAGAGGTTCTGTTCTTCCTCAAAGACTAATTTTAGTGCCCTAAAAGGAGATCTCAAAGAGGCGCTTCAAAGAAGAGGTAATGTCCGTTACCAATTCTTTCATCTTTATTTCTTCTTCCACTTCATCTTATTAGGTTGTTTCATTATGAAGTAATAACATCAGTATCACTTATATACTTATATGTTATTATAATAATGAAACAACCTTATTTCACCATCTATCCATCCTACAGAAAATGAAATCACTGCGCGTTCGTACGTACGGAATACCGTCTCCACGTCGTGGTGTAATCTATTTTCCACCACCACCTTACTTGGATGGGTATAATGGTCTAAATAATAACTATATATTATTATTGTAATGTGATATTGATTCTTAAATAGTATACATACACTCCAATACAATTCCACGATCATGAGAACGATATCATCACTTGTGCGTACGTACGGACTACCGTCTCCACGACGTGATTAGATTCATTCTCCACGTTAACCATTCATGAATGATTATAAAGTATATATAATAATTAATAATGAAATATATTACATAATAATGATTCTGGATTTATTTGTATATATATGTATGTCATCTACTTAATTCCATTCAACTCAATAAGGAAAAGAAAACAGCGTTCATGCATACGTACGGTCTACCGTCTCCATGAACGGTGTATTTCTTTCCATTTACTGATTTATTATATATATGTATATTATGAATATTTATTATATATAAATCATGTTTTATATTCTGGAATTAAGTAATCAGGATCTATGTAATCATATGAATAATTACGAGTCCAAACACGGACGAAAAATGAAACGATTTTACCCAAAACGCTCTTTAACATGGAATTTACAAACGAACGGGTAATATAAAGCCATAAGTGAACCATATATGATATCATAACAATGAGTATGATTCTGGAATAATTCAATGACATTATTTAAGTCATTATACAGGAGGTTCGGACACATACGAAGCAAATCGGACCTAAGGTAATGGAAATATCTGAAATTCATTTTTATCCGAGATTGTTTATACTTTGGTATTTAATAGGGTGTATTTTATCATCCACATCCATTTTTCCACAATATGTAATATTATTTCCATCCACCTACAATTGTTTAAATCCAATTTTTCCCTTTGGTGAGTTTTTAGTAAAAGATATGAAAGGAATATTTTGTCGTTTTTCGTACGAGGTACTTTTTGACTTTTCCGACAAAAGTACGAGAAGAATGTTTTTTTAACTTATATGGCATGAATGGATTTTTAAAACATTATTTCCAAGAAGCTTCCTTTACATGTTTTCATGTTTATTTTTAGTTAACTTCTTTTAGTTTAAAATTGTATGACATGTTAAGAAAGTAAAATGTTTTTGAAGTATAAAGGATATTTTCTTCAAGAATGGAGTTCATGTGTTTTATCAAAATTATTTTCCATATAAGATAATATAGGGTTATGTTTCTATCCATATTATTACATTGATTTGATTATGTTGTGATGGAATTATTTTTATGAATTCATTTATCTTATATGAATTGTTTTATGATGTCACAATGTTTAAGAATCCCATTTTTATTACATGGGTTATGAAATGATGTATGATTTATGATTTTGTGGCACACATAAGAATGGTATCATTATAAGATGGGTGGGAACTATATCTCCCTCAAATTCATTGGGTAAAGATTTTATATCTCATGAGATAGAAATGGCTGGAACGGTAGGTTATACCGGTTCAGTGAAACAGGACTAAAATGAGTAGTGAACTCGGTTCAGAAATGGACTTTGTCCACTGAGATAGTCTTGGCAATGAGTCTTGACTAATAAGAAATGATTCTCTATGATTATGTGTGTATGAAAAAATTTTTAATGATTTATGTTGTGATTATTGGGATTTCATTTCACTACTATGATTTATCCCATTTTATGAAATTTTGCTCTCTTTTGCATGTTAAGATTTCCAAAATGTTATGTTCTTATGATGTGATTGATATTTCATTTGTTTACCCTTACTGAGAATTTGAGCTCACACTTTTATGTTTTCTTTTCCCCAGGATATAAAGAAATGTTTTGGGTTAAAAAAAGAAAGATCTTTATGGGAGATGTTGATTATCTTTCACCACAATTAGAAGATTGTATTTTGAGTTTCCAATGACAATAACTATTAAGATCCTTGTGTGTTTGTTTTTATTATTGGCTAAGTATTCCGCAAAATTAATTTAATGTCCATGTACGTCAGGCTTCGGGTCTCTACAGTTTGTATCTGAGGAAAGGTTTAGTCAACCTTTGGAAACTAGGATGTGAAAACATTAGTGAGATCCCTAGAGATATTTATAAGGTATGTCTAGGGATGTCCCTAAGGATAAGTATACGTATAGGATATAGTCCTAGAACTATGGTAATGATCATAGAATTTAACCTAAGATGTTAGATGTTGAGGGTACTCCCCCTTTACTATGTTGTTTTCCCTAGCATGATTTTCTCCTCTCACAATATTCTTTTTGGGTTTTAGAAAACGGCTGGAAATAGGAAGATTCATGATAATGGAGGATATAACGGACAATGGAATGATATTCTTCATGAGAAACCAAATGAAACTGGATTTGGAAGTCCAAACATCATTATTATGCCAAATTAGAAATCTCATAATCTGATCAATAAACTCAAATTTTGTAAGTTTCCTGACTCGGCTAATAAGAGAAAGATGGAGTTTCATGATGATCATAGAGGAAAGAATGTTCAATTTCCCCTATGTAAGTCATGTGGGAAGGGGCATCAAGGAGAATGTTTCAAAAGAACTGTAAGATGCTTTGGGTGTGGAAAAGAAGGACATAAAGCCAATAAGTGCAAAGGAAAAGGTTCAGTTAACACCATGGATGAGGATAACGGTATTGCTACGGCATCAAAAATGGTTAAATGTTTTAATTGTGGAATGTTTGGGCATTATGAAAACCAATTCCCTAAGTGAAATTCTCATGAAGAGAATCAGTCTGGTCGTATGGGTAGTATTTATGTTGATGATGATGAAGAGACTACAAATGATATGTGAGATGAAAGAATTGTTGAAGCTCGGTCAATGGTTTAAAAAGGTAGTGGATTGATTACATGTTTATCAAGTGTAATGTTGTATATGTAATCTCATGGTACAATGGAATGAAGAGACATCTAAGGATCGTTACATTGTTTTCTTTCCTTGTGTTTTGAAAGTGTATGATTAATGCTACCAATATCCATGAAAGGTTATTCAGATATTTTTGGAATATAGAGGATATGTGCATAATGAATGGATAAGGATAAAATTAAATGTTTCATAGTATTCATGAGATCATGACTGATATAAGGAGAAGGTTATATCATGGTCTGAGTATATAGAATTTGTGGATTTTGGTATGTGGAAAGAGTTAACTTTTGACAGTATTCATGTTTTCACTAAGGGTTAATTGGTATTCATTTTTCAAGAGAATACATGATTAATGTATTCACATGATTGGAATGTGACCAACAAGATATATGGGGGATAAATGATGGTATTCACATGCTTGGTTTATGACATTTCAAGTAATCTTTTTCTTTATACTATGAGCTTGGACCGAAGTATTTTAGATAAGCCTAAAGATTGGAATGGATTATGTTGGACATAAGTTAGTATTGTTTAAGGATGAATTTTTTTTGATATTATTGATGGGATCTTATAGTAATGTAGTTTTAGAAAAAGGACAACCTGCAGGACGAGCGACAGCCCATCGCGTCGGACAAGGCTATGGGAATCGAACCCACAACCGAAGTGCGACTGGCCTTTATCGCCTACCACTAGCCTACAGGAAGTCCCTGTTTAATAGAAACTAGTTTTATTATATTAAGCAGTATGATATATGAAGTATAAGTCCATTTTAGGAACTATATATGATTAATCTCACTATAGATGGACTTATGTATTTTTGATAACTGTTTTAACCTTTTGTTTGAAACAGATGGAATGACCCATCATTCTATCACATGATCTATTAACACTTCTTGAATAACAAATTCAACTTCATTTCTTTAAGAGATGAAGTGTAAATTGTTCAAAGCACGAACAATAGTGAGATTGTACCAAAATAATGTATGTATTTATTCTAATTCAAAATCATCAACTTTAGGGAAATGATCTTGAAATCCAAAAAAATGTTGTCCTAGTGCACTTATATTCGATGAATCAGATGGTACCCTAGATCATCAAAAATTTTAGGCTTTGTGATTACTGGGTTTTCCATAGCCATGTTCTCTACCACTCTACATCAGAACTTGATGGTTAGATTTTTCTTCCATATCCATATTTTCACCTATGTTCTCCTACGTGGAAACCCAGTGATGAGTTAATTTGGGTAACCGTTACATTTCATACATTAGTTTTTAATTCCATATTTTGGTATTCCTTTTTATGATGTGGGTTTCTATTAAACAAACTTTCGAGTAGTAAACCATTTATAACCCCGACGAATTTCGAGGGCGAAATTCATTTTAACGGGGGTAGAATGTAACACTCCGTGATTTTATGAAAAATATTCTTTTAATTTCATTAATTTATTGTGTTTTATGCTACATAGATATTACCATTCGCTATACGCAACAACGTATTAGCTTGCAGTATACGCAACACTATTCTTGGATCATGTTACACACAATTTTGATAATAGTTATTCTACGCAACATTGAGTGTATATATATATATATATATATTTTCAATGTATAGACGAAATATGGTTGGATTATGTTATACTAAACAACGAATGATTCTTGCACAACACACAACCCTGACTTGGCTTGCATTACACGCAATCATGAACTTCCTCGATAGCGTGTGTTTTACGCAATACCGGGTTTTACTAAACAACGATATATTATTATAATATTATTATGAACTAGCCGTTATGAATTTTATTAACTAAATTTTGAATTTTATAACATTATTATTCATCTTACACATTTTCTGGAACATGGTATAAGAACAAAATAAATTTTTCGGGTAAAATAAGTATTTTTCAAAAAATGCAGTTTTGTCGCCTTTTGATGGCACACCCACATTAAATATAGTTTTTGACATGTTATAAGTTCAATTTTAAAAAATAAAATTCTTGTTTGGAATCATGAAATAAAAATTTACTTGGGATAAATTTTTCATATTATTCTGGTAACTTTCATATTTTGATGAATAGTTAAAACACGCTATATTTTAATTAAAAACAACTTTTTTTATCGCAATAATTTATATGGTTAAATTATAATATTGAATGGGTTTAATGTATAAATAGAATATATTTTTACAATTTAATATAATGTATGTCATTAGCATTGATTCTACCTTGAATTCGTAGGATAAATCAATTCAATCTTTTGCAATGTTTTAAAGAAAAATCCGTTTTCTTTCGACGACGAGATTAATTTTAATTTAATTTATGCAACTTTTTTGTATTGAATTTGGAAAAATAGATTCCATATTTGGAATCAGTGGATCCAAATTATGTTAATAAGCTACTATTTATTTTTGGGAATTATGAATAGTAACTATGGTAAATTTTATTTACCATAGTTAAAGAGAAATCGGGTAATTAAGGGTAAATATAATATTATAAAATTACCCTAACACATGTCAAAATCCTATTTGATGACTAAAAGTCGACCCATATCACCTAATGGTCGGATTAGATTCATTTAATGGACTTTGTTTCATGAAAATAATTTAATTATTATTAAAACCAAAGAATGTGACAACATGTCATTTTCTTAAATCTTATAAGTATAATAATTTTAATTTAGTGATAAACTTCATGAATCTTCGAAAATGAATAGTATAAAGAAATATAATACAATTATATACATTATAAGAATTTATTTCGAATTTTTAGGGATTAAATAAGTATCATTTATTATGACACAAAGATGATGCAGTAATTATCTTATTAATGAAATATTGACCTAATTGATGTTATAAATACCCAAATAAATGTAATTTAAGACTTTTTTTGAATTCAACTAATTTTATAGGTTAATATGACATGTTAGTATTGATTTAATTAATTTTTTTCGAACTAATAATTCTGTTATGATTTTCACAAAAATCAATTACTAAATAGTGTCAAAATTGAAAAAAAAAATTGTTTTTAAAACAAATATTATATTATTAATTGTTATTTTATTCCTAAAAATCTAAGGTTCGGCCAAATGACTTATATAAGGTTATATATATTAATATTAAACAACAATGGGGTACGTTTGGCTTCTTATTCTATGTTCATTAACCTTATAGTATAAGAAAACAAGAAGACACGGTAAAAGTAAAATTATTTAACTTAATGTTAAATCTAAATGATAAGGTTAAAATAGGAACATAAACTTGTCTAAATTCTATTTTATGAGAGGATTTAGACCCATCCCCACCTTAGCTTAGAAATAAATAAATTGGGAGCTATTTAAAACCGAATTTCAATTTATAATAAAATATTAGTTTTAGTTATTCCAAAGGTACCCCTCTCCTCCCTTATAAAAGGGCACCTCCTCCCTCTCTTACTCACACCACTTTTATCCTTAAAGTTCGGAAAAACCCTGAAAAATTCCCTTCTCCACTTCCCTAGAAACATCCTAGAGGTTATGGTCTTCCTCAAAGACCAATTGTAGTGCCCTAAAAGGAGATCTCAAAGAGGCGCTTCAAAGAAGAGGTAATGTCCGTTACCGATTCTTTCATATTTATTTCTTCTTCCACTTCTTCTTCTTAGGCTGTTTCATTATGAAATAATAACATCAGTATCACTTATATACTGATATTTTATTATAATAATGAAACAACCTTCTTACACCATCTATCTATCCTACGAAAAACGAAATCACCGCACGTGTGTACGTACGGAATAGCGTCTCCACGCCGTGGTGTAATCTATTTTCCACCACCACCTTACTTGGATGGGTATAATGGTGTAAATTATAACTATACATTATTATTGTTAAGTGATATTGATTCTTAAATAGTATACATACACTCCAATACAATTCCAGGATCATGAGAACGATATCATCGCTCGTGCGTACGTACGGACTTCCGTCTCCACGATGCGATTAGATTCATTCTCCACGTTAACCATTCATGAATGATTATAAAGTATATATAATAATTAAAAATTAAATATATGACATAATAATGATTCTGGATTTATGTGTGCATATATGTATGTCATCTACTTAATTCCATTCAACTCAATAAGGAAAAGAAAACAGCGTTCATGTGTACGTACGGTCTACCGTCTCCATGAACGGTGTATTTCTTTCCATTTACTGATCTATTATATATATTTATATTATGAATATATATTATATATAAATCATGTTTTATATTCTGGAATTAAGTACTCATGATTTAAGTAATCATATGAATAATTACAAGTCAAAACACGGACAACAAATGAAATGATTTTACCCATAACGCTTTTTAACATGGAATTTACAAAAGAACGGGTAAAATAAATCCATAAGTGAACCATATATGATATCATAACAATGCGTATGATTCTGGAATAAGTCAATGTCATTATTTAAATCATTATACAGTAGTTTCGGACACATACGAAGCAAATCGGACCTAAGGTAAGGGAAATATCACAATCTCATTTTTATCTGAGATTGTTTATACTTTGGTATTTACTGGGGTGTATTTTATCATCCACATCCATGTTTCCTCAATATGTAATATTATTTCCATACACCTACAATTTTTTAAATCCAATTTTACCCTTTGGTGTGTTTTTAGTAAAAGATATGAAAGGAATCTTTTGTCGTTTTTCTTACGATGTACTTTTTGACTTTTCGGACAAAAGTACGAGAAGAATGTTTTTTTAACTTATACGGCATGAATGTATTCTTAAAAAATTATTTCTAAAAATCATCCTTTACATGTTTTCAAGTTTATTTTTATTCAACTTATTTTAGTTTAAAATTGTATGACATGTTAATAAAGTAAAATGTTTTTGAAGTAGAAAGGATATTTTCCTCAAGAATGGAGTTCAAGCGTTTTATCAAAATTATTTTCCATCTAAGATAATATAGGGTTATGTTTCTATCCATATTATTACATTGATTTGATTACGTTTTGATGGAATTATTTTTATGAATTCATTTATCTTATATGAATTGTTTTATGATGTCACAATGATTAAGAATCCCATTTTTATTAAATGGGTTATGCAATGATGTATGATTTATGATTTTGTGGCACAGATAAGAATGGTATCATTATGAGATGGGTGGGACCTATATATCCCTACAATGCATTGGGTAAAGATTTTATATCTCATGATATAGACATGGATGAAATAGTAGGTTATATCGGTTCAGTGAAACAGGACTGAAACGAGGAGCGAACATGGTTCAGAAATGGACTTTGTCCACTAAGATAGTCTTGGAAATGAGTCTTGACTAATAAGAAATGATTATCTATGATTATGTGTGTATTCCACAAATTTTCATGTTTTATGTTGTGATTATTGGGATTTCATTTCACTACTATGATTTATACCATGTTATGAAATTATGCTCTCTTTTGCAGGTTAAGATTTCCAAAATGTTATGTTCTTATGATGTGATTGATATTTCTTTTGTTTACCCTTACAGAGCATTTGAGATCACCCTTTTATGTTTTATTTTCCCCGGGATATAAAGAAAGGTTTTAGGTAAAAAATGGAAGATCATTATGGGAGATGTTGAAGATCTTTCACCACGATTAGAAGATTATATTCCGAGTTTTCAAAGACACTAAACTATTACGATCCTTGTGTGTGTGTTTTTGTTATGTACTAAGTATTCCACAAAAGTAATGTAATGTCCATGTACGGAAGGCTTCGGGTCTCTAAAGTTGGTATCGTAGGAAAGGATTAGTCAACGTTTGGAAACTAGGATGCGAAAATGTTAGTGAGATCCCTAGAGATATTTCTAAGGTATGTCTAGGGATGTCCCTAAGGATAAGTATACGTATAGGATATAGTCCTAGAACTATGGTAATGATCATAGAATTTAACCTAAGATGTTAGATATTGAGGGTACTCCCCCTTTACTATGTTGTTTTCCCTAGCCTGATTTTTTCCTCTCACACTATTCTTTTTGGGTTTTAGAAAATGGCTGGAAACAGGAAGATTCACGATAATGGAGGATATAACGGACAATCGAATGATATTCTTCATGAGAAACCAAATGAAACTGGATTTGGAAGTCCAGATATCATTATTATGCCGAATCAAAAATCTCATAATATGATCAATAAACTCAAATTTTGTAAGTTTCCTGACTTGTCTAATAAGAGAAAGATGGAGTTTCATGATGATCATAGAGGAAAGAAAGTTCAATTTCCCATATGTAAGTCATGTGGGAAGATACATCAAGGAGAATGTTTCAAAGGAACTAGAAGATGCTTTGGGTGTGGAAAAGAAGGACATAAAGCCAATAATTGCAAAGGAAAAGGTTCAGTTAACACCATGGATGAGGATAATGGTATTGCTACGACATCAACAATGGTTAAATACTTTAAATGTGGAATGTACAGGCATTATGCAAACCAATTCCCTAAGGGAAAGTCTCATGAAGAGAATCATTATGGTCGTATGGGTAGTATTTATGTTGATGATGATGAAGAGACTACAAATGATTTGTGAGATGAAAGAATTGTTGAAGCTTGGTCAATGTTTTAAAAAGGTAGTGGATTGATTACATGTTTATCAAGTGTAATGTTGTATAAGTAATCTCATGGTACAATCAAATATAGAGACATCTAAGGATCATTACATTGTTTTTTTTCCTTGAGTTTTGAATGTTTATGATTAATGCTACCAGTATCTATGAAATTTTATTTAGATATTTTTGGAATATAGAGGATATGCGCATAATGAAGGGATAAGGAGAAAATTAAATGTTTGATAGTATTCATGAGCTCATGATGGATATAAGGAGATGGTTATATCATGGTCTGAGTATATAGAATTTTTGTATTTTGGTATGTGGAAAGAGTTAACTTTTGACAGCATTCATGCTTTCACTAAGGGTTAATGGGTATTCATTTTTCAAGAGAATACATGATTAAGGTATTCACATGATTGGAATGTGACCAACAAGATATATGGGGGATAAATGATGGTATTCACATGCTTGGTTGATGACATTTCAAGTAATCGTTTTCTTTATACTATGAGCTTGGACTGAAGTATTTTAGATAAGTCTATAGATTGGAATGGATTATGTTAGACATAAGTTAGTATTGTTTAAGGATGAATTTTTTTTGATATTATTGATGGGATGTTATAGTAATGTAGTTTTAAAAAAAGGAAAACCTACAGGACGGGCGACAGCCCATCGCGTCGGACAAGGCTATGGGAATCGAACCCACAACCGAAGTGTGACTGGCCTTTATCGCCTACCAGTAGCCTACAGGAAGTCCCTATTTAGTAGAAACTAGTTTTATTATATTAAGCAGTATGATATATGAAGTATAAGTCCATTTTCGGAACCATATATGATTAATCTCACTATAGATGGACTTATGTATTTTTGATAACTTTTTTATCCTTTTGTTTGAAATAGATGGAATGACCCATCATTCTATCACATGATCTATTAACACTTCATTAATAACAAATTCAACTTCATTTCTTTATGAGATGAAGTTGAAATTGTTCAAAGCACGAACAACAGTGAGATTGTACCAAAATAAAGTAAGTATTTATTCTAATTCAGAATCTTCAACTTTAGGGAAATTATTTTGAAAACCAGAAAAACGTTGTCCTATTGACCTTATATTCGATAAATTAGATGGTACCCTAGATCATCACAAATTTTATGCTTTGTGATCACTGGCTTTTCCATATCCATGTTCTCTACCACTCTCCATCAGAACATTATGGTTAGATTTGTCATCCATATCCATATTTTCACCTGTGTTCTCCTACGTGGAAACCCAGTGATGATTTAATTTGGATAACCATTACATTTCATAATTTAGTTTTTAAAGCCATGTTTTGGTATTCCTTTTTACGATGTGAGTTTCTATTAAACAAACTTTTGAGTAGTAAACCATTTATAACCCCGACGAATTTCGAGGGAAAAATTCATTTTATGGGGGGTAGAATGTAACACCCCGAGATTTTATGAGAAATATTTTTTTATTTTCATTAATGTCTTGTGTTTTATGCTACACCAATATTACCTTGCGCTATATGCAACACCGTATTAGCTTGCAGTATATGCAACACTATTCTTGGATCATGTTAGACACAATTTTTATAATAGTTATTCTACGCAACATTGAGTATATATATATATATATATATATATTCAATGTATAGATGAAATATGGTTGGATTATGTTATACGAAACAATGAAGGATTCTTGCACAACACGCAACCCTGACTTGGCTTGCATTACACGCAATCACGACCTTCCTCGATAGCGTGTGTTGTACGCAATACCGGGTTTTACTAAACAACGATATATTATTATAATATTATTATAAACTAGCCGTTATGAATAGAATTAACTAAATTTTTAATTTTATAACATTATTATTCATCTTACACATTTTCTAGAACACGGTATAAGAACAAAATAAATTTTTCGGGTAAAATAAGTATTTTAAAAAAATGCAGTTTTGCCGCCTTTTGATGGCGCACCCACATTAAATCTAGTTTTTGACATGTTTATAAGTTCAATTTTACAAAATAAAATTCTTCTTTGGAATAATGAAGTAAAAATTTACTTTGGATAAAATTTTCATATTATTCTGGTAACTTTCATATTTTGATGAATAGTAAAAACACGCTATATTTTAATTAAAAACAACTTTTTTTTATCGCAATAATTTATATTGTTAAATTATAATATTTAATGGTTTTAAAGTATAAATAGAATATATTTTCACCATTTAATATAATTTATGTCATTATCATTGATTCTACCTTCAATTCGTAGAATAAATCAATTCAATCTTTTGCAATGTTTTAAAGAAAAACCCGTTTTCGTCCGACAATGAGATTAATTTTAATTTAATTTCTGCAACTTTTGTGTATTGAATTTGGAAAAATGTATTCAATATTTGGAATAATTGGATCCAAATTATGTTAATAAGCTACTTTTTAATTTTGGGAGTTATGAATAGTAACTACGCTAAATTTTATTTACCATAGTTGAAGGTAAATCGTGTAATTAATGGTAAATTTAATATATTAAAATTACCCTAACACGTGTCAAAATGCTATTGGATGACTAAAAGTCGACCCATATCACCTAATGGTCTGATTAGATTCATTTAATGGACTTTTGTTCATGAAAATAATTTAATTATTATTAAAACCAAAGAATGTGACAACATGTCACTTTCTTAAATCTTATAAGTATAATAATTTTAATTTAGTGATAAACTTCATGAAACTTCTAAAATTAATAGTATACAGAAAAATAATACAATTATCTACATCATAGGACTTTATTTAGAATTTTATAGATTAAATAATTATCATTTATTATGACACAATGATTATGAAATAATTATCTTATTAATGAAATATTGTCATAATTGATGTTATAAATACCCAAATAAATGTAATTTAAGACTTTTTTTGAATTCAACTAATTTTATAGGTTAATATGACATTATAGTATTGATATAATTAAATTTTTTTGAACTAACCCTTCTGTTATGATTTTCACAATAATCAACTACTAAATAGTGTCACAATTGACAAAAAATTAGTTTTTAAAACAAATATTATATTATTAATTGTTATTTTATTCCTAAAAATCAAAGGTTCGGCCATATGACTTAGATAAGGTTATATATATTAATATTAAACAACTTGGGAGTTCTTTTGGCTTCTTATTGAAAGTTTATTAACCTTATAGTATAAGAACACAAGAAGACATGGTAAAAGTAAAATTATTTAACTTAATGTTAAATCTAAATGATAAGGTTAAAATAGGAACATAAACTTGTCTAAATTATATTGTATGACAGGATTTAGATTCATCACAACCTTATATTCTAAATAAATCAATTTGGAGATATTTAAAAGCGAATTTGGATTTATAATAAAATAATAGTTTTAGTTATTCCAAAGGTACCCCTCTCCTCCCTTATAAAAGGGAACCTCCTCCCTCAATTCCTCACACCACTTTGAGCCTTTAAGCTCGGCCAACCCCTGCCAAATTCCCTTCTCCACTTCCCTAGAAACATCCTAGAGGTCCTGGTATTCCTCAAAGACCAATTTTAGTTCCCTAAAAGGATATCTCAAAGAGGCGCTTCAAAGAAGAGGTAATGTCCGTTACCGATTCTTACATCTTTATTTCTTCTTCCACTTCTTCTTATTAGGTTGTTTCATTATGAAATAATAACATCAGTATCACTTATATACTTATATGTTATTATAATAATTAAACAACCTTATTTCACCATCTATCCATCCTACGGAAAATGAAATCACCGCGTGTGCGTATGTACGAAATACCGTCTCCACGCCGTGGTGTAATCTATTTTCCACCACCACCTTACTTGGATGGGTATATTGGTGTACATAATAACTATATATGATTATTGTAAAGTGATATTGATTCTAAAATAGTATAAATACACTCCAATACAATTCCACGATCATGAGAACGATATCATCGCTCGTGTGTACGTACAGACTACCGTCTCCACGACGCGATTAGATTCATTCTCCATGTTAACCATTCATGAATGATTATAAAGTATATATAATAATTAACAATTAAATATATGACATAATAATTATTCTATATTTATGAGTATATATATGTATGTCATCTACTTAATTCCATTCAACTCAATAAGGAAAAGAAAATAGCGTTCATGCGTACGTACGGTCTACCGTCTCCATGAACGGTGTATTTCTGTCCATTTACTGATTTATTATATATATGTATATTATGAATATATATTATATATAAATCATGTTTTATATTCTGGAATTAAGTAATCATTATCTAAGTAATCATATGAATAATTACAAGTCAAAACACGGACGACAAATGAAACGATTTTACCCAAAACGCTCTTTAACATGGAATTTACAAAAGAACGGGTAATATAAAGCCAAAAGTGAACCATATATGATATCATAACAATTAGTATGATTCTGGAATAAGTAAATGACATTATTCAAATCATTATACAGGAGGTCCGGACACATACGAAGCAAATCGGACTGAAGGTAAGTGAAATATCACAATCTCATTTTTATCCGAGATTGTTTATACTTTGGTATTTACTGGGGTGTATTTTATCATCCACATCCACGTTTCCTCAATATGTAATATTATTTCCATCCAACTACAATTGTTTAAATCCAATTTTACCCTTTGGTGTGTTTTTAGTAAAAGATATGAAAGGAGTCGTTTGTCGTTTTTCGTACGATGTACTTTTTGACGTTTCGGACAAAAGTACGAGGAGAATGTTTTTTTAACTTATACAGCATGAATGGATTTTTAAAACATTATTTCCAAGAAGATTATTTTTCATGTTTTCAATTTTATTTTTAATCAAATTATTTTAGTTTAAAATTGTATGACATGTTAAGAAGGGAAATTGTTTTTGAAGTAGAAAGGATATTTTCTTCAAGAATGGAGTTCAAACGTTTTATCAAAATTATTTTCCATCTAAGATAATATAGGGTTCTGTTTCTATCCCTATTGTTACATTGATTTGATTATGTTGTGATGGAATTATTTTTATGAATTCATTTATCTTATATGAATTGTTTTATGATGTCACAATGTTTAAGAATCCCATTTTTATTACATGGGTTATGAAATGTTTTATGATTTATGATTTTGTGGCACACATAAGAATTGTATCATTATGAGATGGGTGGGACCTATATCTCCCTCCAATTCATTGGGTAAATATTTTATATCTCATGAGATAGACATGGCAGGAACGGTAGGTTATACCGGTTCGGTGAAACAGGACTGAAACGAGGAGTGAACTCGGTTCAAAAATGGACTTTGTCTACTAAGATAGTTATGGCAATGAGTCTTGACTAATAAGAAATGATTCTCTATGATTATGTGTGTATGCCAAAAATTATCATGTTTTATGTTGTGATTATTGGGATTTCATTTCACTATAATGATTTATCCAATGTTATGAAATTATTCTCTCTTTTCCAGGTTAAGATTTCCAAAATGTTATGTTCTTATGATGTGATTGATATTTATTTTGTTTAAACTTAATGAGAATTTGAGCTCAACCTTTTATGTTTTCTTTTCCCCAGGATATAAAGAAAGGTTTTAGGTAAAAAAAAGGAAGACCTTTATGGGAGATGTTGAAGATCATTCACCACGATTAGAATATTATATTCTAAGTTTCCAAAGACACTAAACTATTACGATCCATGTGTGTGTGTTTTTGTTATGTACTAAGTATTCCACAAACGTAATGTAATGTCCATGTACGTCAGGCTTCGGGTCTCTACACACACATACATTGACTATGGTATGAGTTTTTATTCAAAGCTCAAATACTATGTGATAATACTAGTTCCATACCACATAGTAAATAACCATCACATCACTCATTGAAAAACATATATATATTAGGCATCACTTTAATAGGGATCACACACAAAAAATAAAATATTATTTTGCATTTTATCGGAATTCCAGAACAACTTTCTGTCATTTTTACAAGACCATTACCTTTTGATAGATTAGAATTTATTAAACTGAATCAAGGAATGATTACAATAAAATAATCTTTCACACCTACTTTCTATGTTTACATTTCTCTATACACTTAATAAATTCTCTTCAAAGGGGGAGAACATTAGTTTTTAGTTTTTTACATAATTCAAATTAACCTGATTCATATTTTTTTCTTTATATTAATTATTTAAGTTTATAGTTTTATTCCATTTTTCGTGTTTTTGTAAATTTTGTTTAACTTTTTGACATTCTTTTTATTGTTTTGATATTCTATTTTCTATTTCGACATTCTGATATTTGTTTTGAAATTATTTTTATTAGCTTGAAAACCTATAGTAATGCATTTTATTCATCGGCTTGACAATCTACAGTAATGAATTTGTTTTCCATCGTCTTAACAAACTATGGTAATGACTTTGTCTACTAACAACTCGAAAACCTATGATAATGAATTTTTTTCCATCAGCTTGACAAAAATGGTAATTAATTTGTTCTCCATCGACCTGACAACCAATGGTAATAAATTTGTTTTCCATCGGCTTGAAAACCCTGGGTAATGCCATTATTTTCCATCAGATTGTAAAAATATTATAATGAAACTGTTTTCCATCAGTATGCCTACTGATCATATTTGCATTATTTTTCATCGGTTTGATATTTTTTTGTATATTAGTTTCATTATTGTATTGTATTATGTGTAATTTCATAAAACTATGAAACCAAAAACATACATGAAATATCAGATATGTACATTCCCTCCTCATTTTGTATTGTCTTTCTTTCATATCATTGTTCCTCTGTTTTTAAAAAAAATTAAAAAAACCCACTTTTATTCCCCACTGTTGGATTCATTATCTTCTAATATCAACCATAGATGACAAACTGTCATAAAAATTATCCTATAAATATATTACACCCTCTTCAATCCCACATCGATTTTTCAGAAATATTTTCGAAGCTCTTCCACTCCTTCTTATGAATCAGTATGATATTTTCATTTTCACATTATCTTTTGTCTCTGTCTTCTACCAACAATCCTACTGAAATGTCTTCAAAGACATTCTTAGAGAAATAATTCTTCAGAAGAAGTTTATTTATAGGGATTTATTTGATATTTATGACTTAACCATCAGGATTAGTATTCTATTATATGAATTGGAACATATGTGTGTTGAGAATCCTATATCTAAAGACCTGATTATTATTGAATAGGTTCGATAATTATACAATAAGGTGTATTTTTAAAAGAATATGATGATTTTATTTACTGTGTATTATAGTAAATTTTCAATATTTTTTAAAAAAGCACCACACATTCTAAACGTTGCTATAGATGGTGATTTCTTTTGTCCATCTCATAAGCTATATGAGGAAGTTGGTACGTTTAACATCAAAAGTGAAAAAAAGTCAGTGTTTCTTATCGATGTGGATAAATGAAAAGTATCTCATATTTCTGCTGACAACCGGTTTTTTGTGCTTTGGATACAAGGGTTTCTAATTCCAAGGAATGGGGATAGAGAAACTCTTAATGTTTTTGTCATTTTTATGCTAGATTATCTTGTAAAAATGAAAAAAATTAAAACTCATGGATTAAATAATTGAAACTATCAAGCATATGATGTCTAGAGAAATAAAGTCTGATCTTATCATGTAACCGTCAATTCTCACATTGTTCATTCTCGAATGTTTGAAATTTGGTAATATTCCTCTAAAATGGGAATTGAAAGACCAGGATCTGTTTTGGATAAATAAGAATATGCTAGAAAAATTGTATGCTTGTTTTGATAAAGAATCCAAATGCTTTCTCAAATATGTCAAAGCAAAATTGACACCTTATCAATAGACAACAAATAAATCAGCCTCGATGAAAATAGAATCAGTCCCAATAGTGGTTTTTTATCAAAATTAAGATCCTCAAATCAGTATAAAGATGAAGAAAAATTATAAATACATTAAAGAGGTTGTAGATAAGTGGATAATGGAGAAAGAACAAATAAAATAAAATGATCCTATGTTTGGTCTTGATCTATCTGAAGCTCTAGCTGAGAAGATAAGGGTAGAAGGTACTGAACATGATGAGAAGAAAAAGAAGAATATTTTTAAAAGAAAATCTCATGATTTAGATGTTGCTAATATTATAAAATGGGTTGAGTTGGAGAGTGCTCAACTAATATAAGATGTTCCACAAGAACCTACCATACAAAAATTTCCAAAGAAAGTGAAAGGGAGAAAAATATTGCATGAATTTTAGGAATGTGAATAAGAGGAAGAATAATTTTTTATGAATTTATTCATTGTTATAAGAAGAGTATTCAATAATATTCTCATCAAAAGAGAAGTTAAGTAATAAAGTTGAATTTTCATTCCGATCAAGCACCAGCTCAATGTTCAGAAAGCCATCCAGAAATAATTCCATCTCTTGTAAGGAATGGATCTCAATTTTCTCATACATAGAATGTAAATTGAACTAGTGATAAAGAATAATAGGTAAGAGATGAAAAATAATAAGAAAGGGAGGAAATGAAAAAAGATGAAGGAAATGGAAAACAGCTCGCTAAAGGCTCTAGTTGATCAAATGAACTACAATCGTACGATTATGACACTGATTTAGAACACAAAATTTCTTTAAAGATATTGATTAAAATATTCATGATTTGAAAATAATTGAAAATACTATTCATTATTTTCATAAAATTGATGTAAAAATTGATTTTATTAAAGAAAAAAAGGAATAAATTTGGTTCTGTAATGGAGATTTGAAAGATAGTTTTGACAATAGAATCTGAATTAAATGTTTTGAGTGATTGTTCAGCTGAACATAAGAAGGAATGAAACAAGGTGACTAGGTGGTCGTATAAAACAGAACTAATAGTTAATTAACATGTGGAATCAATTGATGACATAAGTAAAATCTCAAATGATCTTTATATTGATTTTAACAAGCTTAATAAAAAAATATTGATAGATTGAACTAGATCTCAAAAACCCATGGAGAAGATATTCCTTTAGTAAATGAGTTTCCCAAAAGAATGAATGTTTTCCTATCATATTTTTTGAAGGGTTTCATCTTTTAGAGATTAAATATTTTGTTGAAGAAAAAAATTTCTGTGTTGACTCTAGAGAATAAGATTTTTCAAGACAGAATTGATACTCTGGGAGATGTAATCAGAGATCAAGAATGGACTATCAAAAAATAGGATCCTCTTTTTTCCTACTAATATGAGCTTCTCAAATCATATCTTGATTCTATCTCAGAATACAAGAAAAGGATAAAGAATATGAAGGCTATTATTCATGAGTTTATCAAGAAAGAGAAAGAACGATAAAAAATGAATGTGTTGTGTTATATTTTATTCCCTTGAAAGTTGTTAATATTTTAAGATTCAACAAACTATAAGTCATTATTTCAATTGTTTTTAATTTAGTTCCTATTTTTTCTTTTCAAGCAACTCAATGTTACCCCATTCTTTTTTTAAATCACCAAGTGGAAGAATGTTTTATAAAAAATCGGAGAAGGTTTCACAAAAGGAGGAGAGTTGTTAATGTATTACTCAATTGTAATACATCTAAATCAAGAAAAATATATGAATAAAATCCATAATAAATTAAATGCATATAGGGTAGTTATGTATATTAATTTTATTATTTAAAAATTTTATATAATTATTATTTATTTTCTAGTTTTACTTTGTATTTTGTGCTTTCCAAAAATAGGGATATTATTAAGTAGACATTATTATTTTGTTTATTATGTCATTTATTATGGAAATCACAAATATCATTATACTCATTTCTCAAATAAATGAATTAAATTGAATATAGATTTTATGATTATTGTATTGACTCATTCAATCTTGATGACTCTGCCAATTGTACTAATTCTGTCAATCGTACTGACTTAGTCAATCATACTGACTCTATCAATTGTAATGACTCTGTCAATCATACTGACTCTATTTATCATACTGAATCTATCTACCGAACAGACTATGATCATTATACTCATATTATGCATCGTAATCACTTTTCATCATATTAATACATTTCATTAAGTAATATTAATCGTACTAATGTTTTTATTTTATCTCAAGAATGTATTTATTATTATCAAAAAATTAATTCCTATCAATCATATTCATGTTTTTATTTTCATATATAATATATTTTTAATCAAAACGGTGTCATGGAGTGTGTTATAAATTAATAAAAATGATGTTGTGTTTTCTGTTTTAATATGACCATTACAAGGCCTGGTGTACAAGTCCCTCCAAGTTTTTTTTTAAATATGACCATTGGAGAAAATAGAACCATTAGAACTTGAGGCCTATAAATAGGAGGACGTTAGAAATAGATAAAAGACTTTGACCATCCATTTCTTTTATCATGTTCTAGAGAGAGACTATGTGACTTCTCTCTTGATTCATGGGAAAGCCTTCAAATTACAAAACATGAAGGGCTCATTTATAGCATTTTTATTTCAGTAAGTGATTTGTTTTTCTTTTTGTGACTGATCATGTGATAATGATCAAGGGCTTCCATGGATAGGCAGGAGATGTGATTGATCTTCGTATTGAGGGATTTCAATTGTTTGATAGGAAGAGGTACCAATTACCTATAAAATCGCGGGCTTGTACGGATACCAAGACGGATGTACCGACCATCATATCAGGGGCATGCCAAGGTGGTGGTAAAACATACCTCTTATCCCAGTTGAAAGGATACCCTTCACTTTGGGATAAAATAATTATAATACTTTTTCTTCCCACTACTATTTTTATTATAAAGGAAATTGTATTGTTTCCTCTTCCTATTAATATTTATTTCAATTTTAATTGTTTTAATTAAAATTCTTCTTATAAATATTGTATTAATAGATTTTATACACTATATGGTATAATATTTTTTATTTTTATTTCTCTGATGATTTTATTCAATTAGAATACATTTATTTTGCATTACATATATTATTTCATCATATCATATACTATTTATAAGATCCATGACTATTGTGGTCAAATTTATTGGTTATAAATGGTATTGGTTTACGATCTCTTAATGTATTTATATTCTTATGTTTTTAAATATGATAATTTTAACTTAAAATTTAACCCTCTCTTGTATTTTATCTATATAACATACATATAAATCTATAAAATGATCCAACATTACTGACTCTCTATGCATTAAATAGTCTATTGTCCCACAATTTCTTCTCATTGATAACAGATTTATTTATGATTATAGAAATTTTATAAAAAGATGAATACATTAACTTGGGTGAATACAAAATTTATTAACCCATAATCAATGTATCTTTTACATGATGTCTCAAAATCGTAAAAAAGAAGGGAAAAATTATTATAATAGGAGAAACGTGATGGATATTCAATGAAGAACATATCACCATATTATATGTGCATGAAATACTATTTTGTTAACTATTTAGTGTCTCAAAGAAAAATTAATTGTATAATGATGTTTTAATATCCACCCAGAGCATTATGCGATGATGATCAGCCTAGGTAATCACATCTTACTAGTTTTTAGCAGAATCATATAACATACAGGTGGAGACATTGAATATACTCTCTAGAGGTCTATCTAGATTCTTGGATATATATAAAATTGATTCTAGAAATTATTTGAAAACATTTAGACCATCTTCCAATTAGAATAAGGGAGTATGTTGTGACTATGACTCATGAGTCAGATCAATAGTTATAGGTGTAGGTCCGGGAGCACCCTACATAGACTATATCATATGTAAGAAACTCTCTTGGCGTAGATTGTCAATTCTGATATCAGGAATAGAAATTGGTTCTGAATATGGATGAAGAAACATTGTGATGTTTAGTTATTAAAAATGTTTCTTATTTTTTGACTAATATATATTTTAAAATAATGGAATAGAAAAATGGGTAAATTTTTGTTAAATGTTCAATCCCAAACAAAATGGGTGAGATTTTTTTGTGATTGTATATTTTCAAGAACATATGACAATACTGATTAGAGTGATAAAAAAGTATCTTAATAGGGATCATCAATCAAACATGAAATAAAAAATATAATTTTTTCATTTGGTAACTCCATCAGTTGTAGATCCATCAGTATGATGTTCATTCTTCATCAGAATAAAAGTTGAATAGAATGTCAAAACAGTTTTATAGATGTCTAATGAATAATGTGATGTCATGGATTTTAATGTTATTTTCTTTCAATCCATAAATCAGATGATGTTTTTCTTGTTTTTAATTTTCAAACATCAAATTTCATAAAACTTTTGATGAAATAATTATGAAATATATGATTTGAATAGGTGAATCAAACCATACTAACATTTTATGGAAATAAATAAAGTGTTAAAAGTAATGAAAGTCATAATATATTATAATGAATGTCATAAGATGCTTTTCTGATCAGGTTATTCTCATAAATTCTGATAAATACTCATGAGAAATTATTTATAAGAATTTTTGTTGGTGATGGTGTCTTAATTTTTTTACATATAGATATTTAGACACTTAATATCCGATTTAGATATACCAGACTTGAAATTTTGTAAATTTTTTATGAGAAAATTTGAAAAATTATTAAGTGTTTCTAAGTGAATTTGAATTCAGATGTAGATCATTTGAGTAACCAGAGTCTGATCCATCAATCATAGATGAGTTATGAATATAAAAATATTCTAATTAATTTCTATCATATGAGAAAATAAAAAAATTGAATTCAATTTTGATACTGTCCTGCCATGCTGGGAAGTAATATTAATCCATCAGATAATATTTCTATACCAATAATTCATCTGGTGTAGTGGTTCCAAAAAACTAATTGTTATCAGAAATGATTTGAAGGATTCAATCATAATTAGATGATAATCGAGATAAATTGACAATCATAATGAGGAAGTGATTAAAAATGTGTGAAATGATTGAGTAACCACATCTATTTGATGTCTTTGGATGTTGAATGATGTAAATGGAATATTAAATTTAGTTTTTTAGTTTATTTGATGAAGAAAAAATAACGATATTCCATTAGATATATAATGTACCAAAAATGTAGTTTTGGAATGAAATTTATATAGAATGAGATGATGATGTATCTTCATAATGTGCTAAGGAGGTTCGATTAGACTGAAGAAAGGAAATGATGTATAAAAAAAGATTATAGAGAAGTATCATGAATATTCTAAAAGGTGTGTGAAGAGTTGAAATTTTCCAACATGAAATTCAAATATATGTAGTTCTCAGAGTTTTTTTATTTTAGATAGTGAGAAATGTTTTTTAGTTTTCTGTAATTTTTTTTGATATGAGTATAAATTAATTCATAGTAAATTCACACTATCAAACATTTCGTATGAGATGAAAATAAATGGATATCTAGAATTCATGTCAGAGTTATATTTACAGGCTGAGACTTCATTTGATGGGCAGTCATCTTATTGTTTTTTAACCCGATTGGGGATGTTCAGACTGTGAAATTGGGTAGAGTATGAGTAATTTATATTAAGAATTGATTCAGCATACTGAGTCTATTAGATTGAAAGAATTGGAATAAGTCGGTTGGATCCAACCCCATCAGACTGAGATAATTAGATCTAAACATAATTTATTGAGGGTTCTAGATATTTAATTATGGGATAAGTATTAACGAAGTCATTATTCATAGATTTTGGATCATTTTTTTAATAAAACATGGAAAACATATAAAGTCGGTATAATAATTCCTATATGGAGAGGATAGTTGTCTAATAGGAGTTGTAAAATGTTTTAGTCACTTCCCCATTATATTGAATAACCATATAATAATGGGAGTGTTTATAAAATGGATATAGGTTACCACATTGATAATGACCCATATAATACTCCTGTTCATTATATTTTTAACTATTTCTATTTCATGAGAATTATGTTAAATATGAAAAGGTATTTAAAATTAATAGTTTTAAGGGTATATATTTCTCAATGTCATGATACTTATAAGAATAGAACAATTGATTCAACCCCCACCCATTATTATTATTCTATCCATTAGAAAATAAATTGATATTAAGAAGAAGGCTCTTTGGTTGAATTATTATCATGGATAATATCAATTCTTTCAATAGTTGATGAATTCATACATTAAATGAAAATAAATTTTATGGATGAATAAATAGGATGATTCATTATCTTATATATCTTTTACATGATGGTTTTATTATACTATAATTGGGTTTTCACCTTCTGAGAAAGATGCTCCTATGAAAATTGATGATAAAGGAAATATTGTAGTTGTTGAGAAATATAGAAATATAATTCTAATGTCTATGGAAAAAATATTTTTATAAATGTGATGGGTCATAAATCATCAATGTTTATATGGGAATATTAGGAATACAATTATCAAGGGAATAATGTAGTAAAGGAATAAAAAATAAAAATCTTGTTTAATAAGTTTGAAGGCATAATAATGAAACCAGAAGGTAATATTAATTAATACTTCCCCAGGGTAAATTAATATTTTTTCAACACTATTGTATTTTTAGATGTTCTAAAATATTAAAAAAATATTGATGAAACATGTGAGAATATTTTCTAACATTATTGATTCTAATATTCTCTCATTAGAATATATAGATGATTTGTCACTTGATGAATTTCATAACATTCATGTTTCTTATGAAATTATATTATCTCAAATGATTTAAAAGAATATGAAATATGAAATATATTTTGAAACATTTAGAAACATGAAAATTTAATATGTTGAAGATGTTGATAAATATGATTCTAATCACAAATATTATGTTGAGTTTAATGAAAAAAATCCTAACTCTGTTCTCTGAGAAATATCATAAAGGATGAGGAATGCATGGTGGTAAATATCATATCAAATGTGTTGTGTTTGGTGGAATTGATCACTTTTTTATTAATTTTACTAGTAATACTATTGAATAATATAAAGATTATTATGATGAAAAACGTCATTAGAATATGTGGAATAGATGTTCTAAATTAGAAAATTAATCCAAAAAACAAAAGTATAATTTTACTTGTAAAAAAAAATTTTTGTAGAGTATGAAAACAAAAATAAACCCAAATGAAGAAAATATTCAGAAGTTAAATGATCAGAAAATGTTGGAATGTTTATTGGAAAAGTATATAAAATGAATGAATCATAAAATAGTGATGAAAAAGGTGGTGAAGAATCATACAAATAATATCATCTTATAACATAACGTGTTACACGCCTTGAGAAAATCAGTTCACTCATAGAAGAAATAATAATTATAAAAAAATTTATTTTAAACATTGTCGAAGGTGAAAAAATGTTTTAATAATGAAAAAGAAAAAATCAATGTGATCTTATGTTATTAATATATAAATGTTGAAATTAGAAATATGGTTGAAGAAATCAATAAAAATTTGTAATATGATTAAGAGGAGAGAAATATTTTCAATAAAAAAAACTTATGTCCTAAATTACCTTGATTAAGATTAATAAAAACTCTAACAATAACAAAAAAGTAAAATATAATACTTATAATCATGCTGAGAAATTTCAAGTCAATAATATGGTGAAATACTTACCATCAAAAAATATTGGTCCATTGGATTTTTAATCATTTTAGATGATAAGAAAAGTGTTGATAATGTTTTGTTAGAGAATATATTTGAACATCTATCAGTCAATAAAAATTTATAATCTATTTTAGAAGTAATGATCATCCACACCTAGAGTTTGTTAGATAAGGAAGAATTTATTTATATAAAAAACGTTTCTACCATTAATAATATTAATTTAATTAAAGAAAATGAATTTATTTTATTTGGTGTCATGGAATATATTGGAACATTAATTTTAATTATTATCATAACATATTACAACCTAGATGAATGTTTTAACATATATTAAGATATAGAGATGAAATAATTAAAAATATTACTATCCTATAAGAAGATTAAAAATAAACAGCTCATAATTTTGGTAACATTTCAAAAAATAAACAATAAATTTGAATGTAAAATTTGTGGAATATGTGATCAAGATTGACCTCATATAGAATTTCTTATTAATCTCTTTCCAGACCATTTCTCTTTAAATAGAAAATAATAAGAAACTATATAGGAGAAATTTGAGGAAAGTTGTTTTTTATTGGGATATATTTTACATAAATTAAAAATAAAAAACCGTCAAATCATGATTGTAGTTGTACATAACACAAAGAATTTGATAGGAAAATATTAGAAAATATTGAAAATATTGATGTAGGTGTTATTACTATTGGGAAATATAGTTCTCCAAATATTAGAGGAGTCGTAATGGCTGAAATTAAAATAGAGAATTTTAAATATAATGATGTTTTATTTATTATGGAATAAAACATAAATTACATTGTCTATAACATATTTGTGATGATTGAAAAGTGGTTATTTTTAGAAAATGATATTTTATCCTTCAAATAATGAAATATTGAAAAGTCAATACAAATGTTTAATGAATTAGTGGGAATCTCATTAAAAATCGTGAATAGAACAACTCCTACTGGTTATGTTCTGAAGATGATTATATATAATTTCCCCAGATAAAGGACCATTTTTGGATGAAAAATATGAACAAACATTTGAATGATGATTATCAATTAAACAAGATAGAATTGAAAAAAATAGAAGAATATGTGTGTGTCAATTTTCATAATGGTATGATTACAACTAAAATTTATATGATGGTTGATATTTTTATTATTATAACACTATTAATAATTCATTCTGATTTAAGTGGGACAATGAGACATCAATCAACCATAACAGATATGTACATTTTAGATTTTATTGATGATTTAACTCAAATAACCAATGTCATGTTTATGAAACAATACTTATAGGTTTTAGAAATGTTCAGATTCATCAGAAGAGATCCTAAGAATTAGATGGTTGTTTACATAATGATGCCTAGAATATATTGTATTTTAGAATTCACATTAAATACTTTTGAAACATGTCTGAGAAATAATGGAATCAAACATATCTATATTCATCCAAATATCCCATTATAAAATATATATGTAGAAAAAATAATATAAGTATTCTAGAAATGGGAAGAAACATTTTATTAGAATACAAACATTCAATTTTATATTGGGGAAAGGATTATAGTACAGCTGTACATGTTCATAATAAATGTTTATTGATTCTAGAATACAACATGAACCCTTATGAAATTTGGTATAATAATACTTCATTGATATACTTCAAGTGATTTCAAAGTCCATTTTTTCTAAAAACAAATCCATATTATGGAACATTAGATAAGAAAAATGATGAGGGAATATTTTAGGGCTATTTACCCAATAGATGGAGTTACAAATGTTAGAAATTTTTTTTGAGAAATATGGTGGATTCATATGATGTTAATTTTGTTTGAAATACAAAATGGTTAATGAGAATTTTGAGAAGGAGAAACTCAATGTTTTCAATGAAATAGATAGTGATATAAAATAAACTTTCCATGATTCAAAATAATTTATTTATGAGAATGGTTGATGCTTTAAAATAGTCAATGAAATTTAATACCTTAAAATGAATGTTATGTAAATATATCATTGGGAATGAGACGACTCCATTTCGGAACAAAATAACATTGAGATTAGAGAATCATACTTCATTCATCTCACAAGTAAAAAAAATCCGTTTTTAGAATTTATTCATTACAAAGAATGGGAAAATGTTATGAAGGAATAATTGCATCAAATTGTGAAAATAAAACATTGGAACTTTTACAACAAGAAATAGTTATAAAATTTATTGGATCCAAATTGGTTTATAAAATCATATTAAAAGAACATAGATGATTTTCGAAAATAAAATCATGGTTTATTTTTTAATAGTTATTATAGAAACCTTCTATTTTCAAGTGAAGAAATTATATAATTTTTTTGCAATACTTAAAATATTATAAAAACTTTCTCCCAAATACCATATTAGTTTAGTGCCTTCGGAAACATGGAACATAAATCATCCAAATCATTGAAAGATAAACCATGTTTCCCACAAATAACATCCCCCTTAGTAGTTTAAATTATTAATATTACTTCCTAACATTGGTAAATGGATCAATGTAAAGGGGTGAGGTCAAATTATAATTAATGTTAAATAAAGGAAATGTGTATGAATATCATGAACATAAGGGTATAAGAATGTTATCATTATCATCAGAAGATCATACCCTACATATAAAATATCATAAACATTAATAATTGAATACATATTTTTAGTTCATAAGACATGAATCATATGTAAATCAATATCATAATCCATGAAATAATAATAGATTAATAAGACATGGAATAGAGGTAGACACATCAATGTTTCTTATAGTGAACATCTATAAGTATAATAAACATCACATATTAAGTTAAGAACATGAAATTAATCAACAACATAGACATATGAACATGTAACCAGTTCCATGGATAATACTATGAACATGAAATTATTATCACAGATAACATTGTGAACATGAAATCAGATTCATGCAAAACATTTTGACCCTAAAATAGGGCTCACTGATAAAAATTAAAACATGTAATCAGGTTCTCATATAAACATTTGGAAATGAAACCAGGTCTATGCATAGCATTGTGAACATTTAATATGTTTAATGTATATCATTTATACACACGATTCATCCAAATTTACCCAATACATAGGAGGTATATATATTTCCCCCCACAACATATTAAAATTATACGTAAATGGTCTATAAAACAAACATCATATCATGACCTATGAAAATAGATGAGTTTATAAACATCAAATTATAAACCATGAAATGAAATAGATATCATTAAATTTTCATCACATCATAACCAATGGAAAATAGATAGGTTTTTCAAAAATTTCATCAAAGAATAACCCATGAAGAGAATTAGGTTCCATAGATATATCACCCATGAAAGAGATACGAGTTTCATAAACATATAACCCATAAAAGGGAAATCGGATTAATAAATATAATTCCATCAAAACATAAACAATTAATAATAGGATATGAATGGAACCTTTGGATCCTTTACTAGAATGGAATTAGTAAAATCAATGTATATAATATTAAATTTAAGATAATGTGTAAAGATATTTTGAAAACATTTCATGAGGAAAATATATCTTCTTAATTGAAAAGGTATTTCTAAAACATAAAAGCATTTTAAATACATTTTATTGAAAATAATATTATAGGATTATAAATAAATATTTTAAAACCATACTGTAAAATATATATTTGAAAACATATATTTATATATTGAAAATGTTTTGAAATAAATTACCTTTAAAATACTTTCCAATCATATAAATAAGTCATGAAATTAAATTGAATCAAATTTTCATTGAAAACAGACAAAGAAAAATAAAAATGTTGAAAACAATTTCATTAAAAATTAATTTAATAAACCTTTTCATAAAAATGAACATTTTAAATATGTATAGGATTCATTACATATTTTATGACGGGTAAATTTTTACAAGTCATATGAGGTAATAAGAACATTCCTTTTACATTGTAAAAGGTTAAAAATGACTTGTTATGAAAGAGAGAAGAATATTCCTTTGAAAACAATGGTAAAATAAAAAAATAGAAAAATTTATTTTAATTATTATTATAGAGTAGTATAAAATTCCTGGATACCCTTTTTAGAAAACATATATTTTAAGTAACATTGATTTCTAACCGAAGATAGGGCAAAGTCATGATTTGATAAAAACAAATTCCTTATTATTAAATCTACCAAATATTAGAAATTTTGTAAGAATACAATAATAAAACATGAATACCAATATTATAAGAATATTAATTAATGTTCTTCAGATATTGATCAAAAGGATTAATTAAAGGAAGAATAAAAATAAACAATCTCGAAAAGCGATGAGAATGTCTCAATAAAATCATTACACATGGTAACTTTGAAGAATACTCGTTGTGTAATAAAATTAGCATAAATGAAGCATATATTATAATGAAAATAATTATAATATAAATATACGTTTTCAAAAGTATTATATTCACATAATTGAAAAATAAAGGTGCATAACAAGACATGTGTCTCAAATAAGACATATTTAGGAAATATTATTTTATCTATTTGGTAAATTTTGAAACCTAAATCACATGATATTTATTACATAAAATAGATATGTAAATACACATAAATTTATGTATTGAAATAATATAATACATCCATTGTCAGTATACACACCACTCAAAAGGAATATGTCATGAATAAAGCATCTATCTCACGAAAATACAAAGTTAGATGAAATCTTATTACATTGTTTCATGAATATGATCGAACTCATACAAACCACTAGTATAATAAACATAAGCCTATTATATATATATATATATCTATATTATAACCATATTATTATATCTAATAACATATATATTTTTATTATGACCATATATTACCCATTTTTTAACGCTTTCATGTTAAGGTTACGCTTCTGGTAACATTCTCTTTGTTTTTCACATGTGTCTTAATTTTTTATATATTTGGTCATTATAATTATATCATGATTTCCAAATTTTAAAGGAAGAAATAAATATAATTTATATTTAGTATATTTTAATTATAATAATATATATTGTATATAATTATTAAATGGAATAGATTCTTCATGGAGAGGATATGTTGTATGTACACATGAATGTTATTTCTATTTTATTATCATATTGAAAGATAGAAAAAATTTATATATATGTATATATGTATATATTATAATTCAATTATAATTAGTATTTAATATATATCATATAATATCACTAAACCTGTCCTAAATATATTTTATTTTTCATGTGAATGAATCACATCACTTTGATGGGGCAGTAGTCTAGACATCCTTAAACAAAATTATCATATTTACATCAAATGGAAAGTAAAATTATATGTGTGGAAAATGGATAAATTAATATTAAAAAATTAATAAAAATAATATGTGACTTTTAAAGGTGGTGTTTCCATAATAATTTTCAACATGATAGGTGGTAAAGAAAAAATGAACAATCATCATTTAGTGAGGTGGTAGTTCACCATGCACACAAAAAAATGTTCGTTACCCATTAGATGGATGTGCGTAACTATAGGTTAAAACCATAACATAGAATATCCTATTAAATTTATTATATGTGTTCTATTGTAAAATTATGTAATAATATTAATTGAGATTCTATAGAATGAATATAAAAGAACAGTTTTTAAGGGAGGGTGTTACGTATTATTCGTGTAACTCTTTTTGGTTTGCACCCAATGGATTCATGGGATGGATTTTTACCAAAACGTATTCATCATGGTAGATGTGTGGGAATTTTGGTATCTATTTGAGAATATATTTCTCCATCCATAGTATATTATATGATTCAGGAAGTGTGGGGAAATGATCCCTTTTTATAATGGAGGAGGATTGGTAGTCTTGTAAATATTTGAATAGTGAATTCAAACAACATTGTTTTTATAATATGTGGATCCAATAATTGTCCAATTTCTATACAAGTTATTATAGGGTGTAAATATGTCAACTAAATATATTTTTAAGTGTTTTATATCACATTTATAGACATATATTTAAGGGTTATTCCTTATTTAAGCATTACATTACCTTAATCGATGTTATTAATTATAATTCCATTCACTGATATTTCTGATGAAACCCAAAAATGATGTTATTATAAATAAAAAATTATTCTGATTCCAAATATGTAATATATTTTTCAGATTAAATTCTCAATATAGTCAGAAATTAATTTAAATTTAATTCTTTAGTTTGTTCGACATTGAGGGTTTCTAAAGTAACAACGTTCAAAAGTTAGATAGATTATTATATCAAATTTCAATGGGAAATTATTTCAATGATATAAATTGGATTGAATGATAAAAATATTATCTAATTAAACATTTAAAATATTTATAAATATAAATTAGCATTTTAAATAAATTTTATTAAAAACAGTTTTGAACAAAAACAAGTATTTTAACTATTGATTAAAAAAATAAAACCTTAAAGAATAATCACAAAAATTTATCCATACTTAATTTTAATGTTTCTATTTTAATGATAATGTCTATTCTGACATATTATATAAATAATACTTCCAAAAAAATTATTTAAAATGATTTCACCATTAAAAGGTGAAAAACTAATTTTATAAAAATATTGTTTTTTGCGTAAAATTTTTTTTGTTCATATCCTATGAATATAAAATTTATTTGATGAAAATAAAAAATATTTTATTTAATTTGAAAAATAAATATCAAATAAATATCACTGATTAATTGTTATTAATTTAATTTATTACGAAAAAATATCTTTTTTTACCACAAAAATTATAATATTTTTTTTATATTTAATCAGTTATCATATTCATTTCAAATTAATTTTTATACTATGAATTCATATTATATTTCTATAAATAATATATTTTCATAAATTAGTTAATAATACTCATAAATTTTAATTTAACTCTTAGGATATATCTTATAATATTAAATAATTTTATTTTAATAATATATTATTGTTATGTAAAACTCTTTATTTCGTGTTATGCTTTCCATCAAGGAATGTTATTAATGAAATTATATGAATCTAACCTCATTCCTACAAGTATAGAAAGATAAAATTTATGTTTATTTTTTTCAAAATTTACTTAGTGTTGCATATAACATAATCCAACCAGAGTTATTTAATATAAATTAACTACTTTTAGTATTTCCTAAAATAAGAAATATTAAAAATAATAAATTAATATTAAATAATAATTCAAAACATCTCAGGGTATTACATTATACCCCCTTAAATTAATTTCTTATTTGAGATTTATCTAGGTTATAAATGGATTAATACTTGAACGTTACATTCATAGAAACCCACATCATTAAATTGAATTATAAAACCTCCATTAAAAAGGAATGTTGGAACCATAACAGTTACCCAATGTAACATATAAATAGGTTTCCACGTAGTAGAACATAATTGGGAAGTGAATTCATGGATATGGAAGAGAAATATAACTATAATGTTCTGATGGAGTGTAATAGATAAATTGGTTAGGATAAATTTTACAATCACAAATCCATAAATATAGTATAATCTAATGGAACATTTGATTCATCAGAAATGAAGGTACTCAGATTTTTCTTTGGATAGACGATCCTTTTTATTAATGTTGAGCAATTTTAATGAATATATATACTTTCATGATATATGTTCAAAATCAATAGGTTTTGTTTGTTAATCCACTTCACCTCTTTATCTAAAAAGGAAGGTTCTTTTTCATTCTAAAAGTACTAATAGATCATAAGATCCATGATATTCGACCCCATTTGTCATCAATTATCAGCATGAGAAATCTGTACTAATAGGATCTACAATATTCAAAAATTCTCATATTGAAAGATAATATTTTAATGTCTCTGACTTCTTCGGAAGATTAAATTAAACATTCCACAATATTTAACCTTATAACCCTTATTAAATATGATAATTCAAATCATTATAAATAATTTCATAAAATATTATTAACATTGATACCCCATGGATGAATACGTATCACATTTTTGTCACATTCCATTCATTTGATAACCATTACAGTATATTCCTAGGAAACATGGTAAAAACCATAATTAACATAAATCATATTGGAAAACATGAATGATTCATTAATCTAGTGATTACCAGATATATTCTTTAAGTACAAGAATTTGTAAACATCATCCTTGAAAACATTTAATTTTTTTCAATAATCAGTTCTAGGGTAATTCATACCATCTAATTTACTTATTTATATCCAGAAAATCATTATCCAAATGTTATTATCTCAATGGAGAACATTAATTAAGGGAAACCTTCCCTTAATCAAAATATCATCTTTCTATGAAATCATTTTTCTATTTCTTCATCATAAGTCAACATTTCATTTTCAATCCTTAATAAAAACTTATACTAAAAATAGTTATATATTTATTGATTCAAATAACATAATATTTTAATTCTAAAAGTTAAATAATTCATTCATCCAACATCATTCTTTAATCATTACCCATTATTCGTCACCTTATTCCTTAATACCTCATTCCAATAATTTTATAAATGAATCATGTATGAAGGTCACTCAACCTAATTATCATCATGATTTTTATGTTTAATGTAAACCATACATGAAGAAAATCACATATCTTATACATGTCATTTTCAGTCACTTTAGCTTCAGAAGTATAACCAATACACATACCACCTTCATGATTTTCATTATGATATTTCCACTTGGGAAGTTTTTTCGCATAATGCAAATAATTTACACATATTAAACATTAATTGTTAACCATGTTACTTGTAGATCTCCCCATGGACTAAAACCATTAAATCATAGGTTGAGAGACATTTATCATTTTTTGAAAGAATATATTAATGAAATAGAACTTATAGGGTTGCTAAATCATGGATCCTACTTATTTAATCTATGAATCCATAGGGTTGTCCTATGATATTCATAATACTTTGGTATTTAAATATTTAATTATGGTTTATAATGATTTTGGGAATTTCCAAATCATAACTCCCAGAAGGGTCAACCTAGGTGTGCATTAAGGCCCATTTTCGTGTACCAGATTACCCTGAGTCAGACCAATACATCTTTTGGGAGTTGTTACCCCAATGTAAATATATTATAGAGACACATCCTCTTGTATTTTCCACACAATGATGTATTTCTCAGAAACCACTCACTATATCCTTTACCAAAATTCTAGTGAATTTTCCTAAACGTTAACATATCCTTAAACTTATCCTTAGAGACACACCTTGATATTTCCATCGAAATATAAATAGGGATCTCACTAAAGTGTTATCATCCAGGTTTTTAAAAGATGACAAAACCTTTATTCTAATACTAACTATGGAGACCAACACTTTTCATACATAAAATTTTCAAAACTTTTGTGTAATACTTAAATAATATTATAAAAAAAGATTCCCAAATAACATAATAGTTCAATTAATTTTGAATCGTGGAAAAAAATAGTCTTCCTTAGTAATGGATCTTCAATTTTTCCCAAAAAGATATTCTTATTAGTGATTCTAATTAAAACCCATTCTTCATAACATCGGGAAAGGGAACATAAGAAAGGGGTGAGATCAAATTCTCTATAAGGGTAAATAAAGGAAATGTGTTTTAATATCATTAACATAAGTGTATAAGAACATGATCATGATCATTGTAATATCATACCATATATATAAAAGATCATAAAAATGAATCATGGAATAAATTTATGTAGTTTAGAAGACAATAATTATAAGGTAATAAAGAGCATATTCCATGAATATATAACATAGGAATAAGATATTTAATGGTATCATACACATCAATGTTTAACATATTGAACTTTTATAAGTAGAAATAGGTTCAAAAATTAATTTAATGTCATAAAATTTTGACCTATCATAGACTTATGAAAATGAAACCAGGTCCATTCATAATGTTAAAAACATGAAATTATGTTAAAGGACAAAATTTTGAACAAGAAATCAGGTTAATCCATAAAATTATGAACATATAATATGGTTCACTCATAACAGAATTAACATTTAATTACATTCATGGATAAACATTTGAAAATGAAACCAAGTTCATTAATTACATTGGGTGAATTTTTTCAGGTTCATGAATAAAATTTATACTCTGGATTCATACATCATTACCTTATTCACAAAAGGTAGACCTAGGTCCCACAAGTAACATAATAAAATCCCACATACATCGGCCAAAACAAATTCTTCATATCATGACTCATTATAAAAGATGAGGTTTTTAAAAATCAAATAATAATCCATGAAATTAAATGGGTAACATTATCATTTCGTCACATCATAATATATGGAATATAGATAGGTTTTATAACCATTTTATTAAGTCATAACCAATGATAAGAAGATGGCTTCATAAACATATAACCCATGACATAGAAATAATTTTCATAAATATATAACTTGTAGACGAGAAACATGTTTTATAATCATCATGCCATAAAAACATAGACCATTAATGAATGTATATGAATGTAACCTTTGGATAATTTCATATATGGGAATGTGTAATATCAACAGATGTCTTCTTAGACTGAAAATAACTTGGAAAGATATTTTGAAATTTTTGTGTGTAGAAAATATCATTTCTCGTTTTATAAAGGCTCTTTAAAACGTATAATCATTTTTGAAATCCCATTTCATGAAAATAAACATGAAATATTATAAATAATGTTTTTAAAACCATTTGTACACCTTTTTCTTTGAAAACATATAAATAATCCTTGAAAACATTTTAAAAACCATTTCATTAAATATAATTTTAAAAATTATAAATAAAACATGAAAATCATTTAAAAACACATTCCATGAAAAAGTATTAATAATCATGAAAAAATTTTGAATATTTTTTCTTTGAAAATTAATTTTAAAAACATTTACAAAAAAAATATCTTTTAAACATGAAATGAAATATTAAAAAAAATGAAGGTTTCTAAATCCAAAAATGCCGCACAAGTTAATTAGAATGTTACATTTTCGTGGAAAATGTTTAAAATGTGACTTGTTCAGAAAGAGACAATAATATTTCTTTGAAAACATTTGTAAAACACCAAAAAAGTGAAAACATTTCTGATAATGATTATTGGAGAGTAGTAAAATATTCTTAGAGTCCCTTTTCAGAAAGCATGGTTTTGAGAGAACATAGATTTCAAACCAAAGAGATGGAAAAGTTGGGCTTTCTTAAAAACACATTACAAACTATCTTGTGTACCAACAAAATGAAAAATGGTAAAAATAAATTAATAAATCATAACTAACTAGAGGAAAAAATAATTCAATAATGTTCTTGATATATAGATAGTAAGGTTTCATCAAAGTAATCATAAACATAGACAATCAAAAATAGAGATGAAATTGTTTCAATAAACACTCAACTATTGGAAATTTTAAACCATAATCTCCATGTATGAAAATTTAAATAAATGAATCCTAAAATATAATTAAAATAATTATATTCATGATATAATACTTCAATGTCAGTATATACACCTATTGGAAATATATATGTTCTTAACATGTCATGTCTCTGAAAGAAGGAAAATTAAGAGAAAATTATTTTACTAATTTATTAAAATTTGAAACCAAAATAACATGAAAGAAATGTCATAAAATTGATATTTTAATACCCATAAATGTATGTATAAAAATAAAATAATCCTTTCTTGATAAGTATACACACCACTAAAAAGGAATGGACAGGTAATAATGCATGTATCTCACAGAAATAAAAAGTGAGATGAAATATGCATATCTTTTGTTTTTACCCTTATCGTACTAATATGAAAAATCCTATATAATTAATTTAAATATATTATTAATATATCATTGAACCATATTATTTTATCTAAAAACACATATGGGTTTGTAATGACATTATATGACTCATTTTTTAACTCTTTCATGTTAAGGTTACGCATTAGGAAATAATATCTTTTTTTCACATGTTTCTTAATTTATTATAGATTTGGACTTCATACATATTACCTGATTTATATAATGTAAAAAATGATGTATATATTGTTTATATTCCGTAGATAGGTTTTATAATAATTTATAGAATATAGATGTATGTAATTTAATACAATGTTCATGGAGATGAGGAGCTATACGTACGCCTGAAAGTTGTTTTTATTTATATTGTTGTATGAAAAAAATATGAAAAAAATATTATATATTTATTTATTATAATTATAATATCATTATTATTTCAAATATATCATACATGTTCAGTAAAAACACCCTTAATATATTCCATGTATGGTGTGAACGGATCATGTCGCATTAAGGGGCGATTGTCCGCGCTTCCTTAAATGAAATTATCATATTTACACCAAATGAAAATTATAAAGGAATGTGTGGTAAAATTATTAAATAATCCTAAATACAGAATAATTAATATATATATATAGTTCCCATCATAATTTTAACCATGATAGGTTGTCAAGGAAAAATGAACAATCATCATTCAGTGAGGTTGTACTTCTTCGTACACATAAACAAAGTGTTCATTACCCATTAGATGGATTTGTTTGTAAGTATATGTAGAACCCTTATAATATAAAAATAATTTTTTATATTGGATATTTTGGTTTTTTACAAGAATTTAATAAGATTAACATAGATAGTGGAGAATGAAAAGAAAAAAATGATCTTGAGGGTGGGTGTTAGCTCTAAATAGGATAACTTCTTTTGGTTTTCACCTATGGGATTCCATTGGAGGATTTATATCTAAAGATATTCTTTAATGTCTATGGGTGGGAATTTTTGGAGATTTTTTTTATGTTCTTTTTCATGAAAAATGTCTTGAGAGGTGTTAGTAAGTTGGAGGAAAGGATCCCGTTTTATCGTGGAGGAGGTGTGGTGATCTTGTAAATATTTAAAGATATAATTCCACCAACATTTTTCATGTTCCATGTGGATAAATTATTTTAAAATGTTAGTAAACCTGAATATAGGTTTGAAAAATTGCAAGAAAATGTCATTTATACAATTTTCATGGTCATTTAAGCCCTTAATTGTATTGTGCAGTCATTAAATTAACAATAATTTTTCTTTATTCGATGCAATTAATTTTAATTTAATTGACTAATATTTTTTTCAAAATATATGTTGAACTAGTTAGAAAATATAAATTAGGTTTATTCCTAATATTTAATCCATTTTTCCAAATTCCAATAAAATAAGTGGATGAAATTAATTTAAATTTCTTCTTGTATATGGGTTTACAATGTAGGTTTTAATGTAAAAAAATTCAAAATCAAGCTATGTTTTATATCTAATGTCAGTTTGAAATTGGTTCCAATGACCACAATTAGATTAATTGTTAAATATATTAAATAATAAAATTTTAAACAAATTAAAATTTTAATTTAACCTTATAAATAGATTTTATGAAATAGAAATTTGGAATTAAAATTTAGTATTTTTAACCATTCATCAAAAAATTAAACCATATAGAGGAATAAACAGAATTTATCCAAACATAGTTTTTATGTTTCTATTTTAATGTTGAAATTTATTTTCAATTATTACATTGATAAAAGTTTAAATAAAATTTTTTGAAATGGATTCACAATTAAAATACAGAAAAACTACTTTTATAAAAATATATGTTTATATGCCTAAAATTAAGATTGTTCGTATCTTATAACTATACAATCTGTTTAATGAATATCAATAATATATTATTTAATATATATCATATATATTTCATTAATATCGCACATGAATTGTAAATAATTTTCTTCAATTGGGTAAAATAGCTTTATGACCATAAGAATTATAATATTTTATTTTATATTAAATCATTTTTCATATTAATTAATAATTAATTGGTAACCTATAAATTCGTCTATTATTTCATTAAATAATTAAATTTTATGAATTAGTAAAATTTTTAATAATTTACAATATAACAGTTAGGTTATATGTTATTATATTAAATAATAATATTTTAATAATATATTATGGTTTGGTAAAACTCGGTCTTCTGTGTTACACAAGAAATTGAGGAAATTCATTGTTGTGTTTAATGAAAATGAACATCAATGTTCTTTATAGAGAAAGATAAAATTAATGGTGAGTGTTGTATACGATTAACTTGGTGTTGTGTATAATTCTATCTAATCATAGTGAATTAGTAAAAAACTATGTTTAGTGTTTCATGAAATAAAAAATAACAAAATTAATAAATTAATTTGAAAAAAATAAAAATTCAAAATATCATAGTGTGTTAATGTTATGCGCAAGTGTAAGGTGTAGATTTGGAAGATACATTTTTCCTAGGATAATGATTATAGACTATTAGAATGTTTATATTAGTGTATACACATCGAAATCAAAATTTATTTAAAATGAATGTATGGTCATATTTTTTATTTAGAGATATTGAGGAATAAGATTACATTAAACAAAAATATTATTTTATACTTTATAATGATGAAAACTATGTTTTAAGATTGAATAAATCCGTTTATGGGTGGAAATAATTTTCCTATTAATGGTATTCATATCATGATTGTATTTTAAATATGTTTATTTTTTCTAATGGAAATGATGATTGTAAATTTCAGGTTAATAAAGTTAACTCAAGCACAATAATAGTAATTATGTATGTGAATGATATATATTTTTTTCTATTGATTAGAAATTAATTTGTATTGAATTTGATGATGAAATGAAGAATTATTTTTTAATGTCAACATTTGTAGAATTAACTATGGATTATAATTTCCAAAAAAATTAAATTATATATTTTTATATCAAGAAATGTATAAAAGTGATTTTTTATGAAATTTGGTATGAATGAATATATAGAAGTCTCTACAATAATTTTAGGAAGTATAATGTTGATTAATGATCATTCCATAAAATTTGTGAATGAGAAAGAATTTCACTGGTAGATTAGAATTTTTCTTCCATTCAGGGCCTCCAAACCTGATATTGTTTATGATTTACATTGTGTGTCACATATCAACATGAACCGAAATAGAATCATATGTTGGAGGAAATGAGAATAATCATATTTTTAAAAATATGAATGTATCATGGGATGATATAAAAAAGAATTTTTAATATAAACAATCATGGTTATATTGATGATGATTGGTCTCAAGATTATAATGATAGAAAATCAACATCTTGATTATCATTTTTCATGGGTGTGTGTTGTGTGAGTTGTGTCAATATGAAACAAATTTCAGAAACATTAAGAATATTGTAATCAAATTATTTTTCTGATACTCAAGATTTTAATCAAATGATGCTGATAAATTCTTAGCTGGATGATTTAACTATGAATGTTTCTAAACCATTTAGATACTTTTTGATAATATAAATGATATTAGTATTTATAAAAATAATTTCCACCATTCGAGATAAAAAAAAAATTAATATAATTTTCAATTTTATATAATAGAGTGATTCTAATAGATAATTGTTCTCTAGAATATATCTTAACAAATATCAATTTTCTGGTATCTTTACTAAAGATATGCCAAAATAAATATCTATGTATTTGATTATCCATATGTACATTCAGCCTCCTCTAGTTATTTCTTAAAACACATAAGGATGTCCCATAATATTCTTTAGATAATGTTGAGAAGGGTAATTAAATGTACAAAATCTTAAATTATAAGTGGTTCTGACTAATATTTCTATTATGAATCTAATTTTTTTGTTATCAGATTAAGTGGGAGAGAAAAAGGAAAAGTGAAAGGAAAAGATAAATGTGAGGGTGATTTTGTATTAACAAGGACTCAATTTTTTATTGTCACTACGAGTTGGAATTTATTTAATATTATTGCTTTATCATGTAGTTTGGTGATAGTTCCCTCGCATTTTAGAATGTATATATACTTCAAAAAATAAAAAAAACCTGAGTTGTTTACAAAAGTTGAGTTCTGTACTTTTCTAGGATATTAAAAAACATGTTAATGAGTGTGTTCAATAAATCCAACGGAGTTGATTGAATAACTATTTTTATGTTTTTTTCAAAATGTTTTGAATTTATTTGTAACTAATCTTGAGTAAAATAAAATTTTCTAATAACATATGAAACAATATAAATATTAAAAACAAATAAAAATGGTTTATAATAGTTTTTTTCACGACCCCCTTCCTCCAAAGATACACCTATTAGTATGGAAATGAAAAAAGGGATATAATGAACCCCAAGACCCACCTCTATTAGGCCACGGGTTGGTTACTAGCACCAATGGTGTACAAATCACACAATATAGGAGTCGTTACCCATAAAAAACAATATTGGTTGATATAATGAGTCATCCACAATTAAAATCCAAGAAAAAATATAAAATGAACTCTAAAACCCACCCCCTAGCATGTTTAAATAGAACTATTAAATAACAATGTATGTAATGTAAATCCAAAAATTAAAGCTAAGTAGTGACACACAAACTGTTTTGATTTGATCTACTAAGGTCTAGTACAGCACGTAAAAAACCACATTGAATCCTAAAATAATTTTATATTCATTAAGTTAGAATACAAGTTTACTCAGTAGAAAAACCAAACTCTATTGTTCGCATGTGAAAGAATCATACTAATTCCTCTGTGAGAAAACAAAAGAACAAAACAGAACCTAAGAAGGTATACTAACCACCCCAACCTCACCAAGCCATGCTAACCATGTAATAAAATCCCAGTATTATAACATTAATCACATTTTTGTTAGGGGACCCTGCACCACATTTCCACCGGTATTCCATTATCTCCCAATATTGAGCATTATTTTCAATCTCATCCCTTTCACACACTATAATACATTATAACTGCACACACCTTGGCAAAAAAAACACAACACATCCCACTCGAACACACCTGTCCCTCACACCACACACCACCGACAACCACCTAGTCCTCACAACACATCACATTTCATATCGAAGACACCTGGTAAAGCACACTTTATCTCATCCCAAAGACACCAGGGAAGGCACACCACTGCACCCACAAACACATGGACCATCACATCTTATCCGCATACACCTTGTCCATAACAACAACAATATAAGACACTTACAGACCTCCGACCATCAAAACATATTCCATAACATCCTTCACAATAATAGAGAGTGAAAAAGAGAAGGTAATCATCCATCCACACACCTCACTATATGTTGGGAAAGAAAACCTCCCCCATGATGATGGGGGTGTTCGGAAAATAGTTCTCAACTATGGTGTCTTGGTAATAGAAATCACAAGAGAGCTACAAATATATATATAAAAATAATTACAAACACTCAATCATAGCCTATGGGTATACACAAAAACTATCCAACTCACAACACCATCACATTTACCACCACTTCTAAATTTACAACCCCACACAATAATCCATATATTCTTTTACACATTTCTAACCAATTTATTAAATCATTTTTAATTTTTATCGAAATTAAACTAAGTGTTTAGATATTTATTAAGTTTTTATTTATTCATTCCATAACTCTATAGGAAACTATCAAGCATGACACATCAAATAACATAGCAACATTCATTGTTAATTAATGCAATTCACATTCAAAAAATCACACCAAGACCTCTAGATATATGATGAATCTTTATGCATGTTATCAGTGAAAAAACCCATACAAATCACTAATATCATTATACAATGTCATATAACCCTTAAAACCATAATAAAGAAACCCCATTTCACTACCACATCCAGCAACATACCATACCAAAACTAGTTAAGTAGCTAGAACACATCATCACACAATGCCCAGATTTCCATATCAACATAAACAACCCCCAGTCCACATTTGTTCCCATGACCACATCACAACACCAGAAATACTTGTTAATATTTTAAAAGGAATCTCTTATTTAATTACACTTGTTAATTTTGGGGTTATCATAGAAAATATAAGATAATAGGGAATCCATTAAATAAATTAATATACATTTTTAACTAGTTCTTAATTATATAAGTGTTCAATAGAAACCAAACAACATTAATTCCATAATTTATATTTTTAACAAATAAGGACCCCCAATGACCATGATTTATAGTGGGTAGTCATCCAATATAGATCACAATATCAAAAATAATAATAAAATGTAAAATTTTTTCGCTTTTTCCATACATTGTATATTAATATCGTAACTATTAAATTATCTTTATTAAAATGTATTAAACCTTCCTCGTAAAGGAATACATTCATATTACTAGTCCGCATGATTAACAATTAATAATGAAGAAGGAAAACCAACATGGAATAAAAGGCATTGACACTTCTTGGATGTAACAAAATATGTGTGTCCATGCAGCATAGAAGGATCTAGGGACACACAAAAAAAATCTACAACCTGTCCGCATGAATCTTATAGGAAGAAGAAATTTTAGAATCATGTATAAAGAGAAAACAAGAAGGAAAAATAAAATGGGGGAAGGTAAATATTATTTGGGATGATCTAAACAGAGCCACGAGTATAGATACATTTTTCATTTTCTAATAAAGGCAGATCTAGTCAAGACTATGTGTTTAGACTAACCAAACACTCTCAGACTCTAAAGAATTGAATGATTGGATTTATGGGATCAAAATATGTCTATAAGACATTAAAATAAGGAATTTAAATCATTTTACATCAATGAAGACATTAACATGGAAAAACTAGAAGAAGCTGAAAACACTGTACAGGAGTCATCGTTAGATGATGCACTGCTTGATGAGGCACATCTCGCAAGCCATTGTTAGGAAACACACTGATCAATGATGCTCTATTCTTGAGACACCAGTAGTAGAGGCACTACTTGACAATGTAACGACATATGATATGACTGCCATCGTTAATGAGTGATAATGAGGTGACACAGCAATAGACAAGGCAATGCTGGACAAGTGACCACCAGTGAGCTACCCACAGCGAACGACCACTAGTGAGCCAATTCCAATGAGAGATTTCTAGTGAGACAAAAATAGCGAGAAACCATTAGTGATTTACCTTTAGTGGGAAACCTACACGATGACCAAACATTTGGGTGAGCCACCATTTAAAAACTGGGAAAACTTGGAAGACTTGGAATTTAGAAAATTGATGAAATTGGTCACCTTGGCAAACTAGAACACCTCGAACACCAGATTTTCAAAAAGTAATGGACCAGAGTGGTCTAGGTCATTAAATCATATACCTATCAATCCATTATCACCATCTATAATTCATAACCATCTCGGAAGGAATTAGATGAAGGGTCCAAACAACCTTCCCTCGAGATACCTAAAAATGATATCCCAACACTTGAAACACCTCTATACACACCAACATTCAATGATAAACCATAATATGATGTTAGAATGTTGTATTGGGAAACCATTACATCAATGAACACCTCGTTCTATATATGAAAACTATTCCTCATCACATCAACCCAAATGACCACAACACACACTACAGAAGCACAACCCCACCATCTCTAACACATGAATTACGTATTTCAATCCATAGTTTTAAAATACCATCCTCTATGGGAGGAACTAACTCACAATCACAAGATTAATCACATCACAGATAATGTTTATTTATTAAGAATATGGTACACTGCTTTTCATATGTCAATAAATTATCACACATCACACCACACACATCAAAAAAAAAAAAATCTTCTCATAAAACAAAAATGTTAAAAAATCAAACATCAATGAAAAAATGATCAACAAAAACATAAAAAACTCCAGGTATTAGTCATGAATATGAATCTATCTCTCTCAATAACTCTCCTTCTAGACATCATTCATTCACAACACATGACCCAACGGATGAGTCCGCCTATGAAATTCATTATCCAGAAAATCATAGATCTCTATTGTCCGCAGCAAAAATATCACGTAATACTCGATATAAAACACTCTGATGTCAATGACATGAGATTCATTGTGAGGATATTAATGAATCTAAAAGACTTGTAAGATATCGTGGATTATCTCCAACCACAGATACAATTCAAACCAGTATTCCACCATTCCAACTCACCACAAGTCCTCAAAGGGTCTAACAAATTTGGGAGAAATCATACTCCCTCTGTCAAACCAATGTTGCCCATGTTGAGGGGAATCCTTCAAGAACACATTGTCCCAAACGTCAACCTATAAGGGCCTCCTTCTATAATCAACATAAAACTTATTCTATTCCTGCAATGGTTTCATCATCTCACAAATGAGATAAACTTTCTATATCATTCTATGCATCATATTGGGACAAATCACAACTTTCTCCCAATCATCCATCCATAAGAATAGATAATGACCCATTCCCCCATAAAATTCATCAAACATATCCATTCCAATGGAAGATTTATAGATATTATTGTAGGAAAGCTATACTAATGGAATGTTTTAATACCAAGGACTACCAATGTTCAAGATGCATGATCACAGCATATAATCAAACATATGGATAGTATGTTCCATCTTCCCATCTTTATGAGTGTGGAAAGTAGTGTTGAGGAATAAGTGAGTTCGAGAAACATACTAAAATCCCCTCTAGATTCATGGGGTACACTGGGTCTCACGATCTATGAAAATGGACCTCATAACTGTAGAAAAATACACCTCTTCTCCCACATACTTTTTATCCAATTTATCTACTATACCCAACTCCTCGATTATTAAAAAGTTAGTTGATTTGGTAAATTGATTCACTATTACCCAAATTTTATCACAACATCCTTGATCTCTAGGTAATTCTATGATGAAATCCAATAATATTAAATCCCATTTATACTCACGAACATCCAATGGATTCAAAAAACTATCAAGGAAATGATTCTAAACCTTTACTTGCTGGAAATCCAAGAACATCACCATAAAATCCACCACGGAGCATTTCTTCCCGAGTGACCAAAATTGCGCCCTCAAGCCATGATACATCTTGCATGTTCCAAGATTCAATGAAAAATGTGAGCTATAAAACTCAAAAATTATTATATCATGTATTACAACTAGAAAAAACAATGTTACACAAAACAACATATAGTTCCAACCATACTCTAACCATCCCTCCAAAGCATTGCCATGGCCAACAAGATCACACATCACCTCTTCCACGGAGTCTCCCCACTGAGACTCTTCCACCTTCTATATTAGAGAAGATTGTATTGTAATTGGAAACAAACAAACTCTATAACTATCAACTCTTACATCTAACTAAAAGGTTTCCAACCCCAACATTACTCTCTATGAATCCATAGATTCTCGAACAACATCCTACTAAGAATTTATTCTCAAAGACTCATTTTCATTATTTCCCATTCATGAGGTACATGAGATCTCTAAATCATAGTCCTAATGAATCTCTACCCACCTCATATATCATATATTAAGTTCATGCTGAGAAAATATATTCCTAAATCTTTTGTGATTTGTAAATAACACAATATTATCCCCAATAAGATAATGCTACTATGATTTTAACACAAACACAATGACTACTAGTGCTAGATCGTGGGTGGAGTAGTTACACCCATGAGAACATAACATTCTAGAACCATATGAGATCACTTCTCACTGCTGCAGTTGAGTGCATCTATATCCTGAAAAGGAAGTGTCACAAAAACAACTTAAACATAACTCCTTCCATTAGAAATGAGAGTATTTTAACACTAACAATTTTCCCCATCATGTAACCAAACACTTCCTGAAAGTAATTATTCCACAAAAAAATCATGGTATTTTCCATAAAATATGTTAATGAGGATAAAAAATAAGAGTAATTTGGTATATAACTCTGATAATATACAATGATACCATGTTCATTACAAACCTCTACCGCTTTCTTGGTTGATTCCATTGAAAAAACTAGTTCAACATCCATAGGGTATACTATAACACCCTATTGGGAGGCCACATGCCCAAGGATGTGCACCACCTATGTCCAACACTTACACATGGACAACATTACATAGATATGGTTATGAAAATTAACCTATAATATAGTTATTTGATTCTCTAATCCTCATTTGAATTCATATAAACCAATATGTCATCGATGAATATGACGAAGAACAAGTCCATGAACTCACAAAAAATGGATTTAATAAGCCCCATGAATACAACTAGTTAATTAGTAACACCGAATGCCATGAATACAAAATATAAGATCCCATACCTGCATCTGAAGTAAGACATTGGGATATTTCAGTCATTCACCATTAACTATTGTTATCCTGACTATAACTCAATCATAGGAAACCAAATCACCCCTTTTAGTTGGTTAAAAATATATTCTATCCTCTGAAGAGTGTCATGGTTCTTAACTATCACTTAACTCAACCTCCGAGAGTCTATAAACAATATTAGACTAAAATATCATTTTTGTGAACAAAAATGGAGCACCCCAAGAAGACACACTGGGACAGATAAAACCCTTCTACATATTATCATCAATCTAAATCCATAACTCCCACAAATCAGTGGGTTACATCCAATAAGGGGAAATCAATATCAAGTAATCATCGGGATATAAATAAATTCAGAAATCAATATCACTTCGAGTGGTTAGCTTCACCACGTTTTCTAAAAAACCTTTTTGTACTCCCAAAATACCCAAGGAAATTTTTTCATCATAATGTACACTAATTCCACTGAAAAATAATCCATAAAGGAAGAAGAGGTTCCATATGATGACTACCTACATATAAACACCTCTCTAATGAGAATCTCACCTTGTCCATCCACATCTAAAATAAGGAATCTCTTATAGAATTATTTGATAACATCACATATGGTCCCCTCATTAGTCCACCCCCCCCCCCCCCGACAAACATCAATCAAGCTGGTATGGCCTCTGATTGGCGTACTCAACACTAGGGGAACGTGAAGCCACTATATGTTTATTCTCTGATCATGGTATAAATAAGGTGAGTAAAAGTGTTGGTAATATACATAATCAAAAAATCAAATGAATGGGTATAAAATTAACTAATAAATCATGTCACAGTCATTGGACTCACTAGAAATGTTGGCTCTATTATGTAAAACCAAGAATTCTCATCATCTCTATATATCTATTGAAAAGAATCTCGACAGACATGCCTATATTATGGGTAATGAAAATGAGGAACATCCAAAAGTCATCCTATACAAGCTATGTTTCCCCTCGGTGGTGCAAAATCTTACCACCCTTGCCACTGAAATGGTCTCATTGGAAGCTCCTGCTGATGTTGACCATGAACCTGTCCACCTCCACCAAACTGAGCTTGGAGAACCACTGGGAAATGAAGCTATAAATTACCATGAAATCCAATAAAAAACTAGCAGGAATACCCTTGGAATAGAACAAAAAATAATAAAAGTGAGAGGCCCGAAAAATAAAATGTTGAGGTCGACTCCATTCTAGTCGAAACATCAAAGGACCTGGGACCTAAAAATATCCACAATCAACTATTCATCAAAAATAAGTCAATTGGATCACCTATCATGGTGTACATATTAATGATTACATCCTATTGATCACATACTCCTTTATCTGAACCACCATATACCTTGGCAACATAAAAGGAGTAATAACAAACCTGATAGAATGACAGAGTGCCTCTTCAAGACATATCACATGATACTCATCATACAGAATAAGATATGGGGGAAACATAGAAAATCATTGAACATTATCCCAATAACCCACACTATCATACTCTCTTATAAAATGGAGATTAGATCCAGCCTCTTATTATTCTTTTTGGGTAATGAAAGGAACTCTTCTCAGAACATATTCTAGAATTCGACCCACAAAATTTCTACATCATATCCCTCACCCATAAACAATGACCACCACTAACACACTGCTAGTCACATATTAATTACCCCTAAAGGGTCCCATTATCAATTCAGTGCCCAAATAAATCTGAATTAGATCTCAACATCCTCTAACCAACTCCATGTCTCCATATCTCAAACACAATACTTGTACATTCCCAAAGCATGCAAAAAGAAAGAACCATACTTCCTCGTCCATAGGTCATCCTGTTTAGACAAATAAACCCTATAGTGATCAATCGAAATACCATACTAATTCACTAATACCCGATCCAAACACATATAATTGAAATGAAACATAGCATGAAGGAAAAAAATATTTCCTATTCATGAGTAGAATAAAATTTTATCAAGGTTTATCTTAATCAATTTTACTTACTAACCCTTTTATCCTTCCCAAAACAACCCAATTTAAACCAGAACATAATTAATTATGATGCATGTAACATTTCTAAGACTTTAACATACAATAAGGTCTATCTTACTTACTAATTAAATATTCTCAGATTCCATGCACATGATCTTGGGGGACCCTAAAATTATATTTCCTAGCTAGTCTCCCTAGCATATGTCATGCACCATGGTCAACGAGAACTATTCTCCAACCATCCCATGAAATCATCTCTTTGCCTAACTCCAAACTCCATCCTACCACCCAACCATCATCCTATAATAAAACTCATTCATGACCCCATATCTCCAAAGATACCCCTACTGGGTTAGAAATGAAGAAAGGCATATAATGACCCCCAATGTCCCATCCACCTGTAGGCCTTGGGTTGGAAACTAGAACCAATGGTGTACAAATCTCACAATATGGGAGACATTACCATTTTAAGTAAAAATAAATATTAGGAGATAAGATGAGTCATCCATATAGAAATTACATTATATAATATAAAAATAAATCCAAAATCCATCCCACATTCATCTGTAAAATAGGACTATTACAATAGAGAAATATCTAATGTAAATACCAAATGAAAAGATAATCCGTGAAAAACAACTATCAAGATTCGAGCTAGTAAAGTCCAGCACAACCTGTGAAATAATCTTGTAAACATAAATTTATTTTTATATACATAATACATGTATAATAAGTATGAAAACTTAAGACTTTAATTTACATGTGAAATAAGTATACTAATTCCCCTATGATTAAACAACAGAACCAAAAAACACCTAAAAAGATATACTAACTACCCCAACCTCACCACGGAACTCTCACTATGTAATGAGAACCTAGTAATATAATATAAATCAAATCAATGATAGGGTAAAATGTAGACCATTCCCAAAGGTGTTTCTCTCCTTCCCAATTTGATTTCCCTAGTTCTTTTATCCCTTCTGTACACCACAACACATTCCACCCGCACACACCAGGGCCAAAAAAGCACAATACATCTTGTTCAAACCCACTTGGGCATCACAAAACACCACTCTTACACACATGGGCCTCAAAACACATCACATATCATCTTGATGAAACCAGATAAATCACACCATATCTCATCCTAAAGACACTTGGGAAAGCTGACCACCTCACATGAAAACACCTAGGCCATTACATCTCACCCGAAAACACATTGGATATCACAACCACCATATAAGATAATAGCATACCTAAATTCATCCCATATTATGCTATAATATCCTCTCCTATAAGAGAGAGTGGAAAATATAGAGTACCCAAAAATCATTGCTTCTCACTGAATGTTAGGAAATATACCCTCCCCCGTGACAATGGGGGTGTTGGAAACATATTGTAAATCATTGGTGGGGTGTGAATAGAAATAAAAAATAGAATACAATTATATATATAAAAAATAGAAAACACTCAATCCAATCTTATGTGTTTACAAAAATACTGGCCAACTCACAACACCATCACTTTTTATTCCACTTATAAACGAACAACAACATACAACATGCAAAAAATACCATCTCACATTTCAAACCAATTTATTTAACCATTTATATTTTATTAACCAAACTAACCCAAAACCTTAAAAAAATAGTTATTTTTTAATTCCATTAGTCCCTAAAAATCTATAAAACATGACACATATCGAACACTATAGTAACATTCATGGTAAATTAAAACACTTCCCATTAATGTCACATTAGACCACATCCTCTAGATACATGGTGAATCTTTATTCATGTTATCAATGTATAATAACTTATACTAATAAATAATATCCTTAATCAATGTAATACATCCCAAAAAACCATACCAACCGATATAAAACGCCCCACTCACAACCACATCATGAATCAGAACATATCACAACTAGTTTCACAGCCCTAATGCATCATCCCACCATGACATGACTTCCATATCAATAAAACAAACCCCCTACGTACAACCATACCCATAACAACATCGCTACACCAAAAAATAAAAACATGTTCATACCTAACTGGACATCGATTTTTAAATTCCATTTTTTTAATTGTGGGGTTATCCCAGAAACTGTATGATCATAAGAAATATATTTATAAGATGAATATACATGGTTAAATGTTTTTTATTTACGTAATTGTTCAATAGGAAGAAAAAAAATCATTCTATAAGACATGTTGTGGGGAAACAAGGTCCCCCAATAGCGAGAATTGTATGTGGGTTGTTAGCCCTTACAATTCAAAATATCAACCAAATAATAAAACCGAAACTTGCATCAATTTTCCCAGCACCAATATATTGATCTCAAATATATTCAATTATCATTATTTACCATTATTCATCCATATTAATAATGGGAAACATCCTTATACCCACATTTTATGATGAACAATTATGAAATATGAAGGAAAAAATACATTGAAGAAAAGGATAGTGCCACTTCCTAGCTACAACAATACCGGGGCCGCATGTAACTGGAAATGTTCAATGGAAAAGAAAACTAAAAGCTATATCCTAACCACACGACTCCTATGGTATGAAGAACTTTGGGAAACTCATATCAAGAAAACCCATGATGGATGACTCAATGGAAGAGTTATCTCAACATTTGGAAGATCTAAACAATGTCATAGGTTTAGATACTTTTTCGATTTTCAAATAATGGGGGATCTGATCAATACCATGTGTTTTAACCAACCCAAATCCCCCGGACTCTTATGAATTTAATGATAAGATTTATGGTCTTTGAATTAGTCTCAAATACATTCAACTATGATAATAAAATCAATTTATGTCAAAGAAGATATCAAAAGGGAAAACTTGAAGAAGCTGGAAACAATGCACAAGAGTCACTATTAGACGAGCTACCACTTAAGGAGGCACCACTGACAAGACACCATTAGGTTAGGCACCACTCATTGAGGCACCATTTGTGAGAAATAGTTTGTAAAGTAACATCTTTACGAGGCACAACCAAATGAAAATACAACACCATCAGTGAGTCGCCACGATGTGAGATACTATTGAGGAACATCTAAATAAGAGACCTCCTTTGAGCCACCGCCAGTGTGTGACTACCACCAAGACACCACCAGTGATTGAAGACCAGCGAGCCACTTCCAGCGATCCACCACCAGTGAGGGACCAGTAGTGAGGCACATCTAGTTAGTGACCACCAAGGTGAGCCACCTCTAGGGTGAGCCACCACTAAAAATCTTGGAAAATTGTGAATTTTGTAAGGTGTTGAAATGAGTCACCTTGACATCCCAAAACACCTAATAAACTAGATTCCCACAATGTAATGGACCTTAGTGGTCCTGAGCATTATAATTTTGTTTTTGTAAAAGTTGTTCTACAGAAATAGAGGATCATACTGAGCAGAAATAGATGTAGAGTATCATACTAAGCATCACTAGTGACAATAGATTCCTGAAATATAATTTTTCTGATCTGATACTCCATTGGTTTCAGGTCCATAAACATGGATTTAATGTTTCATCAGACTCAGTGTTGGTTAGAAAATTGAATTTTTTATGAAGAGGTCTAATTAAGATATTGATTTTAGTAGTAATATAGTTCTCTAATTTCTGACCATAAGCCATCTTATTCTTTTTTTTGTTTTATATTTTCAAATATCATAATTTTTTTATAAAACTTGTGATGCATGCCTTGTGAAGAAGATTGGTAGAATTTTTCAATCAATATGTATTTTGTTTTTTTGGAATGATATAATGTTATTAAGGTATTATAAGTCATAATACATTCAAATGTCTGTTAAAAAATTATTTTCTTATTATAGAGTTATCATAAATAATGATAAAGTATCATGATAAAAGACTTTTAAGAGTGAAGGATATTGATGTTGTCGTAATAGTTAATATCAATTCTAGAAACCTGGACATGGAAGATCATCTCTTTAATTATTTCACTCAAAATTTGTCGTTAGTCAGTCTGAGTAATGCTAATAATGATTCAATAGTTTTTGAGTCATTTCACCATCAGATGTTGAACAACAGAGTAACAAGATATTGATCAATTTGAAATAGATGATTTCTTAAAGATATATGATTCTAATGATGTTTTTCTCACTTGAGAAAATGTCAAATACTGATGTTTATTTTGATACTGATACAGAAGACTAAGAAAAGTATTTGATCCAACATATAATGTCTCTATACTTGAAAAACATCAAGAGAAGTTCTTAGAGAAAACTAATTGAAATGAAATGATGTTATCATATTCTGAGGATCGTCAAGATGATAATACTATTATAATAAATAAATTTTTGAGAATGTGAGAAGTTATTGAGTTTTCACATTTATCTAATTTTTTCTGTTGTTTCAACCATGTTTGTGGATGATTAAATTTATTTAATTAGTTTATTGGCTAAACACTACATACTAAAATTCCATCAGATATATAAATTTCATCACATGTTGTTTTATAAATAAATTCTTTTAGAATGAGGTGATAATGCATCATGATAATTATCAAAGGAGTTTCCATCGGATTGAAGAAAGGATATGAAGTTGAAGAAGGATGGCATTAGAGAAGACTCCATTATATTTTTTATGTTGTGTAAATAGTTTAATTTTTAATATAAGAAATACAAAAATTCAATTATCTTAGAGTTTTTGAACTTTAGATAGCGGTAAGGTATTATAGATTCCCACAATTGACATTATGATATACCTATAAATATATTAAGAATGCATTCATATTATATAACCGTTCACATGGGTGGAAAATTAATATCACTACAAAATTAATGTGAATGTTATCATTCTGGGCCATGACCTTATTAGAATGTGAAAAATAGGAATGATTTTTTACTAGACTGAGTAAGATCAGACTGAGAAATTGAGAAATTGTTTATGTAATGATGATTTATATTGGGTTCATTGTATTGAAAAAATAAAACATAATTCATTATGTTGAGTATATTAGACCTAAACCTATTAAACAGAGAGAACCTGACCCAGCGAAATCATTCTAAGGATTTTGGATAGATCATGTGTGGTGAAGTTTTAACAAAATCACTATTCTTTTGTTTTGGATATTTTTTTTGTATGAAATAATTTTAAACTGGAATGAGTAAATATAATTATATATATCAAGAGATAGAAGGTGTCTAATAAGAGTTTTAATATTTTATATTCCCTTCTTCATTATATTTAATTTCCATAGTCCCATGAGAGTGTCTATGGAAATGATTTAGGTTCTTACATTGATGGAAAACCCTGTAAATCTATTGTTCTTTACATTATTTACTTAATTTTATGGTTGATTAATTAATAAATGAATATTAAGTAAATAAAATTAAATTCATGCATGGGTTAAATTTTTAAAATCATGCTAAATTTTAAAATGTAAAAAACATATTTAACCCCTTCTCTCAATTGTTATTAGATCCATTAGAACATCAGTGACACTACTAGAGGTAGAACTGGGGGATAATGGACCACCACCTTTGTATCATGGTCATTTACGCCCACATAGTGTATGTATTGAGGATTTCGTATTGGTATAACTATAAAAAATTAAAGAGCACACCAAAAAAAATTTACCAAATAAGACAGGATTACTGATTGAAACATAACTAATGGAAAGGGTTTACTACCCAACAACCCTCATCAGAGGTCTAGGTGTGGGAAAGTTATCATGTTTATATTTATAGGGTCTCTTATATATGGATTGTCAATTTCAATTTTAGGAGCTAAAACTAATTAAATTACACTATGAATTCTCATATATAGGAAACCATTTTACTTATAACTCAAAATTTATATATAAATTTTAAAATTGAGATTAAACATAATGGAAGGATCAATAAAAAAGATTTTTATTATCTGTTTATAAAGAAATAATTTCTTTATAAAATGAAATTTATCCCAATTTGAATCCAACTAAATCCCTTATATTTGGTCTCAAAATATAATGTGTAAAATACGATGTTTAGATTCAATAAATTACCATTATCCATTTATATAGCAACATATAAATTATAAATTGAAATTGGTAGTTACATAATCTCACCCAACATCCTCCCCATGTAACCAGGGTTATATTGTTTACATGGACCTAAATTATCTATTTAAGTTTACTCTGTTAATATATATAGGAAAATAAGAGTTTAGATGATGATTAAATTTTTTTTAAACCAAATTTTGTTTTATGCAGAAGTCATTAGTGTGAACATCACAACAAAGGTACACTCAACAATCACAAAAACAGTAATAAAATGAACATATATGGAAAGTAATTTGTATGGAATATACATACATATCTTCTTATAATTATTAATGTAACAATATTCTATTCCTTATATGTTCAAGGTTGAATATACATAATGAATAAAAAATTTAAAAATTTATTTTAGTCACTAAACGATAAATGTATATCAACATTAATATGATAAATATTGAATAAAAATTTCATATTACAAGGAATCTCACTATTTAATAGTAATGTTAGTAAAATACTCTGAGAAATAGTATATGAATAACTTATCAGTTACTCTTGTCCTCCAATCTATATTCCAAATCAGTATGAAAAAAGGACTTCCTCTGATTACACATTCCGAATTCTCAAACTTGGATCACTCACAAGAAGCAAAACTAGATTGGACACATTACCTCAAGTTACCATCCCCTTATAATCGGGTCTAATGAATTGTTGAAAGGTATAATGGTGTACTAGTGAGGAGACTATTCTCTCATGTTATGGTGGAGAACAATATAAAAATTTATAGATAAACAATGGAAGTGTAAATATTATGAATATTTATAAGGATACAAAATCCAACATTAGCATCAAATAAATAAGTAATAAACTCAAAACATGATTAGTATCATAAAAATTGATATAATTTCATGAATCTAAAAAAAATACTTACATGTTATCAGTATTATAGAAAAATTAATTTAGTTTAAATGAATAATAAATAAGAAAACAATTAAACAATCCCAATTATTAGCACAGAAATCTGTTAACAAGCTCTTGTACAAAAGAAATCATCTAAAGTGTGCAATGATGGATAATTTAATTTTCTACACCTATGATAAAATAATATTCATAGGTAACAGTGGTATCCTAGATAAGGTGTGACAAAAAGATTATTAGTCCACTACCAACAGTGTCCACACAATACAGACTATGAATATAAACTGAAATAGTGTTATTGTATTTAAAAATGTAATGAAGTGAAAAAATAAATATTGGACACCTTATTTAGCCACTATTATAAATTTATATGAATATGTGATAATTTAATTAATAATAATTTATTTTATAATATAGATATCATTTGTAAAATGTATGATAAACTTTTAAATGAAAATAATAATAGGGGATTCATGGTCTAACTACAAAATACATTGCCTCAGGGTTCATGCCAAATCATAGTTATAACTCATTCAGTATGACTATAAGGTGTATTTTTATATCCATGTGGTACAAAAAAGGAATTACAATGTAAAACATTATAACTTCGTCCATATATTTCATTTATAGTAATCACAAGATATTAATGATGGGTCCAAATAGTGTGAACTCATGTCGTTATTTGTCAAAATACATTAAGTTGAATCCGAGGAGCATATCCCATGATTTCTAATATCCAAAAAATATTAATGTGAATCACCAATATAGTTTTGAGGCATTCAAATAATAATACAAAGACCAACTTCTATGGTGGTTATATCCTACGACAATCAATTCAATTAACCAGGATGGCATCATTTGACTGCTCATTTCATTCTCCTAGAAAACCATGGTTGTCCCAATTCGACCCATTCCTATAAAGATGAAAAATTTCAAAAATATAGAATGAAACTTATGAGAATTTCATATATGTATATATATATATGTCATTCTAGGCTACTTAATATGAATTCCAAAAATAGATTATTAGGTACATGCTATTGAATCTAATCATAATTGATAATATAAAATTAAAAAAAGGCAACCAATTATCAATTCAATTATCTTTAAATGTCCATGTAATATCCATATATATATATATTCCATTTAACAATTTAATGTTTGAATTTTTTGGGATTGAACATTTAACTCATCAATGGACATGTAGTGAACACCATAACAGTGTCCTAAGTAAATAAAAAAAATAGAGACTATGTAGTGAACATCATACCTAGAGTAATCCATTACGAAAATCGACGGTCGATTCAGATGTTCGACGAATAATTTGTTGAAGAACCATGGTGGAGAGGAATCAACAGCTTCAACATGAGAAAATAGAGGCTCTTGTTCATTAAAAATATGAAATAATAAAGTGGTTCAGGATATAAAAATGTATGTTCCAATAGTAATTTTACCCCTGTATTAATGGGTGAGTATTTTGGCTTCTTGTTTTCCCACAACTCACACAAAACATGGATCACATATTTTCAAAGGGCATTCATGATTTATACACACTATTTGGGAAAACTTGTTTCAAGCATTTAATTTTCCTCTATAATTTTCCTTATTTATCAAGCACATATGTGTGGACATGGTCACATAGTTAGGGAAAACCATGTGTCCCTATTAATTAAACTCAAAAAACCTCATAGTTTGATAAAATGTTTCATACAAGGAACCATGGTTTCTACTAACCGTGTGTTCCAATTGTTTCTTCAACTGGTTGGGGTTTCAAGATCTTAACAAGCCTTAAAAACCAAATTTACGTTTATGAATTAATTAAAAACCTCAATTAAATGAAAACCATAGAAATAAACTAAAAATAAAATGATACATACCTCAATGAAGAACCAGGTTCTTTAATAATAAATCTCATAAAGGTTCATATTACGAAAATAATGGGCGGTCAATTTACCAATAACATTAAAAAATTGGTAAAATTTGAATTAAAATCTCTTTAAATGATTAATATGATCTTGATGTTCAATCCCATTATAGTACATAAATATTTAAAAAACATAATTTTTAGGCAATAATCCAATATTATCAATGTTGATAATGTGAACAATAATAATTCCTTATCCTGAAAATAAATTTATGATATAAAAACCCTTACATTAATTCATCAAATCCAAAAATGTTATTGAATCACCAGAAAAAAAGAACTACAATAACAATATATTACCGAATCATATTTATTTATATTTAAATTTTATAAACATTATATATAATTTTTATCAATATATATATTAGCATGTAATTTTCAATATCTATTATCACGTGTGAGAAATATTGATAGTTTTATTGTAGTTTAGTAATGTCTTATTTTTTGTGCATTAATATCTCACGTATAATCATTCCAATATGATACACTATAGCAGAATTGATTATTTATAATTATTTATAATTTTGAATTTTCATTATATGTTATAATTGGTGATGATTCATAATAATCAATTTGATGAATATCATGTTTCAAATATTTTTAGCAAATCATTGGTTTTAACATAAATAAATATTTTAATTAAATTTTCACTATTAGAGAACCAAAAACCTAATAATTATTTTATTATTTATAAAATATATTATCACTAATTGAGTTCTCAATGGAATCCATTATAATATCAAATAATATTATTCATGTATCTATCTAGAATAAACCAAATATAAACAAACTGTAAATAATTGATGATTATAACTTTGAAATTGATTCATTTTTGTATAATATCATTCGTAAAAAATAATATTTATGTAATTTACTTTTTTATCAAGAGGGAAAAAATTAATATATTTTTACAATAATAACTAAATTAGATGAAAAAATAGACATATTTCATCGAGGAGGTGGTAGTTCATACAATCCATAGTTTACATTTATATTTAATGGATAATGAATGTAAAGGACGGTGGATTAAAAATTTTCTCATCAATATTATAACATATATATATATATTACTTTTATTTCTCAATTTCACCATTAAAATAAGTGAATATTTACAGTGGTGAAAAACGATTCTTCTTTGTGGAGATGGTATTCTAAATAATTCACAAATGACTTTTATGTTTACTTAATATGAAATGGGATGTTTATTTAATTGTAAATCCTTTATAATAACATATTTCTTTATAAATACAATATTAATTTATATTTATATGAATTAAAAAAATTTGTTTTGGAAGGAAACAATGAAATGTAATGTCATTGGAAATAAAAAGTACTCATGTTGATGACTTGATATTTCCCATAGAATAATCTATGAAAATATGGGGCTTAAATAAATTTTTTTTGATAGAATTATCAGGGAATTTAAAAAAAATTAAATTGAAATAAAATAAAAGTAATTTTATTTGGAAATCGAATTCATTGAGATGTCTCAAGGGGTGATGAGTGACCTATTTATGAATGGTGAGATTAAATTTTTTGTATATTTAAAAAGTTATTATAAAGGTACTAATGACCCGAACTCTAATTTAGAACCATGTGTTTAAAATAATAGATATGGAGTTGCAATAAGTCTCTTCATCTCTCAACAATTCCATATTAATCTTGTTTTTTTTCATTTTAGTAATATATATTTCACATTTACATATTTGGTTTTACAAATCCAAATATTTCTAATGATGTAATTTATATTTAGAAAATATAAAAATACCTCATTAAAATACATATTATGGACTATTTCCAAATAACTAATTTATGTATTTCATAAAATATACATTTTTATAGAAAATTAATTTAAACAAGGTCGCATACAACATAAGAAACTGGTTTTTCTGATAAAGGGTGTTTCTATGTATAAAATATACCTAAAGGATAAAATTATCATAGTTTTTTATTTCAACAATTTATGTGGGCAGATTAACATAATGATAAAAATTTTATTTCATTAAAATTAACCTTTTTTTAGAAAAGTAATATTGAGAGAATAAAAAAAATATTTTTTTTGGAAACTATTTTTTATGTTATTAAAAATATATTTTCTAGATTCAAAAATGAATCTTCAATTATAAATTTTTATATCATAAAAAATAGTTGATCTTGATAAATGTTTAATATTTTCAAATGTTGTAGATACTTTTTTTTCAAAAATGATATGCTTTTAGTATAATTTTTATGTTAATGATAAAAGTAAAAATAATATATTTCATGAATATATAAAAACTCACCATAACGAAATATTTATATATAATTTTAATTTTGAACTTAATTTTATAAAATTTAAATTCTAAAATTTATAATTTTTTTTCATGAAAAATAAAAAAAAAAATTAATGTTTATTTTTTTGAAAATTGATGTTTTTAAATGTTATCTAATCTTAAAATTATTTAAGATAAATTTATAATTAAAACAAATTTAATATAATATTTCATATATTTTAATAGAATATCTAATAAAAATAATCAAATAAATGTGGTATATTTAATTTATTATTTTGTAAAAAAAATAGAGATAAAATAATTTAACAATATGAATTTTTCATTTTCTAAATATTTGAAATTTTAATTTATTATTATCATTATTATATAATATCTTTTATTCCCCTTAAATTTTAGTAATAATTATTGTATAATATATCCCAAAATGTTTCTGTTTTGTGTTGGATGTGAAGAATTCTATTTAAAATAGTATAATAAATATATATCTTCTAAAACACAAGGGTGTTGAATTCTTCACCCTTAAATAAATTTCATCCTCATAGTATTAATTATAACATAATTTTGAAAATATTTATGTGTATCTAAATTATACCTAACTAATGAAAAAATTTCATGATAAATATCATCATTACAATAATAGGAAAACATATGATTTTTCATATTATAGGTTTATCCCGGATATTGGGGTTTTCACCATCCATTTGAGTAAGGAGTCTATAAGTATTTGGTATTATCACCAAAATTATATAATTTCATTCAAAAGTTTATTAAAATTTCCATAAAATTGATAGGATAAAGTAGATTGATTATATATTTGATTCCCATTTTACAACTAATTGTTCCTTTAATTATAAAGGATAATTATAACACATTAAATACACTTATGGGTGGATAATATGTTTTTAAATTTTAATTTTAGAAAATAAATAAATACTTTATAAAACATATAAATAAGTTATCTTTGATAATTAAATAATCAGGGCGGTTATTTGATATTATTAACCATAATTCATGTTACAATGTAGTTGGTTGAAGATGTATCAATTACTTCTCTCATGTTTTATTAGTGGATGATCTTTGTGACATATTATATTTTATTTTTTTGAACCATATTTCTAGTTGTGATTGAATAGTACATATCATGTTATCTTTCCATAGAAGGTTTATAATGTGTATTATTTCTATTAGCACTTGAATTGGAAAAATAACTGACATAATTACCATAATTCACACAATTTAAGCACTAGGGCGTGGGTGGTTCATTACATGGAATCCTATTTCTAATGATTTTCTTGTTGTCCATTTCATACCCATTTGGAAATAATCCAATTCATTTATTCCATTACTACGTTTTACTCACTTTCAAAACCTCTAATGAACTTCTCTTTGTGCAACCTCAAATATCTTTTTCTTGAAGGTAGCATGTTTCTATTCAAAATATGTAACTTTTAATTTGTGTATCCAATAAAATCGTCGATCTCTTTTTGTCTGTAGAATAATGAGAGTCTCCTACATCAATTCAAAAATCATGTGTACAAAGAGATACCCCATTAAATATATTAAATAAACATATTACTAATTCCATTAGATATATTTTTTACAGGATACTAAATAATAATTAAATCATACTTTTGTTTGCTATAATAAAAAATGAGTCACTCATTGATAGTATTATGATGCTAACCACATAAATGAAAATGTATTATTCCACATTTTGTTACAGCATTATAAATTTTTCCCCACTTAAATCTAATGAATTTATTGAAAATATGTACTGACAAATATATTTATTAACTCTTCTTATTACATATATTATACCCTTATTTTACCTTATAATCCATAATGATACTCTCCACTAGTTATAAAATCCATAAAAATTATAAATTGAATTAATAACTCTCTAATTTTATGGGCACAGAAGAATATAAAATATCATTTTAGTCAAATTTACCCCTACTCAATATATAATGGATTACAATTCCAACTAAAAGAGGGTGTAGGATTCCTCAAGAATGTCTCAATATTTTGAGACACCATCATTGGTGTATTCAATAGCTAAATAAAATTAATGTTTTTAAATATATATTGAAATGACTAGATGATCCTTAATAAGAGTTTTTTATAATATCTATATCAACATTAGGTTTCTGATTTTATTAATTTCAACATTATCTATCACATAAATTTTTAAATCATTTCATTCATGTTCCTACCATTACGATTTTAAAATTATAATTTGAAATTTGTATATTATAGTTAGTGAAAGTTCATATAAGGTAAATGTATTCATAAAAGGGGTATTTCATATAAGACAAGAATATGTTATCTTATGTATCTATATGTTTCAATCTAAATTATCAATTGTTAGTTTTATAATTTTATTTTTACATTTTAAAATGATTCATAGTGGGTCATAATGTTAATGGGAATCATAAATGTATATATATTTTTGGTTTCAAACAAGGAGTAATATTAGATTACATTTTCAAGCACTGGGATAAAATTAAGATATTAAAAAATATTCTATTTTCTATTCTCTACCACTACGTATATCTATTAAAATGAAATATCAACATGTATAATCCATTAAATTGTTTTTCTAGAAAAACCAAAAAAATATACTAAACCAAAATATCATCATATTATCCAATACATAAATATTTAAACTAAAGATATTGAATTTTATTTTAATAATGATTTATAATATATTTTGAAAAAAACTAAACCCTCAGTCGATACCATTATAAGATATCATAGATGAATAATGAAATATATAATTATTATTTTCAAAAATTAATAATTTCATAACATAAATAATTTTACATAATAATGATACTATTATTTTGTTTCATATATGAATACCAACATAAACATTATATTTTATAATAGTCAGTAATATTTACTCATAAACACTCAAATGTAAACAGCATTATAACTGACTAACTTGTAATACCCACCATTTATCTAAGGGGATGAGTATATAACAATGGGGTGGAAAATAGTTCATAGTTTTGGAATTATAAGATATAACCAATGAGGATAAAAAGCTAGAGAATGATAAGTATATTGGTATGAAATGATAGTAAGATCCATGAATATAACATTAGAAAGACACATCCATATATAATATAGAGGAAAATACATGTAAAATTTTAACATAAATATGTTTAAAGGACAATAAATATTGAAACAAATTACAATATTAATCATAACATATTTAATCATGAATAATTATTTATTTTCCATAGTTTATCTAGATTCAGTTATATATTTCCAATTATTGATCAAGAATCAATAACCTATTCCCACGAGTAGATAATTCATCACAACATGATTTTAATTATCTAATGATATATAAATTTTTACCAATGCATTTTAATTTTATATTTGTCACATAAATTTCATAATGAAAAACCACGAGTTTGTGTTCCATATGATATTAATCATTAATCATAGAAACAATACCCATGGAATAAAATTGGTTTCATTCATTCCATTATTTTGAACCCATGGAATGGAGAATGTGTTTCACATCATTTCAAGATAGTAAATAAAATTTACATCAAGAATATAAGTGGATTATACCCAAAAATAATTTATCTTATAATATTATTTTATAAGGACATGTAGAAGGTAATTGGTAAAAATATATATAATTGAAAAAATATTTTAGAATTAAATTTGATATTTTTTGAGAATTTGTAAAAGTGATTCAAAAAAACCCCATTATAATTACCAAAAAAGTGTAAGATACTATATCATTGAAAGTTTATTATTGGTATTATCAATTGTGTAAAAATTAATATACATAATTTTAAAAATCTGTAATCATAATTAATTTTAAATAAATAAGTCTTAAAAATATATATAGGTAACAAAATGGAGATGTGAAGAAAGTTGGATTGCATTCACTTTTGAAATATAATATTCAATGAAATATCTCTTAAATACAAAACAATGTTCCAAAATGAATATTGATGTAATATAAAAAACATACATGTGAAATGTTAGCATCAATAATATATCAATAAAATGGTAAAAAATTATTTCAAAATAACTATTAATATGATGATAATTCTTTTTATATTGAAATAATATAAAATTATTTTATAATACCATTTCTGAAAATCCATATCATAAAAATATTTTCAAAACAACCTTTTGAAATGTGGGGAAATTCATTATAATGATCGAATGAGTTAAATTAAAAATTGTAATCTAAATATAGATATGTACAATAGTGAAAAAGAATGTATTCACTTAGCGGGGATTCCATTTTAATGGATAATGTGAAATATTATCATAAATAAAATTATTTTTATGTTGAATAAATTCATCATCAAAGATTATTATCATCATAATTTACCATTTCCCCAAAGAAGAATATATATAACTTCTAATAAAATCATTGGGAATAAATAAATTATATTATATGAAATTAAATAATGATTATGGATTTGAACTCAATGTATGGAATTTAGATTACAAAAAACATTGTGACAATAAAATCCATTTATTAGAAATACATTTAAGTAGAGAACATTAATAGCTCCTCTAACTCCAATAATTACATAAATTTTGTAAAAAAATTCATTATGATGAAATTTAATTTTATGAAGGATGACACGGTGCAAAATAAACAATAATACACAGGAAATTAAATTTGAGATAAAGAACCCCATAATAGAATCATGACTCCCACAAAAGCATTATATATCTATAATAAATAAGATAAATACCATAATGACATATTTGATATTATAATTTACATATAAAAAATTTAATAATCATTATTTATAATTGTTCTAAAATTTTATATTAGATTTTATTTATCTATTTTTGATATAAATTTTCAAAAAAATCTATTTTGAAATAACATAATAATAGTTTTTGTTTTATTCATTATTATAAAATTATTAATTATTCTCATAGCATAAATTTTTCATTAATTCAATCATCATAATTATTTATAATGTAATATTTACATCCAATTGTTTTTTTACGATCCATAATGATTAAATCGGTGAATAACATGTTTGAGAGATTTTTAATTAACTAAAAATGGTATCATATTTAATGAGTCAAAGATTATTTAAAAATTTCTATAAAATAACATTTAAATAATTACTTCTTTATAAAATATATTATTTATATTTATATTCACCTATTCCTCAATGGATATATCTAATTTCATTGTTCATGTTGGTAGTTACACTCATTCAAATATGCATATACCTTAATTAATAGATTTTTATATTTGTGAATGTAGTTTTATTTGTAATTACATAATTATTATATATGAATAAAGTTATAAATTATATAATTTTTTGATGTTTAATTATATTTATATACTATTAGAAATAATAATAGTGAAACTATATAAAAAATATTATATGATACTTGGTTGATGAAGTAGTCAACATAATACATAGTTGATGTTTTAATTTCTCAATCAATGACAGGGAAAGAAGTTTAATTATCATTTGTAACATAAATATAATAACTATATTTTATGACTGATATTTTTTCCTTAATTTGAACATTACAATCATTGAAGGGACACAGTTATAAAAAACTCACATCATCACTTTGTAGAGATGGTAGTCCATACAATGAACGAACGACATTTTGTTTCTCAACAGAAAATGGGAATGGGGATTAATAATTTTTCCAACATAATATATAATTAATGTATGAATGTTATTTATTTCTTAATATATTAATTTTAAAATTATTTTTTCAAATGTGAATATAAAAATTAAATATGTTATGAAGAATTTACTACTATTGAGCTCTTTGGATTTTTGTTAGAAGACAACATAAAAATGGAGGTCTCAAGATAACTTCTTTATATTTTAGGCACAATAAAATATAAAAGGATTATGAATGATATTAAATGAGTAGGGTTTATATTGTCACATTTTTTATTTATTGGTATTTATATGGTGTTGAGAGGTCCATTTTACAAGTTGTGTGAATTAAATTTTTGAAATTATAATCAATTATAATATAATAGGGTTGCATGAAAAACATTTCATTTTGATATTAAAATGAGAAATAATAGATAGAGGAATTTGATATGGATTTTAATTACTCAATAGTTAATATTTATAAATTTAAAACAATTTTTAAGCATTTTTTTCTTATTATTTTATCTTTTTTCTATTTTTGGTTTCATTGTACTGTTAAATTTTTACATAAGTAAATTACATTAAAATTCTAAAAATTATATGCCCCATATTAAATAATTTAAAAATATTGATTCCAAATCTAAAAACCATTTTATATGATCTAATTTGTATTCTTATCAAAATTTTATTTCACTATTATTTATATAATGAATGAAAACCCATTCTTAGAAGATGTGAATTTTTAGGTACAAAAGATATATATTGGATAAATTTATCATTATAAATGATTTGTATATTACAATTTGTTTTATTTTATGAAAAAATTTATCTATCCATAAATTACTATAAAAATATTTTTTCCCAATGTAAAATTAAAATAAAATACTTTAAATATTATCTTTTATTATATTTTATTATATATTAATAAAAATTGATTTCATAAATTCATAATATTATTTAAAAATGTATATATTTTCCCATAAATTATTTTTTACAAGGAAATTTTTTAAAAGTCATTAAGCGACACAAAATTATTAAAACATCAAAAACTATTTTCTTTTAATAAATTATTTAGTTTTTAGTATTCACATTAAAATAATCTATTTTTGAAAATGTTCAATAACTCACTATAGGTAAATATATATTTTTTTGAAAAAAAATGTATATATTTTTAAAAAATTATAATAAAAATATTTAAAATATATATTTTATATTAATATACAAAATTTAATGAAAATTTTATTTTATTAATAATTTATTTTTTTATTAATTATGTATTCTTTTATTGTTAAAAATAATTTTTTTATCTAAATTATGTATATACATTGGTTGTTTTATTTTTATATCAAACCTTTACATCATAATCATTTAAATATTGTTAATTTAATTTATTGACAATTTAAACATTTATTTGGGAAAAAAATTAATCCATATTAATTATTTAATCTATTTTCTTGAAATTTTAATTAATTTCAATATATTTCATTACATGATAATTTATTTGTCATAAAATTTCATAATAGTTTTCATCAAACATTTAATAGATCATTTTTATTTCGCATTATTCATAGGGAAAACTATCTAGCATAGTATTATTTAAAATATATATATTAAAAATCTCAAGGGATTATATTTATTTTTAGTTTAATGCCACATGAGATTATCTATTTGTGCCATTGGATTTTATGTTCCTAAATATTGGGACTTCATAATTATATTCTCTTTCAGGATCTAACCATACCATGATCATTTCTATTTTTGCAAGCTTTATAGAATAAGGATTTTGATGTGATGCCATGTATTAAGTGAGGAATTGTGAAACTAACAAGTCAGTAACTAGGGATCAAGTAATTATTAAAATATGTGCTACTTCTCAATGATAAATGAAGAAATCATTAATTAAAAGGGACGGAATTACCACATTGTAGGGGGAATCTTCCAATTCAACTTAATTTTTAATCCTATACTAAAATGATAATGAAAATATAGATATTCTAAATAATATAGTCTTCCAACTATTACATCCAATTAGCGATACATTTATTATAATATTTTCATTTTACATCAGAAAATATAGTAAGGATCCCTCGACTCATTGAAAATATAAAAAACCATATATTCTTAATAATCCCTTCTTCATGTTATATGAATTTTATCTATATTTGTTTCTACTAAATAATTTATTCTCCTCTAAAACCATTTTCCAAAGTATTATGTCAATTTTCAATTAGAAATTATGATTCAAATTACTTCACTATCACAATTTAACTCCTCTTTCAAACTAATGCTTTGGATCTTAAATAAAAATATCATGATCACCCAATTTAAAATTGGTAGTTATTATGAACTGAAATAGACACCATACTCATCAGATGAATCATTGTAATCATTATCACCTAAAATATCAGAAATTTAATTTCTATTTCATGTTCTATGTCATTATTAAATTAAAAATTCATTTTTAGATGATACCAAAAAACTATAATGATAAATTGGGATGTGTTCAAGGAGGAATGTCATAGAGGACCTGAAATATCTTAAATCACTGAAATCTACAAATATCAACCTCCTAAATTGATATATAACTCTATAAAATTCATTTACCCATTCACTCGACTACAGCTTGGACAAAAAAAATGGCGCGGTTATCCAATAACTTCCAACTCCATCAAAATCGTTTAACACAATCTATTTTGGTGGTGATAAGATACTGTGACATGGGGGTCACAAAATCTCTAGAGAAAAATAAATAAACATGAATCTTTAAAATGGACTGGTATTATCACCACTTCATTTCCATGTTCTATACTCAAGAATACAACATATCATAAGGGGTTTTTTAGTGGAGGTCTCTAAAATTATATAACTAGAAAAATTACTCAATCTAACAACTTTAGTGAGAACCTTAACTACAACATGGATAACATTAGTTGGATTATCTTCCATAGAATTTGGACTAGTAATGTGTTTTATTATATAATAATTTTTTGTAGTCCAAGAACCTATGGATTGTAATCTTATTCTACATCATCTCTATGTCTCCTTCAATTATTTGTTCACCATGAAATCCATTCATGATATATAGAAACTAAAAACAGTTAACAATGTATCACTTTATTCAAATAAAATTTAATATGATTTATGTATTGGAAAAAAATCATGAAAACTTATTCATTATCACCACCCATCTGACTGGGGCCCATTCGATGACTACCCCAAACATGCCTCTAATAGATTAGGGGCTGAAGACTAGCACTGAGTATGAATAGACAAAAAATGGGGGGAATTAGCCTAAATTAAATGTACACAAACACACACATATCTCCAAGCCCCAAAATGATGAAATGTAAAATAACTAAAAGGATTCATGAATAATTATATTATTCTACAACATATTATGAAAGAGAAAGTACTAGAAAGTAAATAGTGAAAAAACATCCCCACTACAAATGGAATGTGACCATAAGTCCAACAAAAATGAAAAGGGTACAGGGAAGGATATCTGAAAACCGCAGAAACACTCCTCTGTCTTTTCCCTATAACCAAGCACCATCCAGTCCTAATCTACAAAGGACTCTGTCAAAAGGTAGATCATCTGCACATGACATGAAAAATGCTAAAAGACCCATATAGGGTTTAGTATAACAATACAGAATAGGAAACCCAAATCCAAAAAACAAAACAAAAAAGGAAATAAAATTCAGATCCACGTAGTTATATGTCTACAGATCATATGACAATGATATCCAGATATATTCAAGGGAGACACCACACTATCAGGCATTCATAACCAACTTTCATTCATAGGATTCCATTTGTTGTGTGATCATTTCAGGATAACTCACTCCTTGAGCAATTATATCATAGGAGATACTTAAATAATAGGTCTATGTTATTTTTTATTTTCCTAAATAGAACACATTAGTTAAGGATCACTATGATACATTGAGAGGGGATCTCACCCAAAACCATTGGGGGATACCATGAATCGAATATGGATTAACCCACTATGTAGGGGATCACAAGCTAATGATTCCACAAACCCTAAGGATGTGAACCCTAGAAGGAGGATCAATTCACTACTCATAGATATGATGTTGATCCTACAAACTAAATTATGTTTGATAGAGGAACGCAGTCTAGTCCCACCAAGGGATACTGTATCTTTATATCAGACTCGAAATTTTGAGGGGATTATAATCGCTTGATGTAAATGTAATTAAATACAAAACCATAGAGGAAAGGACCAAAGGAATGCTCTCAACATATACTAATGAAAACTAAAAACTCACCATTGGACATAAAATATCTATATCAATGTTAGGTGCACATCACTGTAGACGGTTCATTGATTAGACATTCAGTTTATGAGTTATGATCTTTTGAATGAAGCAACCCACACACATTCCTGCCTCGATGGACATAACTCCACGGTAGGTCCCCAACCATAGTTCTTGACTACTATTGTTGGTCCCCCCAATGTTAGGGAGATGATACCATGGTCTACCGTTAGGTTCGACCGTTGTGGTTAGTGCACCCATGGTATCTCAAGCTATAGTGGCCCCACAATCAACCATTGTAGTCGACCGTAGTGATCATCCACAACTAGACTCCACCCCGGAGGCACTATATTTGTCTTGTGTATGATCTAGGTTTGACAATACCCACTAGACTGACCCGATCCACTGAACCAGACAAGCTTGTCTTCCTGAATTAGACCTCCTGGCCCGACCCTCTCCATGCCATTGTTGCCTCTCTACATACACCATTGATACCGCTCCACATATACTACTTCCACTTCCTCATCCTCCACCAATGCCATGTCCACCTCCTTCATTCCCAAATGTATGTGGCTCCAACACCCATATGCACTCTACCACTATGTGCCGCCTTCGACTGTCAGTCATCACCACCACATCGACGATCACTTTCCCATACCACTATTCCTCCTCTAATGCATGAAAATCAAAACAGTTCTAGATCTAATATCCTTGGTTACTGAACTCCATAGACCTAGTCTTCGTTTTCAATTCATCTCAAATCCAGTTGTCCAATAAAGTCCAAAACTGCATCGTATCATTGATCTTAGAATCATGGGGTTCTAATAGGGAAAACCATGAAGAATTGAGAGAGTAAGTCACAATAAAATTTAATGGGATGATCCTAGACCAATGTTCATGTTGACTGTGGTTCATCACTATTTTAACGATTTAATGAAATAAAAAAACTGAGGAATGAACTCTCGATAACCCCATAAAATAAACCATCACACAAACATGATTGATCCTTAGGCTAATCTATTTATGGATTAGTCTACGTTCATCATGGTAATCAATAACTGGGAACATCTTGAATGATCACCGAGATGGAATTGTGTACCTAGACACATGTGGTAAACCCATTAAAAAGTAAATCTATATCCCATCCAAAATTCATTATGGCTCCTTAAATAGTGGAGGAAAACTCTCTAGAACATGGAGCTCAGACATTTCTTACAGGAAAGTGTTCTATCAAGATAAAAACTCTGCAAATCCTTTCTTCATTCTTGGCCAAAAAAACTAATGTTGGAGGTTTTGGAATATATTCACTACACCATGATGTAAAACTAGATGGAATGTAACATACTACCCCAGAAACTCCCCCTGTAATTCCAATGGAACTACTGTGTACCCTCTGAAAAGAAAAATATGATCCCCACCTATGGAATATTCTTCAGGTGTATTCAATATAGACAGGTGAGCATGTTATGTCTCACAATCGGTATCCCCATGTTGTGGTTCCCAAACTCACTATAATAGTGGAGGGGATAAAACCATAGAATGGAGGTAACATCCTCCATATGAACCCATAAAGGATATCTGCTATGAGAATAAAAACTCTAAATCCTTATTCAATAACTATGATCTGGATCTCTTAGTCTGAGTATCCATCAACACCTTCCCCTTCCCAAGAGTTTATAAAATATCAATGTTATATTCCTCGAGGAACCCTAGCCATATCCTCTTCCTGATCATCAGATCCATCGAAGAGAATATATACTTGATACTATATTGATCATTGTAGATGATAAACTTATCACCCATCAGGTAGTGTTACTATATCTTCAATGTGAAGACTACAGGTACTAACTCAAGATCAGGGGTCACGTAATAATGCTAATGTGGACTCAAATGGTGCAAAACATAGACAATCAAAACATTCATCTACATTAGGAAATAATCAATCTTGAATCTTGATGAATCACAGAATCCCACATACTCGATGTCTTCCTCCGGTAACCACATGATGGGAGTGCTCTTCAACGTATTCCTTAGCTCTTGAAAGAACCTCTAGAAAGTTTCTGCCCACAAAAAATACACCATTTCCTGCCAAAGATTTCATGGGTGGTTATGATCTGGAAAAGTCAGGTAAAAACCTCTAATAATACCCTTGAAATCCAAAGAAACGTTTCACCTCAGTAACATCATTGGATGGCTCCTACGAAAGCACAACCTCAACATATTATAAATCCACTACAACTACAACCTCTAAAATTTTATTTCCTATAAAATAGACCACTCCAATATATAACAGACACTTAGAGAAATTCTAGTATAGTTGGTGTTATCATTGTCTGTTTGGGACCATCCTCAAGTGTCTTTCATTCTCCTCCTCATATTCGGAGTACACAAGGATGTATTTAATGAAGACAATTAAACAAAGGTCAATGTAAGGATAAAATATCTTATTCAAGAGTCCCATGAACACGGTTAGGGTGTTCTCCATTCCAAAAATAATCTCCAAGTACATATACTGACCTTGATGACATATTAAGGCCATTTTTGGTATATCCTCATCCTGTAATGGATGTTGGTGATATCCAAATCCAAGTTTAATCTTTGAGAACCATCACGCCTCTTTTAATTGATCAAATAGGTCATAGATCCTTGATAGTGGATTCTTCCTTTTATTGGTTATCTGGTTTAAAAACTAGTAATCCACACTTAACCTCATCATACCATCTGAATTTTTAGCAAACTGAACTAGGGATTCTCAGGTGAAACACTGGGTCTCATGAATCTCATCCTCTACAAGTCCTCCAATTGTATCCTAATTTCATGAATATCTATGAGATCCATCTTGTATGTAGGTGTAGATATTTGTGTCGTGTCGGGGTATAGATCAATGAAAAATTAAATGTCTATATGGAGAGGTAAAAAATGAGCATCATCAGGAAAGGCATCCTCAAACTCCGCTGCCACTATAGGAAAATGAGGACTCATAACATCCACTAAACCATGGGTGAGGCCATCCAACTTTTTGGTAATCAGCTTCACCCTCCTATGTGTGAGTCCAACCAATGATGACTATGCTTCTTTCTCACCAACAAAGAGAAATATGATTCCATCACTATTGAAACACCAAACCTTTTTCCTAAAATAAGAAATATGGACAGGAATTTTGAATAGCTAGTTCATACCAAGAATGACTTCATTAGTCCTCAACAACACTTCCAAGAGGTACCAACAATAACTCTAACCTCCAAGATTCATGTCACTCTATCATCACAAGTGTGTGATCATTGAGTCTCCTCTATTAGAAGTCTCCAAGTATAAGGGTCGATTATTCTATTCCATCAGAATCTTTGAGTCTTGAACATGATTCATGGAAAGAATGGAATGACTGGAAACTATGTATATAAAAACTAAAACTAAGGTATAAAATAAGAAAATCTTTCCTAGTATCATCCTTAGAGCCTCAGGGTCATAAGAAACCATTACATGTAGTTATCCTCATCCTTTTCCATAGGCTCAATAATCCTGGCGTAGACAGCCTGGGGTGGTGGCGGTAATAGGTTGATCCTCCAACCACCTCATTATTCCAAGCATTCCCCTTTTCCATGTCTAATAACCTAGAAAAAATCCAGATTTTATCTATATTTCTTCATTGGATGTCCCTCGACCTTATCCCAATCAAATGTACAATAGGTCGTACCATCTAATTCTAGATGTCCCCAAATGCCGCATGAGAAACATTGTCATTCACTTTCCAAATTCATGCAACTATGGGGCCATACACTATTGAACCTGAGTAATGGGATCTCCCATTGAAGCACCCAAACAACTAGAATCCCTATGACTATCGATGGATACCTACTTCTTAGGTCTCATTTATTAGGTGCCCACTACTCACCCCGCTACCTATGTCTTCTCTTCTAGAAAAATCTCCACTATCAATGTCAGATCAAATAATCAAGCATATGTATAAATGATAAGGGAGAACGCTAATTCCAAGATGACCTATTGTAGGTCATGCATGAAAGTCCAATCCCTAAAGAACTGGTCTTTTACCATATCAATGGAGTAACGATAGAGATCAGAAATCTTTGCGGAATAATTTTCCATGGTCATATTTCCCTATGCGGATGAAGGAGCTCTTGATTGTATACAAATATCAACATGGTGATATGGGACACTACTATGATGTGATACTCGATGTATTTATAGAAGAGTTTTGTCTCGTCATGTGATTGAATCACCAAGCTCCACCATCACCAAGAATATCCCTGCATAAGACTCGCGACAAGGACTGGAATCTGGTCAACAAGAATCCTCACACGGTGGAAAACCTGGGGGATTGTGTCCAGCTAATACTCATCATTCATGGGGTCTTTCATTACATTAAACCTAGGAGTTTACATCCTCTAAAACTTGTACAACATAGTTATCCTAAGTGCATCTCACACATGTAGTGCTGGTAATTGATGTTTCTCGATGGGTGGTAGTATGGTTGGTATCCAAACCAAATGTTATATCATGGGTACATGCCCCAATATCGATTCCACATTTTTAAGAATATCATCATCATTATTACATGGTGTAATCATATATAGCTATTTTAATGGAGCAATCCTAAAATAAAATGAGATATACCATAATAAGTAGAGCATATCTAGGGAGTTGAATCAAGAAGGAAAGAGAAGACACATCGATTCCTATATGATGAATATTACATTGTTTTTCATTACAACCAATGTTTTCATGTAATGAGTCTAAAATAAAGAAAAAAAGTCATGATGTAAGGATATGTCAGTTGTTGAATTGTTATTGGGATCCCTGGCCTGATAGTTGAACACGAAAAACATAACATGATTGACCGAAACCAAAATCTGAGACTCGTAGTACTAATGTAGAATTGACATGCGTTTTTAACCACAGTGTCATGACCCATCCCATAGGGTCCCATTCCATGACTACCCCAAGAATTCCTATACTAGGCTAGGGTTTGGTGACTAGCACAGAGAATGCATATCCCTAAAATGGGATCCATTAGCCAAAATTTCCTATACATATGCACATATAACCAAGACCAAAATGCTGAAATGTAAATGAAAATTATGTATGTATGAATACATCTAAGATCCCACAATAGAATACAAAATTGAAATTACAGGAAAGTAAACAGGGAAAAAAACAATCATACTAAAGGAGTCTATAACCACAAGTATAACCTGAATGTAATGTGTATTATGAATGTTGTCAAAAAACAATTGGAACACATCTAAGATTTTCTGGTATAACTTTGAATTTTTAGGTCATGGTGTTCCTAGGACTCCATAAAAAGTTCGATCATCTACATAAGAGATGACATATCTAGGTAAGGCCCTTACATGGGTGAGTATAACAATACATAGTTGGATAATCTAAAACCACTATGAAATACAACAAAGGAAAGTACATTTATCTCATCATAGGTATATATCTATAGCACACATAACATGGATTTCCCAATATACAAACGATATACCCCACCCCATCATGTGGTAATAACTACCCACCTGCCACATAATTCCACTCTATGAAAGCTCATTCCATGAGAACCCACTCCTCGAGCCATCATATTATCAGTGATAGTCAACAAATAGGTATAGTTCATTTGAGACCTGCAAAAATATAATGAATTGGTTAAGGAAGGCTATGATACATAGAAAGGGGATCATGCCCAGAATCACTAGGGGATACAATGAACCCAATATGGATTATACCACTATATAGTGGATCACATTCCATTGATTCCACAAACCCTACAAATGTGTCCTAGTATATAGAGAATCAACTCCATGCTCCTTGAAATTATACTAATTCTAAAAAATCTACTAAGGGTGAAAGAGTATCTCACTCTAGTCTTACATAGGGATACCATAACTCTATCAGAGACTCAACCTCTATACGGGATTAGAATCTAGTTATGTTAATGTAATACCGCATTGAAACAGTAGGGCAAGGGACAATGGAAATCATTAATCCTATAATGGTGGGAAATAAAAACCCACCATTGGTCTCAAATTTTATGTCTATACATTTGCGTCTCATTACTACAACTGTTTGTCGATGGGACAAAACTTTTTGTAGTTATTTTCATTTCAACGAAGATTCCCACAGTCCTTCTAAGACCTCAAGATCTACATCCATGGTAGGCACACCTATTTTCTTTTGTGGTTCCACCTACCATGTGTTCACTGCACCTGTTGTCATCAATCATGGTCAGCCATGACTGGGATCCACCACAGTTTCCCTGGATCCGACCAGGGTCCGACCTCAGCCACTGGCCTGACCAGACCCAGTGTTCTAACCCCACCAATATTCCTTATCTGTACCGCATGGACTAGCCCACTCTATGTCGTCACCGCTCATCGAACCCTTCTTGGCTAGACCCACTCTTCCGCCACACACCGCCGCTAGCCAGTGGTCACTGAATCTATGCTGGTGGTCTCTTTCATGGACCATCACACCTCATTTTGTTGCATGAATATTGATACAATCCTACATTTGAGCCCCATTGGTCCCAATATAAAATGATCTGGATTTAGTTGTTAATTTTAACTGAATTTGGGGGTCCATTCCAGTTCGGAACCACCCAAAAATGTCAAACATCAAACCTCGGGCTTCCAAAGGTGAATAATGTGATGAACGGATGGATGAAAGAACAATAAAGTCTAGAGGTATGAACCTCAATCAATGTTTTTGTCAATCATGGATTTTTTCCATTATAATGGAAAATAAAATCCCAACAACACTCAAAAATCAACTCATGATAATCTCACAGACACAGTCGATCAGTGGCCTAATTAGTTCAAAAAAAGTCAGAGTTCGTCATGGGAATTAATAACATGGAAGAATATATTGAATTAAAATCCCTACCATAATTTGGATAGATCGCTGATGAAGAATGATCAATGTGTTTTCATTGTTGGTGAGATCATCCAAGATAGGTGTCCGTCAATCTTCTATATAAGGTTCCGTTATCATTCATTAGAATGGATTTTCAGAGCATTATCAAATGATCCACCAGATGTTCTATGGTATTGTGGTTAGCAATTGAATTATGAAAAATAGTCATATTTAAGTTATAAGATATGTCACCGTGTCAAAAATAATTTTAAATGAATTATTTTATTTCTCGTATGTCTGCGATATTGTTTTCAAAAATAACCCACTCCAACTAAAGTCAGTTTGCACCTACTGTAAAGCCGCTATTTTTAACTTAACCATGCACTTTGATTTCTGATTGAAGAACCCATTTATGAGTTATTCCACTTTTTAAAAAAAACACACACGAAATTAAATAATTTTCAAACTAATGTTATGGGCACACTGGGCCTCATGATCACACATTCTTTCAGCGCATGGTCTTGAAATAAATCCATATAATATCTAAAATTATTACATAGAAAATACAATAATTTATAATACTATCCTCTACTCAAAAATAACATACATAAAATTCCAACAACCATCAAATAAATATTGGTCTTCTCAATATCTTTTCATGATTTCATTGAAAACCATGGATCATAAATTACTATTAATGGAATATAGTATCAATGTATCACCATTGAATAAATATAGTAATACACGAGTGAATTAATTGTAATAAAAATTAACATTGAATAAATAATATTATATTTTCTTCAAGGTAGGGTTCAATATGAATCTTTCTCAAACATTAAAATAACAATCATCAAACTGAACATCATTATCACACCAAAAATTATTTCATACTTGAAAGATTCATGGAAACACATTCAATAAATTGTTAAAACAATTTATACAAGATGAAATAATATCATAAATATTTTAATAACTATATATAAATATATTCTTTCCCAATGGTAACACATATCAATGATTACTCAACCTGTATTTTATACAACACCTATGAATAAAATAGACAGATAAAAATAATTGCAAAATTAATTTTATCAATTTTTGACCCCTTTAAACAAAATTATACAATATCATTAGTAAGTAAATCAACATCATACCATAAATATATTTAGAATGAGGTTGAATATAAAAACGTAACCTCATATTATATAAGTCATCAATTGATAGTAGATTGGTGAACATATTTTCATGTTTCACATTTTTTTGAATCAAATTGAAATGTCATATCAATCTTACCCACCACATATTTTATGATGTTTTATTTAATATAAGTTTTATATACCTTTAATTTTAGAAATTATTTTATGAAATATTACTTTAATTGTAATGATCACATCATAAAAGTAATGAAAACATCAATTCAACATTTAGATCTTCTATTTGAGTCTCCATCCACATATTTAACAATAATTCATGGGTAGCATGAAAATATTCTAACTCAATAGTGTAAAATGTATCTAAATTTGACCTTCCTGAATGTAAATTAACAAATAATGTTTCTATCATGAATTAACCATAATATATTTATCTTTTATCATCAATAAATCCTTCCCAATCCACATTTTAAAAACTAAACATACCAAGCATCCATTTGTTATAACATTTCAACACAAAATCACTTTTATATTGGTGTATCTATGTATTAATATTTTATAAATAAAATTAGACACTTTTTGTGTGTTTATACTTATAAATAATAGTATCAACATATATAATTTTTTGTTATTTTTTTATGTAATGTAATCTTCGGACTGGCTTACAAAAGTTTATTCGATTTGCATCATTTACATGCTTATTTTATGTGATCATCATTCCTAAAAAATGTGGTATAAATAGAAATTAAATACATTATTCCTAAATTATTCATCATTTTATTAAAATAATATTCTTCATTTACAAAAACAAATTCCTTCTATTGAGAAATTTTCAATCCCATAATTTATCTCATCTCCCATTTAGAAATTCATATTCTTCATGATGGCTTCATGAATTGAGTACAAATATATTTTCAATTTCATTTGCACATATAAATCCTATATTAATATATAAAAAATTTATCATATTCAGTACGTGGAAAAACATATGGTTGTTCAATATAAGCTTCTTCTTTTAATTCAAAATTAATGAAGGCTATCGTAACATCCATTTGAATGATCTTGCAAGGCCTTTGATGTATAATGGAAAAAAATATTTATTATATCATATATTTTGATTGGTACATTTTTTACATCGACTTCATTTTTTTCAAAAAATGAAAATTTTTTATACATCCAACATTCATTATTTCTCACTACTTCCCCCTATTTTTTTTTTTTTTCAGAACACCAACTTTGTCCTAATAATTTTTCTTCTATTATGATCAGATTAAAATACCCATGACCTATTATATTGAAGTTGATGAGCCTCAACATTAATTTAATAAATACAATCTATATATTTTATTATTTCTTCCTATAAATTTTCTTCAACAAAAGAGATAAATGATGTATGATATTTTATCATCTATATTTTTCTTATTTGAATATGTGGTCCTAGATTTACAACGATAATTTGAACCCAAAAAATTTATTTTCTTCGGATGATAATTTGAAAATGGTTTTTCATCATCATTTTTTTGAATCAAATTATTAAAATTTTACTTCCTAATTATTATCTCTATTTTTAATGCTTTACAATTGTTTTTAACAAAAATAAATTCATCTTCATTATATATTGCACATGAATTTATCATGATAGATTACATTTTTTATTTTCCCACTATGTTAACATCAACAAAATCCAAAATATATTATGTCTATTTGATATAGAAATGATATAATATTCCATTTGTGGATAAAAAAGTATGTTTCCATTAAAATATATTCTTCCAAAATTTAAAACTTTTTCACATTTAACATTTATAATACATGAATAAAAAAATATTAATAAAATGCATAACATGGATAATTTTATTAATACATATCCTAAAAAAATATATTATGATTTTTCATATAATAATAATGATTTATAAAATGAACCACTTCTATAAAGACTTGTCTCTAAAAATACTATGTTGTATCTTTCTCTATGATCATAGTTTAAGCCATATCCACACAAAAAATATTATTTAGTTTAGCACATATATATTTTTGGAATGATTTGAATACTATGTCCATGATTAATACCCTTATGTTCATGATAAGAATAACATATTTTTCAAGCATATACAGAACAATTTTTAGTTCATTTATTCTTTAATGAGTAATAATAAACATTCTCTACAATTATCTTGACTCTATTATAATGTTTCATTTAATAAATTTTGTATTTCAATAATATAACACATGTAATATGTCAAATATAATCAATAATGAAAATGAAGTCATTATATATATCTTTTTAATGCCTCTTCATAGGCAATAAATTGTCATATTGAATCAATTATAACTTATGAGTAGTGTGTATTTCAAGATTATTCTATAGAGTATTAAAAAATGTGATATGTTGACTTGTAGGAAATATAAAATTCATTTATATATTAAACATATAAATAATCTGAAAAATTGTTTATATAAATATGATATTACACGTTCCTTTGGCCATTGTGACCATGTCATAAATTCAATAGTCAAATTTATTCCTTTATTCTTATATAATACTAATTTATAGATTCACTAGTATGAAACAAATTTAATCTTCTTAATTTAACTTTTTTTGATATATACATCACTAAATATTTTCAAGAGCACAGTTTTTTCTAATAAATCAATTCCTTCCCTTTGAAAAATAACTGAGACACGCTAATAATAGAGTGTTTCTCTCCATATACCAAAAAACAAGTTTTTATATTTCAATTGATCTAAGTCAATTATTTTTTACCAAAACCATTTTATTTTCAGTGTAACATAATTTTAAAAGATCACCAATACATATTAATATTTTTCAGTATCCATGAATATGTACATATTTCTGGATATATGAGAAGAACAATCAATATCCAAAATCTTTAGAAATTCTACATCATATGTTTTTAGGTTACATCATACAACTGAGATTTTACGTTTTTATTCTTATTCTTATTATGAGAATTGTAAATACTGTATTTTGAATAATGTTTTACTATTATACAAACAAGACACTCATTTTAAAGTTTAACATGTTTCTCACACGAATCACAAACATATTACAACTGATGAAATCTATCTAATATTTGCATTTTAGATTTACAAGATTCCTATTAATTATTTTATTTTTAGAGAGATGAATACAAACAAATTTATTCATTGTATAATATCTAAAATCATTATTTTATTATAAATTAATCCAAAAAAGGATTTCAATGGTCCTTATATATATATATTGAATCAATAACCATAATCAAACATACCTTCCTTTATAATCAATTTTTTTGAACTATAATCATGTATTTCTGCATTATTCCAATAATTATTTTATAAAAAAATTTATAGACTTATATCTATTTATTATTCTTGTGAATATTAATTTTTATCCCTTATTTTATATCCCCATTTGTAGCATTTTTTTAATTCATTTGGATGCACAAAAAATATAATAAATCTGGTTAATAAAATAATTTTCAATAAAAATAGTATTCTTGATTTGATTTATCTTATCTTGAATAACACATGATTGGTCAATATTTTTATCTTTATTTGTGAAAAAACACTATTTAGGTGTATTAGAATTTTAATTACAAAAAGTTTACCTAACAATAAAAATATAATTTTATAAATTAAGACTATGTTTTTTAATATCATTTTCCGTACCATTTATTTGTTTTGTAAGAAATTTAACTCATATTCGATATATTTCATTGATTCAAATATTATGACTCTTATTATATTAAATTAATAAAAAAACATATTCAATTCATCAACATGATTCTCCATTATTATTATTTTCTTCAATAAAAACTGAATTATATTTTCTAGAAGATTGATTTTCATCTTAATGTAATTTATCTCTATTTAAATAATTGATATGAGTACATAAAACTCATTTATTTCTATTTTTATGAATAGTTATTTATTATTTTCATTAATTTCATTATCATTATAAAAATATTCACTATTTAATTATCCATTATTCACATTTATTATGATTGTTTTTTCATCAACATCTATTGATGTATCAATTTATTCTTCCAAATCACTACTATAACTTCTTCTTCATTTATGTATTAAAAATTATTTATAGAATTATGAATAATTTCTCTTATTATAATTAAAATAAACTAATTATTTTTCAATATAAAATTATACCTTCTTAAAGACACTCCTTGAAGCTTCCTTTTCTTCTTTATTAACATTATTTTTATTCAACTAAGGAAATTTTATTTAAACATTTCCAAATACTACATAGCCAAATAATTGTAGAATAGTTTTTTTAAATAGAATATCACGTTCCACTTACAATATTTCTCGATATTATATACATATTTTAATCAAAATTATGACTTAAATGAGAATGAGAATCGGTTTAATCAATATTTTTTTCAAAATATTGCACGTATTACATCTCTTTCTATAAGGCCATCAATGATATTTCTTTTTGATCTATCCAATTAATCTTGATGGTACAATATTTTATTATCTCATTATTTATAAGAATAAATTGTGAATCATGTCAAGGAATAGTTTCTAGGACACATCCTTCAAAATAAGATAAATTATCCCCAAACCATCACAAGAATATATAAATTATTTTTTCAAATAATTTTGTATAATCTAATTTATCATAGTAAAATATAACTATACTCATAATATTATTAAATAAATTGAATAATTCTTCCTAAATTTCAAGTTATTTAAATTTATTATTATTATAGTTAAATCTCATGATTAGTGTCATTGCATGCTTCACCTTATTATTCCATTAATTGATATTTGTAGTTTTATCCAAAATTGGTTTTATTAATTCCTATAACATTTATAACATTCTTTATAGAGAATAAATTATATAAATATTTTATTTCATGACAATAATTACAAGTATTACTTATATATATTCATGACAATGTAACATTTTTAGAATGACGTAGATAACCATAAGCTTATGCCTCCAAAACATCCAAACTAATTAACAAAAGTTATGGAAACATATTTTCCATCAATATATGATTGTTTTCTTAAATAAAAAGAGAGAATCCACATTATATGGATTAAATTATTATTTTACATGATATACACTTCGCATTCAGTAATACTTACATAAAATTGGGAGATAATTATTCTAAAACATCAAAAAAAGAATCACTAATGAAGGGATCCTATATAGTGACAACACATGAAAATTATAATTTGGTATTAGGGAGGAACTATTGAGAGCTTGGTGAATATTTTATTCTACTTATTTTATGATTCCTTGTTGAATCCACAATCATGAAAATTTAAAGTGAATCTTGATCACTATTTGACAAAACACGTACAAATGAATAGAATAATAGATTTACATGGATCATTCCTCCAAGGGAGTGGAACAGTCCTAAAAATGTTTTATATTACACAAGGTTCATTTGAAAAAAAGTTTCAACGAGTAGGTACAATGAGAAATTATTATCATTAGAAAAATATGATATAATAGATATATACTATTTTAGTTCATCCCAAACTAGAATAATAAATTATATTTTGATATAATCAAAAATAAATACTTCCATCTATACCCATGAATTGATGGTGAAATAATTCATATATTCTTTATCATCCTGAGGAAATAAATAATGGATATATTAACTCTCTTCCAATAAGTGCAATCACTTCTTCATTTTATTCTCTTAATCATCATCTAAAATTTGTTCTCACTATTTACCCAACTTAGATATATCTTCTCCTAAAAAACCAATTTTGTCCATTGTATCACATCATATTTTATTTTTAATTTCAAATAAAAATAAATTCATGATATTGTTTTAACTCATCTTTAAAACAAATCCTTTGGAAACTAAATCTAAATATCCCGGTCCAAAAAATTTTAATGGATAGTTAATATGGAAAAAAATATTTAAAAATGTCATTTGATGAATATATGTCATCATGATCCCTAAAAACTACCAAGATGGAATTTTGATATTGTGGTATAGGGAATAATGGTACATAAATTTATTTTTATATTGTTTCTACCTAACTATAAAAATTTTATTTCAAGATGACAATGGTAAATGTTGTATAGGCTAAACAATCTTGAGAAAAAAACAAATCCATACAAATAAACCCTATGGAGTTGACAAATAAATATATCATAGTCTTTTATCCATTAACATGACCATGGTGTAGAAAAAACAACTATGTTGTAGAGGCCCCATGAATTCAAAAACCATAACAGTCAATATTGATGAGATCTATGAAATGGATTATTTATTGTGGCGTGGATGATGACAGAAATCTATGTCCATTGAAATCATGTAAATGCAACTCTATGGTGTGATATTCTCACTTCATCACAGTATATAATTTATTTTATTTATAATAAAATAGTTTATTGTTTTTTTTGAGGTCCCCAAAAATTTTATAATCCCAACAACTCATCAATATGAGCTAATTGGAATGGATATATTTAGTTGAAGTCTCAACTGTATTGTGGACACTATTTCTTATATGTTTTTAATTATTATATGGTGTTATCCATGTTTCGTTTCCATGGAAACCTACACTATATAATTACAATGACTCCATCAATTATTATATAATTAGGAACTTGTTTCATGAATAATAAACACAAGGGGAAGGTAATGTTGAATAAATAAATTTTAACACATAGAATATGATTTATGTGTTTCCAAAAAAATACGACATCTTTAATTATATCATATTCTCGAAAAAATAAACCAAAAAATTCAAAAAAAATCATTAAATATTCTATTGGGCTCAACAGATGAGTTTTATTATAATAAAATCAAAAAAAACATGCAGAATTATGGATTTATATATTTTTCATTTCCCATTTTATAACATCACCCTTATTATGTTTATGTTATACTTTTATTCCCTTATACCATGATACCTGAATTCCATTTTTTTAATTCCTTAATTTGTAACACTTATATTGTACCACTTAATCCTTCGATAACTAATCATTTAATAATGTCTTAAGATAAATTTTTATTAGATAATATTATACCATATAGTAAGTCTTAATGAAAACATTTTTTTTTGATGAGGAGGAAATGTATTATTTTATTAATTTGTTCTTTCATTAATTGCATATTTCGGGAGTGATGTAGTGAGTTTATGTATAGTGTAAAGGGATATTATAGGAAAAAACCTTATAGTGTGACTACAAATTTTCATTATATATCTTATGTAATTACACAATTTCATACATTAATGTCTTAATAAGTATATCATTATTATTTTATTACATTGAATCTTTTATGGAATCTTTTCTAAAAAAACTGTGAAGATGAATATTGTCCGAATATAAATGCTAACCATAATTTCTAAATCCTTATTTCTATTATGGTTTTATATCAAGTATTATATAGATTTTTTTTCTTTATAATATTTATTTCTATTTGTATTGGGAATTATATTGAAAATAACGAAAAAAAATGAATTAGAAAAATAAATGTGGTTTATGAAGGATTGTTATTAATAAAATTTATATTGCAAATTTTAGGATTCGAGATGTCAATGATATTATCAGGTTTACTAAGTTTCAGTTTTTGGATATAAATTTTCAAGTGGATGGTTTATGATTATGTATATAATTTCATCTATATAGTATTAAAAACATAGAATGAGATTATAATAATATTTATGTGATAATGGAAGTTAACTTGTCTGTCCTATTTAGATTTGGACTCAATCTTATATGTTCTGTCGTAAAATGATGTCATTATTTTGTTATTGATGGGTAATATGTTTGAGTACATTTTCATGAAGATGTATAAATTTAATTCTTAGAGTGATGTTAGTGGTTGTGATTTGTGAATTTGTTAAAATTGATTATGGATAATGAGATGTTAATTATGGGGTTTGAATGGATCAACTCATTTGTTTATGTACTGATGTATGATTATTTTGGTTGTGTGGTTGAGTAGGGAACCCTCTATGAAAATAATTAGTTATGTTATCTTTTAATTTTAAAATTATAGTGTAGGTTTCTAATTCAAGTTATATATCAATCCATTATTGTCATTATGTAAAATCATCCCACTAAATTTACATTCAATATCCTAATGGATTTATTTTCATCACATTAAACATGTACCAGAATCCTTTTTAAAATTTTATCCATCCATCTTTCCACAATTCTAGAATAATGGAAAACTCATCAACATCCCAATATTTATTTTCTTTTTGGATTTTAATTTTAATTCAACCTTTATTTTCTTATCAAAATTATTTGATTTATGGGTTATTTTAATATCCATTTCCTCCAAGATAGCATGTCAAATAAATTTTTCCTAGCTATGGTTATATCGTATGGCTTCTACTCTATAAATAAATTATTTTATGGAATTAAATAATCAATCAATCAGTCTATTTATTTTTATAATAATACCTAAATAAAATATCACATGTCTTGTAAAATATGACACATAGTTATTAATATGTTCAAATTCAATTGGTGAAAGCATAATGATTTCCATCTCTATCTTCCTTAAATAAATATAGAGAAACAATTTATTGAAAATAAGTTCTTCATCTCATCCCAATCCAAGGAATTAATTTCATAATTTTCCATCATATAATATATAAATTTATAGCATTGATGAATTTCACCTAACAAATGATTTTAATAAATGATAACATTTTCCAATTATGAAAACTATAAAATAGAAAATATATTTCTAGATATAATATTTAGTTGATTATCAATTAGTTGATAAGAGTTCCCACTAAATGATAGTGTAAATTTACTCATGAAAAACTCCATTGTACATTTTTCCTATCCATTTATAATTTAGAATCTATCTACAATTCATTACTACAGAATGTCCCATAGACATAATATTTTTCATTCCCTTTTTCATATCATAAATATTCTTATAGGGACAATCAATTCAAAGTCCATTTCATTTACTGTTAAAATTGTTTGATAAGTTATGACCATTTACAAAAATCAAAAAACATTTTATTATCAATAATAATCATAAATGAAAGTCAAATAATAATTTGCGCCATTTATTATATGTATTAGTAATTATTCCTCTATTCCATCTTAGAATAATTTGGTTGAAACAAGGTTCTGTATGGCGTTTTTTATTGAAATACCTCATAATTCATCTTAATTAAAATGTGAAGTAATTTAATTATATAACTAGGGAGTGTCAAACCTGGTTTATTATAAGAAATCAATTAACATGCACTATAATGATGAAAAATGTTTACTCTAACACCTTTTATTCGGGTTATATTCCATACTACAATATTTTGAAGACCATATAAATTATTTTTATCTCATTTATTATGTATTTTCTTTAAAAACCCACACACATTTCATTAAAATAATACAGTATTTTCTTTATCACATAGGAATATTTTAGGGGTTCTTGCAAACATTTCCATATTAAAGTTTTCAAATTATTCTAAAATAATCTATGATTCCAAATATAGAAACCCCAACTATTCATTCATAAATACAATATCTTATTTATAGAAAACATCAATTGCATATCTAAAATATCCCTTCTAGAACTATAATATTTTTGTCTCTTTATAAACATCGATAGACATTAAATTTTCCTATTAATGATCAAAATTATTTCATATTAACTTACGTAAAAATATCATTATTCATAGACATAAAATTATTAACATAATTATCCATAATCTCTATAATGGTATAATAATAAAGTGTGTAATAAGATTTTGAGTATGATTAAATATTTTGGAATACAAATAAATGTATAAAATATATTCCTTGGTCAACAATCTATGCTCTTATAATCATAATTTATTGGGTCCACTCCACATTACATCCTTTCCATAGTTTAGGTTTACTCCAAATACTATATTATTAAACAAAATTAACCATATTAAAATAGATACACTCTAAATTCAAGTCCATATAATCTCAAGATATACCCTTCTTTACCAAATTATGTGTAGGGTGATAAACATCATATCCCAAAAATCACATATTGAAAACTATACATATGTGTACCCCATGATCATAAAACATCTACCGTACCATCAAATAATAAACTATTGGAAAGATAAAATATTCCTAAAAATATTCATAATCATTATCATAAATCATACATAAAAATAATAATGTTTTAAATATTGGATAATATCCCTAATAAATAATTTTATACATAAAATTATGTCATTATAGATTAAATACCATATAATAATCCCTAGAACATTTCATGAAGAAAAATCTTTTTTCAATTAAAAAATAATTATTTAGATTCATTATATTTTAATAATTTTATGGGAATATTTTTCATTGAACATAACAATGAAAATTTTAATTTAATACATAAAGAATTTTTTATTCATAATGGTGGTGAAAACTATTCTTGAGGTGTATTTAAATATAAAAAATCTATTCATATAATTGTAAAAGTTAAAAATTACCACATTTGGAAAATTATAAGAAGATTCATTTTAAAAAAATTTATGGAGTGTCAAATATATTAATATAATAATTTAAATAATAATTTTATAGTATTAAAATAATTATTTAAATAATTTCAAATAAAATAGGGAAATGTTTGAAAATATTGATAATTTATTAGAAAAATTTGTTGGTTTTCCTAAAAAATAATTATTTTGGTATCTAATGTACATTAAGTAAAAAAATAATGTAAAACATATAATATATATAAATATAAATTAAATAAATAATATATAAAATTTTCTAGATATATATCATTTAATTTCATCAATTGAAATTTACTCATAAGAATCCACATTAAAATGAGATTGTAACATAAAACCATTACCCCCAAGAACATTTTTCATTATAATGGATATAATATTTTGAATTAAATATTTAAATTTTATTATACTTATATAAAATAAAAATAATGATACATATAGTATAATACATGTATTTATTATTACACTTTACAATTCATTCCTTAAGAATCATTCATTACCACCTTCATTTCAAGTATTTACTTCTTTGGTTGACATGTATGATTTTGGATAAATGTTACAGAATAAAAAATTTATTGATTGTTTATTCATATTTAATTATTACATAATCATATATATATATATATTTATATGATATATATTACATATAAACGAATTTTCTAACCATTAATATAAATCAATCATTAAAAATTAATTACATCAATATATGTAGATGGTAGTTTGTATGTAGGAACAAGTTATGTTTCTATTTTTTTGTAGATGTAATAAAATAATTTTAATTATTACATCATCATTATAATATCATAATAAACTCATAAATAATATAAATATACATTAAATAATACATTATAATGTACAATAAATTATGTGGATAAAAATTTAATCAAATCACCTTGTGGAGGTTGTAGTACACATATACTCTTAAAAGATACTACCTTCTACCATTTGATCTATAATATATGCTAAATGGTTTTTACATCTTAATAGTAACATTTTAATAAATTTAAGATAATATTTTAAATATGATATAATTTATAAAACATTTTCATATAAATTATTAAAATAAATTAAATTTAAATATCATGGTTATGATCAAAACATATTCTTTGGAAAATGTAATTTATATAAGTGGTTATGTCATGAATAAAATTAATTAATCATATAAAATAAGTAATATTACGAGGTTAAGGATTATATAAATTATTTAGAGTCTTTAATGTAGAAGTCTCAAATGGTTTAAATTGTAAGGGATAAGTGGTAACCTTTTATAGGTGTTTGGAGGGACCTAAATAAAATTTCATAAAATATTTCATTGATATAATATATATCATGGGAAATAGGATAGAAATTGAGAGGTATTATACGTTAGGATAATATTCTGTTAAGATATTTTCAAAAAATAAGAATTTTTCTAGAGTGGGTTTCAATCCAGCAGTTCTTGAATCCCAGATTAAACATGTTTTAACATTAAACATGGAAGAAATATTAAATTTTTCTTGTAGTTTTATATATATAAAAATTATGTTGAACATATAAAATTATATTAATTACAATCATTCTATTTTTTCATTTAATTTTTCATTATTTTATTCCTATAATTATATTTTTATTAATTTTAATAAACATGCAACCACCAATGCATACATATTAGAGAATAACAACTTGTTAGGATTAAAACATAATTTTTATAGAAATCATACTATTTAAAACCAAATAAAGATATTTATAATATATTAATGTATATATTATATATGAATATTATTAATTCCACTAATGAATATATATTAATTTAACTTATTAGGATAAAAATAAACTTTTTCCATAAAAACTGTTTTAATATAATGACCTTTTTATGAAAAAACTGCACTTATATGAAATAATGTATTGTTATGAATGAAATTTTATAAATTATATTTCTTTTAATTAATTAGTATTTATTTATTTATATAAAATACAATTTGAAAATATATTTTTATTTTAAATGAATTGAATTTTTTTCAATAATGCGATATTTTAAATTATCTAATAAAAATATATATTACAAAAAACTAAAAAATTGACCTTCAGTTAATACTGTCCCTTTGACATTAAAATTACATTCATTTCCAAAAAAAAATTCATGTAAAGTAAGAAATTAATTTTACTATTCAAGATCAGATATGGGATAAAATAATTTATTTAATGAATATTTTTGAATCAAAAAATGACTCTAAAAACATTATTACTCATTTTCTATCCTACAATCTATACATTTTCATTATTAAAAACTATTATGAACATTATTCATGAATTTTTTATTTCTAATAAATCCTTTTATTTTAATATCTAGAATATGTGGTTAAATGTATCATGCTTCAAATATTCATGGTTATAGATATAGGTCAGGATTTCAGTTACATCGATTTTCGTTAAAGGAGAACCATATAATTTAATGGGGTGTAAGATCATATATTTGTAATTAAAATGATAAGAATAATGCATTTGATAAAATTTATCATTATTTTTTTTTGGATGAAAAACTTTTTCTTCATTATTCATGTTTTCATAAAAATGTTTTTTGGAATGTTTTTATTTTTCTTTAATTAATTAATGATGCCATTTTTACAAATATTGTGCATTATAAAAATATTTAAAATTAATATTCTTCTCATTTTATTAATCAGACCCATTCCACATATGATATGAATAATATATTTATTTTAGTGAATCCTATATAAAATTATTTTTATACAATTCATGAATAATCTTTACACTAAATGTTCAATTACATGATACTATGTTACTTTTCAAATAATATTATTTTTTAATTTTTTATTATATTATTAGATTTTATATAATTTAATTTAAAATGAAAAGGGAATTTTCTTGATGAAATAATTATGGATTATTTTTATTATATTTTTCATTTATGATAAAATTCATTAATGATAAATATATTTCACATTATGTGGGTGATTACTCTCCCAGACCAATAGTGATGGACTTTGAGGTAGTCCCTTCTCCTAAGGAGGGGAAGGGAACCTCGCCGTCTAATTTCAAGTCTTGACCTCACCCAGTCATGCCATTATCTAACCATAAACTCATCCCTTTCTTCCCTCAAATCACCTTTTCATATAATATTCCTAGATTTATAAAGGGTTCCCCATGGCTCATGGTCTCCTTTTTTGGAGTTCTCACGTTAGTATTCTCTTGTGAATATTACTCTGATCGCTCTCTTCAAATAGAAATGGCCATCGGTGAATTATTTCAACTTATTTTCCTTTAAATCATGGGGATTTTAGGAATTTTCAATTGTGGGTCTCCATGACACAAAATATACTATGATCCACTCCACCTTAGAGGATGACATGATTCAATCCTGGGATATTTCCCCTACATCTGTAATAAGTCTCATTTCATCATGCTACGAGGGACCTACGATTAAAAAATGAACATTGACACCCCAATAATGGAAATATTTTTATGGTTTCTGGAAATACCCTTTCCCTTTTCGAAACCCACGATTATGAAGATGTTAGGGAATCTATTTGGACATAATTTTTTTTAGATAGTAGAACCATATCATTGTTTCACCCAATAACTCCAAGAATTTACATGGAGTTAAATGTCTCTAAATAAGAAAAAAGTATATTTGAATAACTTCTGGAAAGATTTCTGTTAGAAACAGGTTTTTGTCTTAGAATCATGGTGTCATTTTTGTTCTTTATTATAATTGTGGGTAATCCGACAGTAGAATGCATGCGTGGGAGTGTGTGAAATTACCTTATGTTAGATTCATGGATCTATTGTTGTATTTCATAGTATACTCATTTTGTAGAATATAAAAAACAACACCTATATGTATAAATTAGAGAGGAAACTTTCACTAGTACATAAAAATATAAGGGTGAATCAAGGGCTGCTCATACCTCCAAACTTACAGCAGTTCAGCTATCCCCATTTGTGACAATCAAGGATAATATCTCTTAGAAAGGGACATATCTTGTTCTTTAGGACTAAACTATCTCTCATTATATTACATCTTATGATATATGGTATAAGGTATTAGATAGAAGGTTGTTGAGTTGTGTGGTCAAAGTTGAGCGGTAGGTGATTCCCGACCAATATCATCTTCCATGGAAATGTGTGTAATGAAAACACAATAAATTTCAACACTTACTGCTATTTTGAATTCACATACTACATGATATCCCCTGGTAAGGTGATATAAAGATATTAATCTGATTTCTACTTATAGAAATGTCTGATTTGAAATCAGTGGTACTTTGGAAAGCATAACACAATATATATATATATATATATATATGAAGTATAGTGATGCATCAATTATTGGACAAGGTTGTTTTTTCATAACAACTAAAATGGTAATATCATCTATATCTCACCAGTTGAAAATTTAGGATCAAAATTACTGAAATCGTGTTTTTGAGATGTCATATTTTATTTCATCTTGAATATATAGATGATATATATATATATATATATTGGATGAATGTATTTTCATAAATAAAATATTAAATTATACATTTTAAAATTGTTGAATATGTTTGAGTGATTATGGTAGCAATTGATAATTGATTACGACTTCTCATTAAAATAATAATCTTGAAACAAAATAAGGATTCTGATGAATTGATCTAGAAAAACATGTGTGTTTTCCATTATAAGTATTGAACAAGATCAATTAATTATGGATTTATAGAATATTATTCTTAAAATAATGATGAAATGATATGGATATTAAATTTCATAGTTGAAGGTTCAAAAATACATCCATGAGAGTATTAAAAAGAATCTGGTGGAAGATGTGGAAATATAAATGATGTAGAGAAATGATACAAAGTTCAACCATGATCATTATAGACTTATTATCTATAAAATTCAGGTATATATCCCAAAAATACCATTGTTGGATGAGATGTTGGATGAAGATCATTATTCATCATTATATATTTGTCTAAAAAGTATAAAAACATATATATATATATATGAAATTTTATTTTTTTCGGATAACATTAAAATGGATACTAAAAATTAGATATCATAATGAATATAATATCGTATTTTTTAGGTTGAGGGATATAATTGTTTATGATTATTATAACTATTTCCCATAACATAATGGAAATAGGAAATCATTACCATGGTTTTTTTATTAGAATTCCGAAAACATCATATTTCCATAATTATATTTCGATTGTAGTCATTATCCTTATTAAAAAAAATTATTTTCATTAAAAAATATCAATATATTGTTAAAACTAATCAATAATACATTTATTGAAGAGAATTAATGGATTACAACTATAATTATAACATATTTTTAAATGTGGTTTACCATGATGATTTAAAGAATTCATTAGTAGTATTTAGAAATAAATTAATGTTTTATTAATTTATATCATCCACTATTTTTTAAAATATGATATGAATATTAAAACAAAAAGAATTCACCCTAAGTGTGATATTTTAGTGGGAAACAATTATGTAATTTGAGATTAAAAAAATATAAATTAATTAATGGTAAAATAATTAGGGATTAACTAACTTGATAATATAATATGTGAGTTTAGGGTCAAACCCATGAGGTAGTGAAAATTGATTTTGTTAATGTTATATTATTGATTTAATATATACTTATGTATAATTATAATACGAAATGAATGTTTTTTATAAATGAATTATTTTTTTCAAAAACAAATTTTATATTGATCATCTTAAACTTCAAAATAGTTAGTCATAGTTCATGTTGATTTATTGTTAAATTATATATTTTATTTATTATTCACATTATCAATGGTTAAGAAATAAAAAATATGAATCATATAGAGAATTAAAATAATAATAAAACCAAAGTAAACATTAGTGATGAAAATATAAATATTCCACCTAAATAATTCCTAATAAAATTAAATTACCTAAATTAATATGATAAATATCCAATCATATTAGTCAAGAGTAGATGACAGAGAGGGAATGTGTAATGAATTACTACAGAAGAATATTTTTCGGTGAAATTATTCATATCCAATATTAGATTCTATCTTATAATTAAATTTTTTAAGAGAACCCATATCTGTGTATTTATAGGTGTGGTGGCCCTCAAGAATCATTAACATCATCAATTTATCAATTTTATTCTCTCAAATCAACCATGTGTGCCGCAAGAAATTTAAAAAAATGGATCAGACATTTATTACAAAAAAAGTATTGTAATGTATATAATAGGAATGTGTCGTTGTGTCACACATTGTTTTCTAATGAAAAATCATGGTAAGATCACGACTATCTTTTTACTCATTTTTTCATCAGCGTACATTCATAATGTTTTTTGGTAATGATGTGTGTCTTCACAATGTGAATTGATATTTTCTATTTTTTATCCTTATTTACAGTTTATTATTCAATTTATAGCCTTGACATTCATCCTTAACCCATCCCATGTCATCGAGATTCATTTTCTTTATCAATTCATCCTATTTATTGATTTATTATTTTCTTTTGAATATTTTTCACTTTTATCATGACATGAAAAATAATGGAAAATATATATATAATGAATTATTAAAATAATCATTTAAATAATATTTTAAAATAAATAATGTATGTAAAAAATGTCAACATAATGTCTTCCCATACACAAAATCATTATATTCCAAAATAATAAAATCAAAAAACATTAAAAATATCATCACATCACAATTATTAAAATTTAAATGTCAATAAAATAAATTGATTAAATGGATAATTAAAATTTTAAGAAAATTATAGAGAAATTTTATATAATATATATATTCCAAAGAAAAAAATTTAATATTGTATATTATGGGTGTAGTGGCCCTCACATAGGCTTGGCTCACTAGCCGCGGGTTAGGTCCGGCCCTCCTAGCTGGGCGTGGCCCGCCGGGCCGTGGAGTCGCTCGACCACTTGACGAGCGCGGGGGACCGCTCTCTTCTTAAATGTCTGAATATGTTCATGTCTTCAAATTCGTGGTGCCCGGTGGCCCCGCTTCTCTAGTCTGGTCCGCGTGGACTGGCCCGCTACGGATCCTTGGGTATGGGTCCTGTAGGTTCTGGGCGCAGCGGAAGTGCGTTGGTGGGTATTCCCAACATTAATTTTACCATTAAACAACATTAAATCCGAGATCCGTCACGATATAAAACGCAGGATCTTCAGAATGGAATGAAGAACAAAAAAAAGAGTCCCAGAACCATTAAGATATGATCAGCATATGTTGGTTATTAATAATTCAATTAATTCCCAAGAATTACCTCGGTGGAATTATTTATTCGTCGATTTCTCCGGTCATGATCCTGTGATCCATTGTTGCGTCGTAGAATCCAATTATAGGATTCATCTAGTGGTGATCTACACGTGCTTCACATTTCTCTAGACGTCGCCGAAAGGATCTCCAGGTGCTAGCGTGGAAGAACCTTCGCTTGAGATGTCCGCCTTCAACCGCCTTGATCCGGTGGAGGATCCCACTCTCGTAACATGAGGTTGTTCTTGGTGGAAAGGGAATTCTCTCTTGGCTTGAAAATATTTCCAAATCTGTTGTGCACAACTATGGCTCTAAAAAAGTGTTGGTTTTGTGAGGATATATATAATCGGTTTTGAGGTTAATATTTTTATGACAATAAATTAACGTGTTACGCATTTTATTTATTTCATTAACTCTTATTGAAACCCTACGTCGAATTATTAATTCCATGACATGCAACCACAATGATTATAATTAATATAATTTAATAAAACAATATTATTTCCTCAAAATCCCAACTGGAAAACTACACGGCCTGTAATAATTAATACATAGTGTGTACTTTTTTTCCATAAAACAACACGGCGTGTATATTTAATATACATGGAGTGTACTTTTATTTTCCATTCTTTCTCCACTAAAGTTATTATACCTTGGGTAATGGCTATTTATTTATTAAATAAATGTAACCGAATTACTCTCTAATAAATATATTATTTCGCCCACAATATATTCTCTCGAATAAATAGTGTCGAAATAAATGTGATTAGGCATCCTTAAATAATTATTAAACCACTTTCGGGAATAATATTTATTTAACTTTTTAAATTAATATTTAACTGAGATAAATGGACACACATAGTGTGTGACCATCTAGGCCTTTTTCTCAGTGTCATTTTGAAGAGCCTATCTAAAGTCCAAGGATAATGTCTAGCAAGACACCAAGGCACCCATAAAGAATGAATTTAACGTCGCAATGATGTATCACATCCTACGAATGCTTACCATGTAATATAAACCCTTTGTCTCAATATCTCTAATCAAGTGGGTTTCATGCTAGTGTCATCAACCCTTGTGCTTGGTTATTCTTTCGTTGAATTCCCAGAATTGAACTCGCTGATACCTTACCATGGCCATGGATTTATTTAGGCTATATCAATTCCCTCAAAGGGCCTGAGATATCTACTTCTATTATGGAACATAAGAGAAAATCTTTTCTCACATTATCTATTAATGAAATATTACTCATGATGCACCCAACGTATCCTACCTCACTGTGTACAGTGTGTCATCACAGTTTTCATCAATAAATCTAAGTGTGAGAGTTGTAATACCCAATAATAATAATATAAAAGTCTAAGGACCAATACACATGTCTGCATATTGGAACATCCAATGACACTATGAAATGTGGATTTCATACTGGTGGGTCTCATTCTCATAATATCCTCCTAGTTTTTACCAAGGGCGCACACCATGAGGAGGTTCCTCAAAGTTGTATTAGTCCACACCCCTAATTAACTGTATTATTTTTGTCCCTTAAATAATATCATTCGGACATAGAAAATATATTCAAGAACAGTGTTATGGCACTTCTGGGTTCTCATCATAACAGGGATCCTCTATGACCCTTTAATTTAACAGTTTTTCTTAGGACATTATCACATGCATTGTCACGCAGAAGAAAAATGATGATGTGATAAGGCTTTTATTAATTAATAAAGTACAAAGTAGTTGGTTCTAGACCAACAACTCCAACAGACTCTCACTTGGACTAGATCCAACTTCTAACAACCTTTAACCTTCTAGCTCTCACATGATATTCATTCTTCTGCTGAGATAGGCCTTTAGTCATGGGGTCTGACACGTTCTCTTCCGTGGACACTCTTCTCATAGCTACTTCACCCCTCTGATAGAAATCCCTCAAGAGGTGACACATCCGAAGTATGTGCTTTGTCAGTTGATGTGGCCTTGGTTCTTTTTCTAGAGCCACCGCTACAGTATTGTCACAATACAATGTAATGGATTCTTTACTGCTAGGAACCACATCAAGCTCTTGGACAATGTTCTGAATCTAGATGGCTTCCTTGGCTACATCAAAAGCCACTATATATTTGTATTCCGATGTAGAATTGGTGACAACTGGCTGCTTTGAACTCTTCCAGCTTAGAGCTTCTCCATTGAGAAAGAAAACATATCCAGACTGTGACTTCAAATTTTTCTGAGCTTTATGAAAACCAGCATCAGCATACCCTCTAATGACAATGTCCTCGTCTCCTCAAAACACCAGGAACATATCCTTTGTTCTTCTCAGATACTTAAGGATAGTCTTAACAGCTTTCCAATGAGGTTCTCTTAGATCTTCTTGATATCTTCCTACCATGCTCAGTACATAGGCAACATCAAGCATGGTACATAACATGGAATACATGATGGATCCTATAGTCGAAGAGTATGCGATCTTACTCATTCTATCTTTCTCTTGTTGTGTCTGAGGAAACATTTTCTTAGAATGATGTAGGCCATGTGACACTGGAAACAATCCCCTCTTGGATTGTTCCATACTAAATATCATTTGTATCTGGTTAATGTATGTACCCTGACATAGTCCAAGTAGCCTCTTGGATCTATCATGAATGATTTTGGTCCCTAGAATGTAAGTTGCTTCTCATAAGTCCTTTATGGAGAAACACTTGTTCAACAATTCCTTAACTGACTGTAAGACTGGTACATCATTTCCAATAAGTAATATGTCGTCAACATATACTACTAGGATAAGGATCATATTCCCATTAAACCTCTTATAAACACATATCTCACATTCGTTCTTAATGAAACCAAATTCCGTTATGGCTTCATCAAATCGATTGTTCCATGACCTAGATGCTTGCTTAAATCCATAAATGGATTTCTGCAACTTGCAAACCCGTTTGGCTTCACCTTGTGTCACAAACCCTTCTGGTTGTGTCATATAGACATATTCCTAATGGTTCCCATTAAGGAATGTTGTTTTGACATCCATTTGTGAAATCTTGTAGTAATGGTAAGATGCTATGGAAAGTATGATTATTATGGGTTTAAACATGGAAACTGGCGAGAAGGTTTCATCATAGTCAATTCCTTGATGCTGTCTGAATCCTTTAGCCACTAGCCTTGCTTTATAGGTACTAACTTGAACTTCCATGTCCAGTTTTCTCTGGAATACCCATTTGCATCCAACAGGCATTACATCAACTGGCTCATCGACCAGAACCGAGACTTGGTTCTGATACATGGAATCCATCTCAGAATTCATTACTTATATCCATATTGCATCTTATGAGCCTTTTCTGCTTCCTTTTAGGATAGAGGTTCATCATTGACCAAAAATAATGATTCACCATCCTCGGTGACTAGGAAACCAAATCTATCTAGTTCCCTTACCTCTCTTGAGCTCATACGCAGTACTTGTGTTTCTAGAACCTCTTCCACGGGGACCTGTAGAACTTGTTCCTATAATAACTAATGTGTTACTTTAGCTTCATCTTCGTCGAAGTCAATCTCGCTCCCACTATCTTTTTTGAGTATGTGCACCCTCTCAAGAAATATGGCTTGTCTGGTGACATTCACTCTCTTGTCCCGAGGGTTATATAGGTAATATCTTTTTGTTTCCTTAGGATCTCATATAAAGATAAAATTTATGCCCAAGGGTGCTAGTTTTTTTCCTGAGAAGGCCTTAACAAACGCCTCGCATCTGCATACACGTGTATGTGACAAAATGGGTTTCATTCCATTCCATAACTCGGAATAAATTCCATTTTCCGCCTTAGTTGGTACTCGGTTAAATGTGTATGTTGTGGTTTGTAATGAATATTCCCAAAAGGATAATGGAAGATCGGCATGACTCCTCATTGACCTCACCATGTCTAATAAGGTGCAGTTTCTCCTTTCACTAACATTGTTCCACTATTCTCTATAAGGAGGAGTGAGCTGAGATAGAATCCCAGACTCCCATAGAAGATCGATGAACTCATGGTTCAGATATTCTCCACCTCGATCTGATCGAAGTTTCTTCATCTTCTTACTAATCTTATTCTCTACTTCATTCTTGAATTCCTTAAAATTCTCAATGGATTATGACTTATACCTCATTAAGTAGACAAATATGAATCTACTCAAATCATCAGTAAAAGAAATGAAGTAAGAATATCCACCTATGGATTCTTCTGGAAATAGTCCACATACATCCATGTGTATCAATCCTAGAAGCTCTGTGTCCCTTTCACCTTGTCCACCGAAAGGCGTCTTGTTCATTTTACCTTGTAAACAAGCGTGACATCTATCAAGTGGTTTTAGCTCAGTAGAGTCTAAATATCCATCTTGGCCGAGATTTTTCAAGCACTTCTCGTTTACATGACCGAGACGGCGATGCCATAACTGGGTGATGTATGAGTCATGTGAGTTTGTTTCGTTATCGATTTCCAACACTTGGTTTTCGTAATTTAATACATACAAACCATTATTTAAATGTGTCATACTATAACATACATTGTTCTTTTAAAAGAGACAACCCTTATTTACAGACATGAAAATAAATCCATCCATATCCAAACAAGATACAGAAATTATGCTCTTGGTAACACTAGGCACATAATAGAAGTTATGTAACACCAAAATCATGCCAGTCAGTAATGAGAGGTGGTAATCACCAATAGCCAATGTAGCCATCCTCGCACCATTGGTAGCGCGAAGATCAACCTCTCCTCTGGAAATCATTCTAAATCTACTCGGTTCCTATATTTGAATACAGATATGAGCCCCAAAAGGTGTATCTAATAACCAATGTGTAAAAATGGAAACATTAAACTCGATAACGAACGCACCTTCAGCGTCCCCATGATTCTGGGTGCAGTTCCTATTCTAGTGTCCTAGCTTGCCACATGCAAAACACACCGCCTCCCGTTCCATTCCAGACCTCTTAATCTTCCCCTTCTTGGAGGGATGGTGCTCGGGGGCTTCAGACCATTTATATGTCTTTGGACCATTTGCCTTGTCCTTAATTGTCTTGTTCACCATAAGGACTGTGGGTTTCACACACCCCATACCCTTGTATACTGGGCGAATCAAGGTCAGAAGCTCTGATAGACTCTTCTAATTTCCTCTCTTGTTATAATTGACACTAAAGAAAGAGAGGGTCTTGGGCAGTGATGATAGGATGAGATCTGTACGCAACTCATCCAGGAATTTAATCCCTACGATGTCCAGGCATTCAATATCACCAATAAGCTTGACTACATGAGGCCCAGTTGGCACAGACTCTCTAAGCATAGTTTTAAATAAACCATTGTAGATTTTATACCTCTCTTGTCTCACCTTCTCTTGGTAGATATCCTTAAGGGGAGACATCATGCTATACGTGTCTATGTTTTCATGTTTCATTAAGAGCTTATTGGACATGGCTGATAGCGTGACACACTAGACATCTATGGTATCATCCATGTGTTTCATATAGAGAGATAATTCCTCATGACTAGACTCTTTCCTAGACGCAGCTAGAATAGGCTTTTCTAGCACATACAATTTCCTTTTGTGGTGAAGGATGACTCCTAAACGCCTCTGCCGCTCGTGGAAATTGGTGCCAATGGGAAGGTTTTACTTCTCGAGTATGGTTCTCAATGATATGTTTGAATTCATTTTCTTGTCATTTCTTCAAATTAAGATGAAAAAAGGTTTAATACTTTATTACATAACTGATACAAATAAATAAATTAATACTTATTAGTCTCCCACTACTCTATAAAAATCTAATAGCCCTCACCATTGATTTCAAAATATTATGTTTCCTGAATATTCTAGTGACAAGGATTCATATTTCCCTTTGAATTACCACAAATAGGGTTGGTCAAGCAACTTGAAGGGTTTCAGTTAGTCATTATAAATTCCAACTGCATTAACTCGTAGCTCCTTGATTCGCTGAGTGGACTCCCCAGTCCTGAAATCCTTTTATTTTGGATTTCCTCAACCTTTGCCTTTTGGTCACACTAGTTCCTACAATGGCAGTCAACCCTTGATGCAAACCAAGTCATGTCAAACCAAAACATTGAATTAGAATTCACCAATAATTGAAATCACCCCAACTAGGGTTGGTTAAGCAAATTGAACTATGGTTTGATTCTAACAAAGATTATGGAAGGCTATATCGACATAATATTTCATTTGAGGGATTTTATCCTCATACATAAATTTCCATTTTATTATCTTTGATTACATGCGTGTTAATATTAAGTGGGATATGCTTAATTGATTAACCATGTCTAAGATAATATTTACATTTAAACCAGTTTTATTTTAGTTCCATCTTGCATCCTCTTTTAATTCATTAATTGTGTGATCGTGACAACACACCCACAATAAATAAACCATGCAACTGACAAAAATAAAATAAATGGTGTGATCATTAGCTTTTCTATTGCTTAGTTTATCTAGCGGTTGATAAACTAACCCAATACCTAGGGGAGAAACACCTTGAACCATCGTGTTCATGTTTACAGCTTTCCACATGTCCACCTTTGTATCTCCTTGGATTGGTTTTACCTTGGATCTTGACTTGAGCCTCCTCCACTAGCTAGGGATCTCCATCCATTACATATGCATTTATCTCACACGCAGGTGAGGGGTAAAAGGGGTTGTTACATAAATGAATCCTTGGGCGCGTAGACCTTACATATTATTGAGGAGATGGCTCAGAGGCCAACATATTTAATTTTAATAAATAAATTAAAAGAAACCATTCACATAAAAAGGTCTCGGTCTAACTCATGATAATCCATACATGCGAAGATATTTATGCATAAATAAAACTAGCATTCAATTATTTAATCGTTCTTTCTTTAGATAAATCATGCTCGAATTTATTAATTATCTTTAATTAATCAATCCTTTTATCATAAACCCTTTTCTGAACATCCTTGATATTCTCACCCATCATAATTTTAAACAAATAAATTCATTAAAAATCATCCTTGTACTTAACTTGTACCTTGGAGGCAACCCGATGAATTCCCATTCATTGCGCAGATATTAAATTAGACACATATATATAAAACACCTATCACGTGTTGTGCGTTAGCTTTACGCCTGCACCATGGTACACGACTCAAGGGTTTGTATAATATAATAATATGTTTTAATAAATCTGCGTAATTTGGGTGAGTACACGGTGTGTAGTTCCCACATCATGACGTGTACTTTTCTTCACTGTCCATCCGAAACACACACCCGGGGACAGGGCATGTTAATTTAATTCATAAATTTTCGGAGTACATGGCATGTTCTGTGGGACACACACCATGTAGTTTCCGAATTACACGGTTTCCAGTCGGGAAATCCGTGTACGGGGTACACGGCCCAATCCTAACCCGAAGGGACTACACGCCGTGTTCATTGGACCACATGGCATGTAATCCGGAAACCATGTGCCACCTATTTTTGGACAACACACAATGTCTTAAATTAATAAAAAGAATCCAATACACAACCTGATTTGGCAGATCAGTCAATGAATTGAGCCTAGACTACACGGCGTGTACTTCCGAATACACGTCGTGTATTCTGGTGTTGTATGGCTAGAAACATTTGGCTCCTCCGGATCAGTTCCTCTATTTTATTTTAATAAAAATTAAAAGAAACATTCATTTATGTGAGGTGAAAAAGAAACGAGAGAGGAAGAACAAATCCCGAGATTCAAATTTCCAGAACGATTAAATATGAATTGAAATAACTAAATTATTAAAAGCGTAAATCACCAACAAAAAACTAAATAATTATAATCAATTATATGACCGATCTGATACCACTTGTAGGTTCTGTGTGCAACGGAATCATGTTGGTTGGTTTTCCCAACTTTCATTTTAGTGTTAAACAACGTTCAATCTGATATCTGTCACGATATAAAACGCCGGATCTTCGGAATGGAATGAAGAACAAAAAAGAAAAGAAGAGTCCTGGAACCATTTAGATAGAATCATCATATGTTGGTTATAATTAATTTAATTAATACACAAGAATTACCTCGGTGAAATTCTTTCTTCGTTGATGTCTCCAGTCATGATCTTGTGATCCGTTGTTGCATCGTAGAATCCAAGTATAGGATTCCTCTAACGGTGATCCACACGTGTTCCACGTATCTCTGGACATCGCCGACGAGATCCCCAGGTGCTAGCATGGAAGAACCTTCGCTTGCGATGTCCGCCTTCGACCGCCTTTATCTGGTGGAGGATCTCACTCTCTTAACATGAGGACATTTTTGGTGGAAAGGGAATTATCTCTTAGATTGAGAGTATTTATAAATTTGTCATACATAACTATGGATCTGGAAAAGTGTTGGGGTTGTGAGGATATTTATAATCGGGTTTGGGGTTAATAGATTTATGACAATAAATAAACGTGTTATGAATTTTATTTATTTCAATAACTCGTATTGAAACCCCATGTCGAATTATTAATTCCTTTACATGTGCCCACACAGATTATAATTAAACTCATTTAATAAAACATTATTATATCCTCAAAATCCCGACTGGAAAATTACACGGTGTGTAATAATTAATACACGGCGTGTACTTGCTTTCCATAAAACTACACGAAGTGTATATTTAATATACACGGTTTGTACATTTATTTTCCATTTTTCTCCACCATATTTTTTAGACATTGAGTAATGGCTATTTATTTCTTAAATACATGTTACTACATTACTCACTAATAAATATATTATTTCGCCCGCAATATATTCTCTCGAATAACTAGTGTCGAAAAAAATGCGATTAGGCATCCGTAAATAATTATTATAACACAGTCGGGAATAATATTTATTTAATTGATATATTAATATATAACTGAGATACATCGACACACTTAGTGTGTGACCATCTAGGCCTCTTTCTTAGTGGAATTAGACAGAGCCTGCCTAAAGTCCAAGGTTAGCGTCTAGAAACATGCCAGGGAACCCATAGAGAAATAAGTCAATTCCCCAATGATGTGTCACCTCCTACAAATGCTTACCATGTAATATAATCCCTTTTTCTCGATATCTCTAATCAAGCAGGTTTCATGATAGTGCCATCAACCCATGTGCTCGGTTATTCTTTCTTTGACTTCTCGAAATTGAACTCGCTCATAACTTACCATGGACATGGATTTATTTAGGCTATATCAATTCCATAAAAGGGCCTGAGATATCTACTATCGTTATGGAACAAAAGTGACAAATCCTTTCTCGCATTATCTATTAATGCAGTATTACTCGTGATGCACACAACGTATCCTACCTCACTACGAACAGTGTTTCATCACAGTTTTCTTCAATACATCTAAGTGCGCGAGTTGTAATGCCTATTAATAATAATATTAAAGTATATGGACCAGTACACATGTCCGTAGATAGAAACATCCAATGACACTATGAAATGTGGATTTCCTACTGGTGGGTCTCGTTCTCATAATATCCTTATGGATACTCCCAAGGGTGCAAAACATGAGAAGCTGCCTCAAGTTTTTATGAGTCTTCACCCCTAATGACCTGTAATATTTGTGTCCCTCAAATAATATCATCCGTCCATAGAACATATATTCAAGAACAGTGTTGTGGCACTTCTCAGTTCTCATCATAGCAGAGATCCGCTATGACCCTTTAATGAAATAGTTTTTCATTAGGATATTATCACATACATTGTCACTCGGAAGAACAATCAATATGTGATAAAGCTTTTATTAAAGAATAATGTACAAATTAGTTGGTTCTAGACCACTATCTCCAATTGGTCCGCCTTAAGTCACGACTTGATGTCACGACCTTCCACTGTGGCACGGCGTGGTAGTGCACCGCCCGCATCAACGCATCTGGCATTGGACAGTTTCTCCTAATCTTCAATGAAACCTTAAGGCACTGCCATTTCTTTGTGGCTAGTGGGTGTTGGTCACTGCATCCCTTGATCGCAGGTCCCACTGCTTGCCTCTGTCATGCCATTACATCTTTCTGTCGCCCAAATAAAACAAAATCTTAATGGGTTTGGTGGAGGGTCTAGTCCTTGTTAATTTGGCCCGTGCTCTCTGTGTCAACATAAGAATAATCAAGTATTTCCATAATGAAAAAATTATAGTCAGACATCAAAAATAAACCTACCTCATAATCATTAGAAGGAACTGCAGATGAGGAAGAAGTGTCCATGTCCTAAGGTGTTCATCAGTGCTTGCCTTCGTCCATTGATTCCTCCAACGTTCATCGCTCAAAGCTTAATTCTAGGTTTCTGGAAGTCGTCATGGAACTTTGTCAGAGGATCCCTTCTTGGGTACCAAAAACTGATGCCCATGCTTCGTTTAAATAGAGGGAAGGAGAGTATCAATTCACCGCACAATTAATGATGATCAATAATTAGTTTAATTAGTGAACATCTTTAATTCCCTCTATGGTGTGTTTAGACATTCAATTAAGACACTCAACAGTGAGGTTATATAAATTAAGAGTCAATCCATTAAATTGTTTTACAATGCACTAATTTCCCACAACCATTTTTCCAATGGTTTCTCATTGAAAAATAAAATAACGAAATGATATTTTATTATTTTTTATTAAATTCCAAAAATTAACTTTTTCATTCGACCCTTGCTGGTTGAATTTATTATTCACTTAAGTGAAACCCGACACTGCAGATTCAATGGTACCCTCAAATTATTAATCATAGAACTGTTTCAAAAGATAAAATTCTCCGCTTGGATGTTTAATGATGGTACCTTAAAAAAAGATCAAAAATTTATTAATTGTCACCCTCGACCTGCACCAGTCGAGGTTAGGATCTTCCTAAGTGGAAAACACCCTCATGAGCTCTATGGCACTCCCAAATTTTCAATACAAGTTGATGTTTAGATGTCATGGATTTTATAATCAAATAATTGTTACTTAATTATTTTATATAGTGCCAAAAACTAACATTCAATGGTGGCCGACGCAGACCAATGTTAGTATCTTCTTATGGAAATTATACCCTCATGAGTTCAGCGGTGGTCTCATATTTTTAATCGGAGTTACAATTCATGAGTAATAATCATTAGAAAAATAAAAAAAATTAATATTCTTGTTTACAGTAACGCCACTGTTTGGGTTTTCTCACTGGAGGACTACGCTGACTAAAATTAAGTCACACTAAGGGAAAACCCGCTATCCTATACCCATTTAATATTTATTCTTCTTTTTTTCGGAAAACTGCTCACGAGCGCTATTTAAAGCTTAACATTTTTTTTCAACGGATCATTCCCGGAACTCTGAGCCTCAAAATCACATGCCATCAATTTTTGTAGTCTCATAATAATCAAATATACTTACAAAAATTATACATAAATTCCAGGACATTAAATTCTCCCCACCTTAGGTCTTTATATCCTCGAAATCCAATAAATTGTAAAACGAACAAATGGGGGTACTGAATATTAATATGAGCCTCTCACTCCCTTAAGCTTTCCTGGAGATTCATGTTCTTCCATCGAACCTGCACTAGAGGAATTGACTATCAATGAAGGGAAAGATCTAGTTGATCCTTTATCACCATTGGGAACTCCAAAAGTGTTGACCCATCGATAATTACCAGCTTTCCTTAGTTGATGACGTTTGATAGATCATGTATGTACCTCCCCAACTATGACATGTGATAAAAACATCGTGCACCTAAGCAATATGTGGGTGAAGTTCTAGTTATTATGCGACCTCCTCAAGTAAACTTATTAATATAAAAGTAAAATTTATCCTTGGAGATAGGTTACCGCTCTTGAAAAATCACTACAATCCTAATCAGGGTGTGGCCCGTTTAAAGACATGATCACCCTTATCTAACTCCATGGGTCTTCATCTCCTGTTTGCATAAAAATTCTGCGAGCTCTCTACAGTCTTCATCTACTACTTGATGATATGAACCTTTTCAATTTTATCTCATACCGACATTGGACCCATTAGTGTTGACTACCTTGGGACTTTTTAGTATAGAGGTGATCTACATAGTCGCTCGTACAAGGCCTCAAACATTGTCATGTGAATGGTGGAGGGATAGCGATTGTTGTACGTTAACACTGCCAAGTGAAATTTGTTCTCACAAATGAAGCCAAGATCTAGGAAACAAGAAAGAAGCATTCCCTCCAAGGTATGTATGGTTTTATCCACCCCATCATCAGTCTGGGGATAGAAAGTTGTGCTCAAGTGTAGTGGAACCTGATGCTCAGCTATCCCATGTTGACAAGTGAGTCATTGTGATACGATCTCTACGACTGTGTTCTTTATCTCTGGCCACCTGTACTGAAGCTGGAGATCCTGGTACATCTTCGCCACTCCATGATGTACCCCTAAATTTAATTTTTTGAACTCCTTCAATACCTCCCCTCGTAGCATCACTTATACCATGGTGCTTCCTCTTTAATGAATGAAGTGCTCCCAACCATTAGAACATCCTTCAAGAGATTGATTAATGGATATCTGAGCATGTTGGTCCTCATAGTCAATGTTACCATGTTTTTCCTACCGAACTCACAAGAGGAGTGGGGGAGTGACCCTCGTAGACTGGAGGTAAGATACTCTATCGTTTTCCATTAAGGATATATACAACATTGATATCTACTTCATCGCTTCTCTCATAAATTGTAGAGCAGACCTCCTGCTGAGTGCATTCTCTACTATGTTTCCCTTCATAGGAGTGTAGACAATATCAAAGTCATTTTCCTAGAGGAACTTCAGCTGTCACCGTTTTCCCAGGTTTAGGTCCTTTTGAGGGATGATATACCTGATACTCTTATTATTGGAGTAAAAAATAAAATGTTCACCCAACTATACTCTCAACTCATGGAGCTATATGGGAACCATGTGATATGTTGTTGTAGATATTGGTTTCATATTTGGGTGTATTCCAAAGCATAAGTCCCTCTCTATATGGGGATGTAACCCTGGAAACTTCTTTTGAAAGGTTGTTCTCGCACATTGCCACTACTTTTAGCAAAAGAAAACTCAAAACACTTATTTCCATGAGGGTATGGTTGATAAACTCAAGAGTGATCGACTGCACCCTCATATGCATGGGTTTATCACGTGCTGCCTGGGATTCATTTTTCGCCAACCAAGGAAAACCCCTTTCTAACAGTGTAGATATACCACAACCTTTTTTCCTAAAATAGTCAATATGAGCATAAACTGTGGATGACCAGTCCATACCCAAACTAACGTCGTAAGGTCTCAATGTGTCCACCAAGATGTTTCAATTTAATCTCTCTCTTTAATGGTATGATCACACCATCAGTATATGTGTGATTATCTGGTCTCCTCCCATAGGTATCTCCAGATGTAAAGTTCAATTCAATGGTTTAACTGGAAACTCTAGGTCGTGAACAATATTCATGGAAATAAAGAAAGATTATTACCTTTTCATATTGATATGAAATCTAGAAGTAGACGCATACTGTTCTAGAAATTATTCATAGAGCCATTGGGTCACAGTCTTTGACCACATGCAGTTTCTCCTTTTCCCGGTCCACCATCTCCACGAGCCTGGTGGGGGCTGCATTGGGGTGGTGGTTGTAACATGTCAAAATGTATAACACGCATGCTTCCTTCCTAGCTCCTATTCCTCATTTTCTTCCCTGATGATTAAACTATCTTAATTACTTTCTCTTCTCGAAACATTTCACACATCCAAGAATCAGGGAATAATGTCGGTTTCCTAATTTCCCACTTGTGACATTCATTAGCTATATATTCTCAACCATATAATTTTCAACCACAAAATTTATCTCTAGCACCCTATCATATATAGGAATTCATAGAGGAATAGTTCTATCTCGGATGTCCCAAAACCAAATTTTCTAAGAGGTCTTATCCTTGAAGAACTGGTCATATCACATTCATCGAGCACCTTGAATGGTCAGGACTCCTCGACGAATACTCAGTTACCGACATGCTATCCTGTTGAAATAATATAATCCCTTGGGAACACAACCCCTTAACTTTTTATGGAAATAGACCCCATTTATGAGTATGGATCTCATGATTATCCCACGGAAGAGTCACCTCATCGTAATATAGGTGTAATTTAAACCCTTCCATCACACAGTTGATCCATGTAGAATTATCACTGCCTGGACCACCATCTGATTTAATGGTCCCCTAACTAGATGGAAACTCGGTTACCACCTCATGCCAGTCCATATCTGCCTGTGAGTCGAGCTCGCCTCAAAACCCGAGGGGTATATATCACTGAAAATCATGTAAGGGACTGATTCCACATGATTTCTCTTCTTGGTAGCGTAGATAGTAACTGTTGACCAATGGGTAGTGGAATCATAGGGACACCGCCAGAAGGTACCATCTCCGAAAACAATCCTTGTACAGAAGCCTCATCACTCCATGGACCATCCTCATGGTCACGCATTGGAATCCTAGCTGGCTATCTTCTTGGAGGAATCTTGAGTGATAATCAAGGTGAACCACAATCAATATTTTATACCTAGTGATCTAGCTCAAAGTGATAAAAAAGGATACAACTTTTTCAAATTACACGCAACTATTGTTTTCATGTAGCTTGTCAAAAATCAGAATTCAGGGTCCTGGTGTATGGATACGTCAGCTGCCACACCAACACTAAACTCCAAGATCTGAAACCTGAAATTAGGAAACGCAAGAATATTACTCCATTGGAAAAATAGAATCATAGGTCATATGGATGTACTAACCCATCGGATACCAATTTTCTATAACCCGTCCCCTAGTGCCAGTGCCATGAATACCCCAATCGTACCTCCCAATGTCCAGGGGCTAGCAACTAGCACTGAAGGAATCAACCTGCAAGTGGGAGGTATTTTCTTGGATACCTATATTCACACACACTCACAACCAAGTCCCATCTCTCAAAAGGGAAACATAAAACCACCAAAAAAACTGAGTACAAGTACTTCTAGATGTAAAGGTCCAGAATACAAGCACTACTAAATGAAAAACAACTACAACAAAAAACATCTCTTGAGATTTATCTCCAATTATCCTATTTAAAGGGTAAGTACAACTCCTCTTTGCAGATCACCACGTCAACCGTCACCATCATCCACCCTCAGGTCCTAGCTCTTCGAGTCTCAGTCAAGGATACTTTACATCTACAAAAGACACAACAAGGTTCATGTGAAGCCCTTGTAGGGGTTATTATAACAATAACTAGAAGGAACCCTAATACCACTGAAGGTATCTTGAAATTACATAATGTAAAACCAAAAAAACATGATCTCAATCACATGATCAAAGAAAAGACTCATCTCAAACCATTTATACAACTCAGAGATTAGAAAGAAATATGATTAGTCTTATGATATATCATTTTATGTCGTTAGGAAGTTTTCTCAACTCAACCTTGAAAGAGATGTTTCACTGTTAAACCATAAATTTTTTTGTTGCTGATCCATGACAGGTCACTCTATGGTTGGTCTTCATCAGTTTGTGCACTACTGATCCACACAAGTTCGTTAGAATTCCAATCCACAGAGGGACATATGTCTTTGATCCACAAACGGTTTCTCTAGGTTGTTCCTTGTTGGGTCACGCACTAATGATCCTCACAGGGTCAATAGAATGTTGATCCACACAGGGTTGTATGTCACTGATCCATGACTGGACACTCTAATGTTGGTCCTCGTCGGTTCACACACTGCTGATCCACAAAGGGTCACTAGAATGATGATCCACATAGGGTCTCTATGATGCTGACCCACAAAGGGTTGCTATGATGCTGATCCACACAGGGTCGCTATGATGATGATCCATAGAGGGTCACTATGATGCTGATCCAAACAGGGTCATTATGATACTGATCCACATAGGGTCTCTATGATGATGATCCTCACAGGGTTTCAATGAAGCTTATCCACACATGGTCACTCTTTAATTGACATCTAGCTGCAGTATTCCCTGCACTCGGTGCACTTGAGTTCTGCAAAAACTGATCCTCAAGATATCTGTCACACCTCAACTCCAACGGAGTTCCACGAAAGTGTAACCCATAAGACTGTCATGTCGCAATGGTTACACTACAACATACGACATGTCAATTGGACGCAAGTTCTGTTAGTTATAGTCATTTAGTGCCAAGTTCCCTGTTGGATTCAGGTATGACCTAACCCGCCCAAACTCCAACTTTATCTGAATCGCTCCTATGGTATCTAAAAAGTAATGTGTCATCCTAATGGTTCCAGTTCAACATATGGCACATCAATAGGACACACAGACTGTATGTTATAGACATTTTAGTGCTAAGGGCCATGATAGATTCGGGTACGATCAAACCCATCCAAACACGTTCTTTCTCTAAAATTCACATAGACTTTCACAGGAAAGGGTTGTATCATCCTAACGGTTATGGTTCCCCTGATGTTTTATCAAATGGATTTCCAGAATAATAGATAATCCCATCTATGTATAAATGGTCTTAAGTGAGACTGGGTCAGGTTAGACATGGCTCGCTGGTCTCAGGTCAGTTTTGATGGGTCTGGATCGAGCCCGCTGGTCGTGGGATCAGCCCGCTGGCAGTGCGGTCATCCCAGACAACTTGACAGGGCTTCTCCCACTGAGCCACATAGATTCTTGGCCCGAAAATGATTCTCGGGGGACCGATCCCCTCCTGAATGGCTGAAGTAGTTCGGGTCTTCAAAGTCGCGGTGCCAGGTGGCATTTCTTTTCTTGGTTGGTCTGGGTGGATCGGCTCACTACAGACCCATGGGAACGGATCATCATTCCCTTGTGGCTTGTTGTCTTGGACTTTCACCATGGCTGGCCATTTCAGTGCACCATCCCACTTCATTGTAGATGGTATGGGCCGGATACTCCTTATCTACCATTGCGCCTTTAGGCGCCATCATTCCTTTTCAGTTGGCGGGTGCAAGTCACCCCCTCCCTTGGTCGTTGGTCCCACTACATGCCTCCATCACGACGCCACATATTTCAGTCGCCCATGTAGAACGCAACCATAATGGGTTCAGTGGAGGTTTCAGGATTTTTTAATTCGGCACACGCCCTTCGCGTTAGTATATGAACAAGGACGAATTTCTAGAATTAATAACTCACATTTAAACTAGAAATATCCCCTACCTCGTAATCATTGGAAGGCACTACAGATGAGGAAAAAGTGTCCATGTCTGAAGGTGTTCGTCAAATATTTCCATCTCTCATTCATTCTTCCAATGTTCTTCGCTCGAAACATTGTTCTAGGTTGGTGGAAGTCTTCATGGAACATCATCAGAGGTTCCTCTCTTGAGTGCCAAAAACTCATGCTTAAACATCGTTTAAATAGAGGGTAATAGTGGATCAACTCACTACACAATTAATGAGGTTCATTAATGAGTAGAATTAATGAACCTCTTTAATTATCTCAATGGTGTAGTTACACATAAATTTAAAACTCCCAACCATGTGGTTAAAAAAATTATGATTCGACCCATTAAATGGTTTGACATTGCACTATGGTCCCACCGTCGTTTGTCCAATTATTTCACTGATAAAAATAAAATAACCAAATGTTATTTTATTGTTTTTTCGTGAAGTCCAAAAATTAACATTTTCATTCATCCCTTTCTGGAAGAAGTTAATATTCCCTTAAGAGAATCCCAGCACTGCGGATTGCATGGTGCCCTGTGATTTTTAATCCGAGCACCGTTTCAAAATATAGAATTTTTTGCTCACACGTTTACAGAACGTACCTTAAAAAAGATCAATAAATTATTAAAAGTCACCCTCGACCTGCGCCAATCGAGTATAGGTTCTGTCAAAAGGGAAAATTCCCTCCCATGTTCAATGGTACACACAGATCTTCAATATGACATACCATTTAAAATTTAAGGATTTTACAATAAAATAATTGTTACTTAGTCATTTTATTTACGGCTAAAAACTAACTTCCACTAACAGCCTATGCCAACCATTGTTAATATCTTCCTATGGAAATCATACCATCACGAGTTCTACAGTGGTCTTGGATTTTTAATCTGAGTCACCATTCTTGAGTTATAAGCATCTAAAAAATAAAATTATTTTATTTTATAATTTTATTTATGGTTATTCCAATTTTTGGGTTTTCTCACTAGAGGCATGTGGCGACTAAATCTAAGTCGCACTAATGGGAAATCCGTCATCTTTAACGTAATGGTTCCCTCGTATTTTTGATATGGGGACCCGTTTAAGAGTTATTGCACTTTTCACGAAAACTTCTCATGCACACTATTTAAAACTTATTTTTTTTTTCAACGGATCATTCCGAGAAATCCAAACCTCGGAATCACATTCGCTTAATTTTCACAATATCGTAAAAATCCCATATAATTTAAAAAGTATACAGAAATTCTAGGACCTTACACTATGAATGTGTAATTTTTCTACTGGTTCTGCTTGTTTCTGCTTCTTTAATTTTTATGATGCTGGTTCTACTTGTTTTTGGTTTGGCCGACAGTGGAGATAATGGCTAACATGAATTACTTTTAAAAAATATATTTTTTTCATTGGTTATTTTATAGCCAATGTCAAAAATATATTATGTCGATTGTTTATGTTTTTTATTTTAAAACTGATGTTTTACAATGTTATTTACATCAATTATAAAATAACCAACGTAAAAAAACATCATCACAATGTCCTTTAAAAACAGCTATTGAATAACAAATTGGTAAGACATTCATCTTAAATGGTGTTTCATGTAGGTTATTTAATAAATGATGTAATATATAATATATTTCATCGGTTATTTAATAAACAACATGAAATGTCTTCATGATGAAAGTTTTTTATGTCTTTTATTTAATAAACGACATAAAAATTCAATTCCAATATTGATTTACAACATCATGTTTTTTAACCGACATTAAAGATAATATTTATAATATCTATATTATTACCAGTGGCTAAAAAGAATGGTAAAAAATAAAAATAATGATGTTAATATGGGTTCTTATTCAGGTTGATGGAAGGATTCCAATCTTTTATATTAACAATACCATTAATATAAAATAATGATTTGCAGTTATATAAAATATAGTAACCCCATTGTTCCATAATTAAATTAACTCATCAATTAGTGGTTTCAGAGAAACATTATTGTATTTCTTTGCATTTCATGGATTTAACTACGTCCAATATATATATGGTTCCATTATCAACATCCAAGGAGGCGGGTTGTAAGGAGGAATGAAATCAGAACAACAATAATGTTGACTACTATAAGCTCCAAATGGAATAAACCATTAATAGAAAGTCCAAACCGTATGTTATGTTGTTCTAAATAAAAAATAAGGATATTTCTGGTCTATATGTTTCCATGAATCACCATCACATGGATGATTTAAGCTTCCTAGGATGTTAATATTTTATTTATGTTATTTCATCAATCCAGATGTGATGCGGGACATAAATTAACACTATAAACAAGGGGTAATTGGAAAATATCTCAACATTTTTCATGAGAACTATGGGATTTCCTTGTTGTGGCTCTTTATACCTCGATTCTCCACATGTTGTACAATTAACCAATGATTCATAATGACCATAATATATGATAAGTAAATTTTAACATGCATGGATCTTATGATAAAAAAGACCCAAATTTTGAACAAGCCTTTTACTTTCATTGAATCTTAAATGTTATGTATTAATGTCAGGAAACAATGACTTAATGAAAGATAAAATCTGATGGAAATAACTATATGAAATTCCAAAATCTGATTTAATTGCAGCAAATTTTTTTAACATATTTATGTTTTCTCTTCTGTCTTCCTGTATATAAGGCCTCTTCAGTGGGTTTCAACAAAATGTAAAAATGAGTCCGGATTTGGAATATCATTCTGAGTTTTTGTTTTAGGAATAGTTGGACACGTTGGCTCATATATTAAACTCTAAAATGATGGATTCATAACCAATAAAATTGTATTATATTCTTAACTCATTTCACCATGTTGATACAAAAAAATATAATCTTCCTGAAAAATAGAATGCAATAGATGAAGTCCGCCAATTTCTAATGTTTTGAGTGTCTTAAGATCACATTTATGACATGGACATTTAATTTTTTCTTTATAATCAAATTTTAAATTTGACAATGAAAATGTTATATTTTCCTCAATACCTTTAATAAAGATAAAATTTAAACCAGTCCTATTTGGGTTTTTTATTATTTATCCAATCATGATCACGTAATAGATACATGTGTCTACTTCCCGAGTACATAGTTATAAAAAAACAACAAAATAAAAACAATTATTATAAATCATTTGGACTAATTTCATATTATTATTATATTTTACCATCTTGAAATATTCTATGGAATATGATAAGAGTGAGGCACTCTGTTAGCACTAGATTACGTGTCCTGTAGAGGTTCAAATAAGATAAAATAACAATAATAAATATATTATATAAGACACATTCTATATTTTTGGAAAATTATAAAATATGTCTCGAACATTGTCTCGTATGAGAAAGATGAGACCACTGTTATGTCTAAGATGTGTGGTTTATCCTAGATGTGAAATTACATATGTGTGTGTCACGTGTATAATTACATTGCACACATGATTAATTCATTTAAATTTTTATTATAATTTCTTATAAAAATTTAAAATATCATCCAAACTATGTATCATATGAAAAATTGATAACAACTATTTGGTCTGGGGTGTGGGGATGTGAGGTGTACCTTAGGCGTGACATAAAATCTTACATTATAATAAATATTCATAATATATATCAATTACTCATGTTTTTTCTTTTAGAAATTCTGAAAAAAAATCACAATTTCATTATATTTATTAATTACTACTAATAGTTGTTAATTAACACAAATATATTATATGTATTAAATATATTGAAAAATTAATTATTAGTTATTATAAATTATGTAATTATTATTATTAATGTAATTTTTTATGTATTTATATATTTTTTACCATTATATATGTTAATATTTTTTAAAAAAATTATTATTCTGACTATATAATCATCAATAATAATAAAAATTTATTAACAATAATGTGTCAATAATTGTTAAATATTATAAATTATTTAAATTAATTCTATATTTATTATAATTAATATTTTATAAAAATATTTAATAAGACTTATATTTGTTATATTTTTTAAAAATGTATTACATAAAAATATGCTAATTATTATGAACTATGTTTTTAATATTACATACTCACAAAATATTTGTTTTTTTCCTTAAACCAATATTTTATTGTTTTTTTAATAGAAAAATTATTATCAATATTGTTTAGTTAAAATGTTTTCTTTAAATTAATTTCCGCATCATTGTCAAAAACAGCCATTTCTATTTATATCATACATTTTATATATATATAACGTTTAATTAGTTGTATTTACATAAAAATTTATTTTTACACATTCTTTCAAACAAAATAACATATCAAATTTCTATAGATACACACACACACAAATAATACTTTGTAATTAACACTATTATTTACTATTTATTATTAATATTAAGTGAATAATTATTTTTATATATTTATAATAAATGATTTATTATTTAATATAAATATATCAATAAAATCATGATAATTTTTTTAACTAATATACATATTAAATTTAAATATACATAGATATAAACATACATAAATATATGATATTACCAATAATACTAACCAATTAATTTGTAATTATTATAAATAATGTAAGGATTATTATTAATTAATTAAATTATTATTAAAAATTTTAATAGTTATTATATATATGTATATCATGATTTCATAATTAATATAAATACATAAAATATATTCTGAATTTTTTTTAAATAAATATACTTATCAAATATATATATATATATATATACACAAAACAATACATGTATTTTTAAAATGATTATATATATATTCAGATGTTGATATATATATATATATATTACACGATTTGATATTCAACTATATTTTTACTTGTGTTTTTAAACACACACACACACACAAACATATATATATATATAATATATACATTCACGCACACACAAAAATATATATATCAAAATTATTTTATGTTTTTTAATCATTATATATGTTTATGTATATATATATATATATATATCACAAAAGTTACATGTTTTTATACAACTTATATATATATATATTCACATGTTAATATACATAAATGTGTATATATATATATTAAATACCATACAGTTTTTTTCAATCATTATTATATTTACGTCTATAAAAATATATCATAAACATGACCCAATTATTTAAAAAACTTATACATTTATTTTCACATTTTAATATATATACATGTGTGCATGTGTGTGTGTGTGTGTGTTACAAATATTACATAATTATATATATAAATAAAATATAATTATATATATATATATATGTAAAAAATTACACATTTTTAAAATGATTATAGATCTATACAGAGGATGTATTGTATATATATATTTATAATAAATAATTTCATAATTAATCAAATTGTGTTCATATGTATTTATTTTAAAAGATTATTTAATTATGATAAATATGTCAAATATATTTTTTAACATTTTTTAATGAGATATTCATATAAAATTTATATATACATATATACATATATACTAATATACATTCAGATATACATATATATATATATAAACATAAACATATTTTTAAAATCATATATATATATGAACACCTAAAAATATCAAAATTAAATAAACACAAGTAAATATATATATATACACACACAAATATATCCAAATACAATGGTTAAAAACATACTTATATATATATACAAATATAAATATAAAAAACATATAGATATGAAAATTAAAAAATTAAAATACATAAAATTCAATGAAAATAAAATACACAAACCGGATTACAATCAAAATAGAGATTAATAAAATTGTGTCAATCCTAAATATCATATAATGCATGAAAATCAGATAAATTTTTAATCCTAGGGTTTGATGAAACCAGTATGTTTAACATTCAATCAAAATATGTAAAAAAAGAACCTGATTAAAACTAAAATAGAAATTAATATAATTTAATCTATCCGAAATCTCAAATAAAGCATGAAAATAAGATGAAATTATAATGCTATGGTTTTACAAAACTCTTATATTTAAAATTGACCCAAAATACAGAAAAAAGATTTAGAACATTAGTGGAGTTTGTACCTTGAAGATCTGAGTTAAAATGACCAAAAAATTGTAAAGAATCGAGATGCATGAAGTTTTATCAAATCGACCAGATGGGTAGGGTTCGGTGTGATTTTTTGGGATAAGGAGGAGAAATGAATATATAAAGAAAGGGGAGTTGCATAGGTGTTAAAAAAATGTTTTTTGCGATGGAATTAATGTCGTCGCAAATTGTTTTTTGTCAAAATTATTTGCAACAAACACAAATTTGTATTGAAAATATTCTTGAGTAGGAAAGCATTTTTAAGGGATAATGTTATCATTCACAAATACACATCGTTATTGTTTTGCAAGCTGAATGTTGGGAATTTCTCCAAAACTATTTCTGACAGATTTTAAATTCTGTCAAAAATAATTTTTTGTTGCGACAAAATTAATAATTTGTTGTAAATAATATTAGAAAATACACTATTTGAAATTCTTAAACTTCCCGACACAACTGGCCCCTAAAAAATAATCAAATTCCTAATAGCGGAATGATCAATGTCGAAGCTGATCAGATTCGATGTTGATGCCAAAGTTGATCATATTCGATCAGATTCGATCGATCCTCTGAATCCAACCAAATTTGATCCTCCAATGCCAACCAAAATAAATCCTCCATGAAGAACCTGATTTGATCGACATATTCATTGATTCTGTCTCTGTATTCCATCTAATAAGAGTGGTGACACTGGTTGAAGATTTTTGAAAAAGATAATTACCTGAAAACTACTGTGAAGCATGTTGTTGATTCATCGATGGGCTGGGCTTCAGGGGTTTTCTCTACTATTGCAAGGAAGACAACCCAGATTGGGGGAGAGAGACGTCACACGAGATATAGGAAACAATGAAACTTTTTCCCATTACCCAATCAACCCGACCCAACCCTATCTAGGATGGGTTTGGTCAGGTCGAGTCCAAACATAAAATAATGTCTTACCCGACCCAACCCAACCCACCCTATTTTAATTTGGTCAGGTCCAACAAATACCCCATCCTGACCCAACCAACCCATGGACACCCCTACCCTTACCAACCCAACCGATCATGGGGGAAACAAATCATATATTCCAAGTAGTGTATAATTCCTAAAAAATGAAATATATGGACAACATGAATATTATGGGTGTCAATATGAATAAATAGAAATTCATGATGAATACAAAAGATGTGTAGTTTTCATCAAAATATATGTAATTTTAACATTTAGAAACACACAATAATGTGCACAAGTAATCTTATGATCATACAGCGTCAGTTATTCTCATCCATCATTTGAACATATATAACAACAATGTCCATGAATATCATCCTCTTGGTAAATATTTATATACCATATTCATTGGATATATATATATATATATATTAATCTATTTATATAATTATATATAAATGTATTTTATATATAATTATTAATATATAATTATAAATATAACAAAAATATTAATTATTTTAAAAAAATTATTATAAGTTTCAATTATTTTAATATATATATATATGTATAAATTATAATCTTATAAATACTTTTTAAAAAAAAAATATATATATATTAATTATAAAAAATATATTAAAATATCATATTTAAATTAATTATAAATATGTTTTTTTAATTAATTTATATAAACAAACAATATTTTTAAATTTAAATATTATAATTTTTTATAAATTAATAAATTTATTATTAGAAACTTTTATTAGATATAATAATAGCGCTGATAAATCTATCCTTTATCTGCACTAAAAAAGCACTGATAGATGTTACAACTTTATCAGCCCTTTTTAGCGTTGATAAAAGTTATCTTTATTGGAACTTTTAGCTGCAGTTGAGGATGGAGGGGCTTTTATTAATGTTTTATGCTCAGAACTGATAAACATAGATGCTTCTATTATCCTAATATGGGGTAGTGTATATATAAACACAAACATTTAATAAAAATCAATAGATATCAAAAAAAGTGAAATAACCTATAGAAAACACTTACCCAAATGTTTCTTAGTAAGTATGATAATTAAAAATGAAACATTTTTTAATAATGTTATAGCATACCCTTCCAATGGTAGCAATATGATCCAGTGATGGCGATGTTAGGGTAGGCAATGATGACAGCGGAGGGCTTTGCAGTGGAGGTGGGGTTTGCGGTGGAGGAGCAACAAATGAGGGTTTGAGGCCAAGGTGGGTTTGCGGAAGAGGAACGATGGAGGAGCTGCAGATGAGGATTTAAAGTAGAGATGGGTTCGCGATGGAGGATGAGATCATGACAGTGGAAGAGGCGGTGGTGGAGGGGGGTTGATGGTGGTGGAGGTGGGGTCAGGGCAGAGCAGAGGTCAGCGATGCATGGGTAAGGTTCCGCGAGAGCATGAGCGGTGCGAGAATAAAGGAGATTGTTAGGGATTTTTTATAAAACTCATTTAACAAATTATCATCACTATCTAAAAATCAATGACCATGATATTCTTTATATGCGCTAAAATAGAAAGCGCTGATATATAATACATTTATCAACGCTTTTTTAGTACTGATAAATATTTTATGTGAGTATTTTATTTATATGAATATATATATTCATAATATTATATATATCTATAATATTATATATATGTAATTATATAAATTTATATTTATTTATATTTATAACTATAAATAAATAAATTTTTATATATATCATTATAATTATAAAATTATAATTTAAATAATTATAAAATTATAAGAAATATTCTTATAAAATTTGTAATCATTGAATATATATAATAATTATATATATATATAATATATAATATTATATATATATAAAACCATATTTCTTCTAATTATATAATTTTTTATATGAATATATATTTATTTATAGTAATAAGAATAGATATTTTTTATAATTATAAGTATAAATGAATATATAGATATATATATATATATTTAAATAATTATACAATTATATAAAATTAATATTCCTATTTTTTATAATTTTATTGACATATATTTATTATATTTATTATAATTTTATATTTATTTAAATATATATGTATTGATTTATAACTATAAATATAAATATTTGTATTTATTTATCAATATTTTAATATGTTTATAAATGTTTTTAATTAATTATATATAACATTATATATGAAAGTAATAAATATATTTTTAATAAATTAATACTTGTTTATATAAATAAATTATTATTCATATTTAAAACTAATAAATTAATATATATTTATTTGTAATAAAAAAATATAATAAATAAATATTTATTTATAATTGTAATTATAAATATATATATACTTATAAATATAAAAATATATTTATAATTTTATAAATGAATATAAATATATATTTTTTTAATTTTTTAGTTATTTAAATATATATACATCTATTTATAATTATATTTTCTAAAAATTTGTATTTTTTTATAATTATTTGTATAAAAATATATATAATTTATATATTTATTAATTTTTTTAATTATATATATATATATATATATATATCCATTTGGAAATTATAAATATAAATATTGGTATTTATTTATAAATATTTCTATATATTTAGAAATATACTTATTTAATTAAATTATAACATTATAAGTAATATAATATATATATTTATTATAATTTTATAATTATTTACATATATATATATATTTATTTATAGTTATAATAATAAATATAAATAAATTTTTTAATAAATATTTTTATATAATTATAAATAAATATACATATTTATTTATAATTATTTATAAAATTATAATATATGTTTTTATTATAATAAAAAAATAAATACAAATATATATATATATAATTTTAAATAGTTACTATTTTTAATGTTTTTATATACTTATTTACATAGTTCATATCAATTTATTTTAATACATATATATTATTGTTATATAAATCATATTTTAGAATATAATTGTCAGAGGGAGTGTACATTAACCCCAATCACAAGCCCATCATAAACCCTCTCTTCCATACATCAACCATTCTACCCTGCTCGCATGCCAATGGATCCCCATCCATTGCATTTTCTTCTCGCATGCTATCATTTGATGATGTGTTGTCGTCCTGGGAAGCACCCCGCATGTTGATTCGCCACACCTTCCTTTATCATCCCCAGACAGAGCACTGTCGTTGCACTTGGTTTCCCCCAGGAAGCACTGTCGTTCGTCGAGTGACACAACCAGTTGGTCATCTCCCTCTAGCCAAACCCGAATCTCACGCGGTAAACCCCCCTAGTGGGCGTTATTCATCATTTGTTGCCCCTACAAATCCCTAGACACAGTCATCTCGGGCGGCTTCCCCCAGAGCCTTCATCTCCCCTACGTCGTCGTCCTATGCATCACCCTGTGCCGATCCGCCGCCCCTTCCGTCATCATCCCTGGACAGAGCACCATCAGATCCCTCACTTTTTTCATATGAAAAATCTTTGGGAGTTATTATGGTGATGGAAACCAGGATTTTGGAATCCATGGTGTTGGTTGGGGATGAGATAGAAAGGATAATGAGGATGGTTGATCTTCATCATCCACGCGACACCCCTCTGTTGTTGGCGGCTGCTTTAGTGTAGTGGATTTTCTGGCATTGCAGGAGCCCAAGAAGAAAAAATTAGTTACCTTATACAACCCATGAAACGCTTTCACTGACTTGCCTTTGGTCCTTCCATCCATGTTTTGCGGCAGCCAGGTGGAAAATATTCCATCACCAGACCCCCAAAATCCACCATTCTCCTGAATGTATGATCACCGAGAGCCGGTTTTCCGCCCCCTCAAGATGATGCAGCCCACCACCACATAAGTAGAGTATGCACGTTGGGGTGGCAAGGGAAGGGGGTATACAGTGTACGAGGATTCTATTCTGTTCATGGGAGTGCCAGAATGGTGGTGGACCGGCATTTCCATTCTAGGTAATAGTGGCAGTGGAGAAAGTATGGCCAAAAAGGATGAAGAGCGAGGTGCAATCCAGAGAAGGTATGGATGAGAAGAGGGAGGTGCCAACTATAGTTGGGGGTGGAGTATAATTATATAGAGGTCATTGTATTGGGTCACAGAAAAAAATGTTGAGGATGATGGACACAAGAAAAAATCATGGATTTAGGAAAACAACCAAATGTGTTATGAAATGAAAACAGAATAGTCCACATTATTAATTCATAATTCAAAATTTTGGAAATATTTAATGATAAGTTTATTTATTTTTAAATGCATCACCCTTGTCTCATTAAATGAGATTTTGACAATAAATAAATAATCCAGTTAATTAAAATTGAAAATAATAATAATAATAATAACACACACGGATATGAAAAATTAGTGGAGGGTTTTTTTATTTTTTATTTTAATTTTAAGGTATTTTTTATTTTTTTAAGTGGGTGTGTCGAGCACAAATTCATTTGGCGGTCTTGGGTTTTTTTATCCCCGTGCCACCCCTCCCCAGCCCCCTTTATATTTATATTTTTATAATTATAATTATAATAATTATATTTATAATAAATATAATGACTAAAATAAATACAAAAAATTTATAATTATATTTATTATAATACTATCTAATATATAATTATAATAAATATATAATTATAATAAATATACAATTATAATAATTATATAATTACAACAATTATATAATAATAGTAAATAATTATATTTACTATTTTTTTAAAATTATATTTATTATAATAATTATAAAATTGTTGTAATTGTATATATTTATTATAATTATAATTTTATATATATTATAATAATTTTTATAATAAATATAAAATTATCATTTTACAAATAATTATAATAAATATATAACTTTAAATATATTAAATATATACAATTATAATAATTATATAATTATTATAATAAATATTCAATTATAATTATAATATATAATTATAATAATTATAATTGTATAATTATCATAATTTTTATAAATTTTATAATAATAAATATAATAAATATATATCTCTAAAATTATATAATTATAATAATTATATTTATTATAATAATTATATAATTATTGTAAATATGGGATGGATGGGGCATTGGGTTCGATGGCTCCCCCACCACTCGGGCCATAAGCTGAACACTAACGGCTCGTGTATGATAGGCAGCATGAGGGCAAGGGGGGGGGGGGCATGATCCGAGGCACGAAGGGTGTGGTCTTGGATGCTTTTGCGGTCAGATTTGGATTGGATGATTCTTTACAGGCTGAGGCCTTTGTGATGTTGTCTGACCTACATTTAGCCAGGAGGAGGAACATCTTCATTAGTATAGTGGAAACCGACTCCATCATCATTTAAAACTCCCAATCAGGTAAGAGCTACACCATATGGTCCATTGATTACATTATGAGGAAATGCCTATGTCTCACGGATCCCAACACCAACATTCTCCATACTTGGCGTGAGGGTAATAAGGTTGTGGACTATCTTATTTCCTTTTCAACCCATGGGGAGAATTTCATTTGCTCGCCAGATATTGTCTTGATGTATTCTGAGGGAGATCATCTGGTAAGAGGGGATTCTCTTGGGATGCACCTTTTAAGACCCCCTTAGCTTCTTATTTCCGGGTTCCTTAGAGTTGTGGCTCCTCGGTTTTCTCTTTTTGTTACTTTTTGTTCTTTCTATTAAATAATGAAATGATGATGATGATGATAAATTTTATAATTATACCTTAACTATTTTTATGATTATATAATTATTATATTCATAATTATTATATTTACTATAATTATATAATTGTTATAATTATATATTAATTATATTTATAATTATATAATTATGATAATTATATAATTATTATAGTTATATATTTAATATATTTTTAATTGTAATAATTATAATAATTATAAAAAATATACAATTATAATTATAATAATTATAATTATTCATTTTATTATAATTGGATATTTATAATAATAATTATATAATTATTATAATTGTACATATTTATTATATTTATAATTGTATATTTATTATAATTAATATAATTGTATAATTATAATAAATATAATTATATATTATAATTATATGAATTATTATAGTAATTGTGCATTTATTATTATTATATATTTATTATAGTTATATATTTATTATATTTATAATTATATAATTGTTATATTTATATTGTAAATATCATTGTATATTTATTATCACTATATAATTATTGTATTTATAATTATATATTTATTATAATTATATAATTATTATAATTATATCTTCATAAAATATAAAATTATATAATTATTGTAATTTTAATTTTATATTTATTGTAATTATAAAATTATTATATTTAAAATTATTTAATTATTATAATTATTGTAATTATATAATTATTATATTTATAATTTTATAATTATTATAAGTAAACAATTTTTATAATTATATAACGAAAAGTTCAAGACCTGAGCATGCTCAGTCTTAAAAATTTATTTAAGAAAAATGTAATACACTGATACAACAATCATGTGCCGCCACAAACACCGCCAAACCAAACAATTGACAAAAACAATGCGAACTAGAAAGTCTTCAAAGTTCACAATCCACATAGTTTCGTCATTGATTCGATTGACCCGCTCACTGATCCATCCCAATCATCCTTGTTGTCGGATGGCCTCTCCTGACAGTTGGCTTCACAACAATAGATTTACCCACAACCTCCACAAGCTTATTCTATACCCGCGATAGTGCAAGATCCCTTGTGCACCCCAGATCAGCAGAAAACATTCCTAGTTGTAGGATATCAAAAAATTTAGTGATCAAGTTTGATCTGTTGCGTGAGCAACATAGGGTAATGAGTTCAGTTTTCCCTATCACATCAGAAGATCTATCATCATCATAAGGTCATAAGTTTTTGCGAACACCAAAATACTCGCCATAGCAAGATAGGGAGAGAAGCTCTCCACTTGAGAGAGAAGCGATCCATTATTTCATTTATATGTATATATTTATTATATTTATAATTATATAATTATTTTAATTATATAATTATTATAATTTTATGATTATTATAATTTTATTATTAATATAATTATAGAATAATTATAATTATTGTAAATATATATTTATTATAATTTTAATGTAATGACCTGGAATTTCCATGGAAATTTTTTCTTAAATACGTGAGAATTTTACGAGTACGCAGTTTCTGGTGGCGCATGATTCCAAGGACATTGTCGTACTAGAGGGATTTTATATCTTTTAAACTTGTGCTCAAAATTGAAATCCAAGGACATCGTCGAACTCGCAACGTCGGTGATTTCCTAATGAGACCTTCACTGAAGTAGCATTCAGATGAGTTTGGAAGTTACATTTTGGGGGTTTTTAATTAAATTGAATAAAATAATGTAATAACTTTATTTTATTTTGGCGGTTAAAACCTCAAGGGGGAGGTTGGTCGTGGGGGCCACCACAACCAAACCTCCCATGGGAGGTTACGGTGGTGGGTCCCATCCGAGAATAACCTCCCTTTAGAGGATGTTATTAGGTGGGGCCCACCTGAGCTCTTAAACACCCCTAACTCCCATTAACCCCTTGAAACCCCCAATTAAGTGGGGGAGCCTCTCAACATCCCCCTCAAATTAATTAGACAACTCCACCCATTTAATAAAGTTATGTAACTTAATTAATATGAATAATTTTTTATTTTTTATGACAACATTAAAATAAGATGTTATATTTTATTATTGTGGGGTTGGCATAATTTTTGAGAGGAAAGAACTTGGTGGAGCCATTTCTCTCCAACGAAGAACCACCGAAGAACGAAGAACAACACCATCTTCCATCTTCAACTGGGGAATGAAAAGGATGAATCACCCCCCACTAAGAATGTTGACGACGTCATCTCGACTCGTCTTCTTCTAACTCTTCCTCCTCCGACATTTATGGAAAGACATCATGTTTCCGTAACTCCGTCAACATCACTGAACTCAAGGTAGGGGTTTGTTTTGATTAAATTAAATCCTCGTTACTTGTATTTTATTGTGCTTCAATGTTGGAAAAGTGTAATCACCTAACACGGAGGGTGCATGCCAAACAAAAACGGACCGACATCCCTCTTTTTGGATTCCATCCCGGTTGGCGCACTGGGTTACACCACCTCAAATGGTTCCCACACGGTTTCTGTTTTAATGGGGTGTTTTTAATGCGGGCCAAGACCACGTGAATTACTTCACGTGGTGACACTCTTTTGACGCGACGACATTATTTAACGCTGATTCTTTTTCTTATATAAGGAGGCGGAGTTAATGATTTTAAATATCACCGGAAGCAACAACACCGAGAGAAAATCCCATTTGGTGATCTCCTTTCTTCGATGATCATATTTCTTGCTCTCCTCCTTTTGATCCACACTTTTATTCTTGAGTATTACTTTTGAGATCCCTTCCATTTTTGGGAGTCTCTACCGTGTACCTCTTGATTTTAGTGGATTCCCCATTCTGGAATAGGTCATGTGGTTTTTTTCCCTTTTGGGTTTTCCACGTAAAAATTTCTGGTGTCAACTTTATTTTCTGCACATTTAATTTCGGGTCATTGCACATTAGTTTTATTTTGGGTGGAAAGATTAAATTTCTGCTGAACATTTTCTTTTTCTATTGTTCGTGTGTTTGTCTCTTTCGCATCATTTCTAACATCTGGTATCAAAGGGTTTAGTAAATTTTTTTCATATTTATTTTGGAAGCCAACTACATTCGGATGATTTTTTTAAATGGTACAAAATTCCATATGTGGCGACTTAAAATGAAGGATATGCTTTTTTCATGTGAATGCATCTTCTAATTTTTAGTACCCAGAAGACAGAGAGGATGTCAAATGAATAATGGGTGTTCAAGCATGATATTTTTTAAGGATTCATTCACAAATGTGTTAAAGGCAATGTGATGAACCACCTTGTCAACATCTCTCACACCAGAACTTTGTGGGAGAAGCTAGAGACGACCTACGATTCGAAGATGGGAAACAATAAACTATTTCTTCTCAAGAAAATGATGTAATTGAGGTACAAAGAAGGTAAATCTATTTCTGATTACTTAAGTGCATATCAAGGATGTTTTTATCAGTTGTCTAGCATGGGAATAAATTTTGAAGATGAGTTTTTTTCTCTTTTTCTGCTTAACACTTTAACCGATCTATGGGAAAATTTACATGTTACTCTAACCGGTTCTGATTCTAATGGTGTTGTGACATTAAGTTTTGTCAAGTCTTATATTTTAAATGAAGAGGTCTGGAGACACACTCAGTAGAAATCTTCTTCCGAGCTTTTCTTCATAGAGAATTGGGGGAGAATCCAGGATTGGGGGCAGATCAGTCGAGGTAAGAGAAGAGGCAGAAGAAAATATTTCCCGAAATAGAGAGATTTTGAATGTCATCATTATTTTAAGAAGGTTAATTCTAAGAAATTTTTTATCAGCTGAAAATAGAGAATATAATGATTGAAAAAACACAGAATAAAAATAGCAATGGAGATGATCATGTCACCGCTACTACAGGGGGTGATCTTGTTATTTTTTATGATTCTAGAACAATGTTTCAGATTATTCTTGTTGGGTTATTGATATTTTTTCCTATTTTCTCGTGACATCGAATAAGGAGTTCTTTAAATCTTATAGCCTAGGTAATTTTGGAATTTAAATGATGGCCGATGATGGTCATGCTGACGTTGTAGGATCGAGACTGTTTGTTTAAAGACCATTACAGTAAGTAAGTTGATTTTGAAGAATCTTCTACAAGCACATGAGGTTCGCTTGAATCTCATTTCTACCAGTGTTCTTGATGATGAAGGGTTTATCAGTACATTTGGTGATTTCCAATGAAATCTTTCCAAGGGATTTTTGATTGTGGCTAGAGGGAAGAAGCAATCTCGTTTGTAATGGACTAGAGCTTCTATTTATTGTGATACTGCTTGCGTTATTGAGTGTAGCGTTTAGTCCATGTTGTGGCTTAAGATCCTCAGTCACATTAGTGAGAAAGGTCATGGTTGTTTGGCAAAGAAAAATCTTCTTCTAGATTTGAAGTGTGTCAAATTAGAAACATGTGATCATTTCATGGCTGGAAAACAGAGCAGAGTGAGTTTCAACAGTCATCCTCCACACAAGAAGTTACAGGTACTTGAATTGGTACATTCTAATGTTTGTGGTCCATTGAAATTGAAGACCTTTAGTGGAGGTCTTTATTTTTTTACATTTATTGATTAATAATCATGAAAGCTCTGGGTTTATGTATTGAATGTCAAAATTCTGGTTCTTATTGTTTTTATGCAATTTCATGTTTTTCTTGAGAGGGAATCAGGAAAGCAATTTTAATATATTCACACTGACAATGGTGGAGACTATTGTGGTCCTTCTGATCATTATTCCATGTAGGAAGGTATTCAGCATCAGAAGATGCTGCCCAAGACACCTCAGCCAAATGGTGTAGCTGAGATGATGAACATGACTTTACTGGAAAGAGTTCATTGTTTTCTTTTAGAAGGAAAGTTTCTTGGACATTTTTGGGGTGAGGCTTTACTTACTACTTCTTATATTATCAATTTATCACATGCGGTTTCTTTGAAGACAGACACACCCGAAAAAAATTTGGTATGAAAATAGATTAGGTATGATCACTTGTGTGTCTTTGGTTGCAAGTCTTTTCTTCATGTGCCTAGATATGAGAGATCCAAGCTGGATGGTAAGACACGCCAATGTATTTTTATTGGATATGGACACAATGAGTTTGGGTACAGGTTATATTATCCTTATTTGTAGAAACTTTTATGAAGTTGTGATGCATTTTTTATGGAGGATTAGACTATTGCAGACATTGATTAGAGAGAAAATTATGCTTATCCAACTTATGATGGTTTTTTCAGTCTTGATCCAGGTTCTGATTCACATTTACCTCATATTTTTTATTCTGATGATCGTGTTGATGTACAAAATGATGCTCAAGGTGAACATATTGGGGTTGATGTTTCTGATGCACCTTTTGTTTCTGATGTTATTGTTCTTGGGTTTATTAATGAACCTGCAGTTCCACTCTGGAGGTCATCTCAGCATCAGACCATTTCTACTCGATATTTACCTGATGAGTATGTTCTTCTCACTGAAGGGGGAGAACCAGAATCTTTTGATGATGCAATGGAGAGTGAACATAAGGACAGATGGGTTGCGACAATGGATAACGACATGACATCATTGCATGACAACCACACTTTTGAGCTGGTTAAGATACCGATAGGGAAGAGGGCATTGCAAAATCGATGGATTTATCGTATTAAGAATGAAGAATACAGTTCTATTCCACGATTCAAGCCAAGGTTCATAGTAAAAGGCTTCTGTCAGAAGAAAGGTATTGATTTTGATGAGATTTTGTCACCTTTTTTCAAAAGGTATTCCATTCGGGGTTTGTCTTGGTTTGGCTGCCAGTTTAGATCTTCATATTGAGCAGATTGATGTGAAGACATATTTCCTCCATGGAGATTTAGAAGGGGAGATTTATATAGAGAAACTAGAGGTTTATGTTGAAACAGGTAAAGAAAATCATGTCTGCAGTTTGAAGAAGAGTTTTTATGGTTTGAAGCAAGCTCTGAGGCAGTGGTATAAGAAGTTTTAATCTGTCATTTATCATTAGGGTTTCAAGAAGACATATTCTTATCATTGTGATTTTTTTCATAAATTTACTGATGATTATTTTATTATACTGTTGCTTTATGTTTATGATATGATCATTGATGGCCATGAAACATCTTGAATTATCATATTGAAGAAGGATCTTTGTCGGTCATTTGTAATTAAAGACTTGGTGCAGCACGACAGATTCTTGGCAAGATGATCTACCATGACAGAAAGGCCAAAAATTTGTGGTTATCTAAGAAGAGATACATTGAAAAGTTTCTTCAGATATTTTCTATGTATATGGAGAAACCAGTTAGTACTCCTCTTTCTTTACATTTTATGCTCAGTAACAGACAGTCACCTTCTACAGATGAAGAGAGAGAGGAGATGCAACACATACCTTATTCATCTGTCGTTGGTTGTTTGATGTATGCAATGGTATGTACTAGACCTGATATAGCTCATGCAGTTAGTGTGGTCAGCCATTTTCTATCAAATCCAGGTATAGAGCATAGTAGAGTAGTGAAAAATAGTTTTCGTTATCTTTGTGGTACTTTTGATATGATATTGTGTTTTGGAAAAGGGGAACCTATGCTTTGTGGCTTTACATATTCAGATATGGCAAGTGATTTCGATTCGAGGAAGTCTACTTCAGTCTATTTGATCACTTTTGAAGTAGAGCTATATCTTGGCAGTCTAGATTGTTGTGACATGTTGCTTTATCTACCACAGAGTCAGAGTTTATTACTGCTACTGAGGCGTGAAAAGAATTGTGGTGGATGAAAACGTTTATTCAAGTGATCAATTTAAAACAGGATAGGTATGTTTTATTTTGTGATAGTCATAGTGCTATTTTTGGGAAATTATTCTACTTTTAGTGGAAGTTAGAAACATATCGATGTTCAATATAATTAGATTCGTCACATCCTTGATTTGAGACAGTTAGATCATGAGAATATCCACATTGATGACAATGGGTTAGACATGTTGACCAAGAGTTTACCCAGAGGAAAATTTGAGACTTTCCGATAGATTGCAAGGTTGGTGGTGATCCCCACTTGAGTCGGAGGGGGAGTTTTTTGGGTGCCTTCCTTGTTGGTACACTGGGTAATGCCTCCTCAAATGGATCCCACAAGGTTTCTGTTTTAATGGGGTGTTTTTAATGCGGGCCAAGACTGCGTGAATTAATTCATCTAGTGACACTCTTTTGACATAGCGAAATTATTTGAAGCTGATTCTTTTTCCTATATAAGGAGGTAGAGGAATGGCATTTCAACATCACTGACATCAACAACCCCGAAAGAAAATCCCATTCGGTTATCTCTTTTCTTTGATGATCATCTTTATTTCCCTCTTCCTTTTGATCCACACTTTTTTTCCTCAGTATTACTTTTGAGATCCATTTTATTTTTGGGAGTCTCTACCATGTACCTCTTGATTTTAGTGAATTCTTCATTCTGAACTAGGTCCCGTGGTTTTTTCCCTTTCGGGTATTCCATGTAAAAATTTCTGTTGTCAACATTATTTTATGCACATTTAATTTCAGGTCACTACGCATCCATTTTATTTTGGGGTAAAGAATCAATTTCTTCTGCGCGTTCGCTTTTTCTATTTTTTGTGCGTTCGTCACTTTCCCATCTTTCACAACACCTATGTTGGTTCTTGATTGGTTGAGGATAGTGGTGGCGCAACAGCGCCACTAGAATAAAGAACCGTGGTGGAGCATTGCCGGCCGGCGATGGGCCAGCTATGAGAGGAACTGGCGGCGCAAGGGTAACCGGGTCACCGAAGTGGCATAGCACCACCGCACCATGAAAAGAACCAGGTTGCGGCCAGGTGGGCCACGGTGATGTCTTCGCACCACGTCGGAGGAAGGGGGGCAATGCGGTCCATGGCGGACAAAGGCGGCCTAGCGCCGCAAGCCGCACCGGAGAAAACCCGCTGCCAAAGGCCGCTGTGGATGGAAGTGGGTGGCCAGCTTTACCGGCCTCCGGTGGACGCTCCACAGGCGGAACGCCTCAGGTCCCATGGATACCGGGTCGGCGCCACGAGCTGGCCATTATAGGGAGACGGGGGGGCTGACCACCTCCCTGTGGCCACCAATGGATTTGTATGGCGGTCCACCTCCCAGCCACCCAGGCTGGCCAGCCGACGGCTTGGGTCTGGGCCACCCTCGGGTCGAGTCGCGCCTTCAGGTCGGGCAGCCCACTCATGTTGGGCCGCCCACTTGGGTTGGGCCTCTCGTTCGGGCTAGACCGTTTCCTCATACATGGTTGGACCAAAAGACTAGGTCAGACCTTGGTTCGGACCAGGTAGGGAAGGGTCGGTCCGACAGGGTCAGACCGAACCTGGACTAGGTATATCCTGATTACACCTTTTTTCCTATATCGTGGGCTACGGGCATTCCTTTGAAGAACCGTCAGTGGTGCCATTATTCATCGAACAAAGTTGTACTTTTGAGAATACCCCACAGGAGTTCAGGGTATATTTGAGATACAGTTAGATTGGTTCATACACGAAACCAACAGGACCCCTGTACTAAATGGCTAATAACTCACAGACCGAGTGTCCGACTGACGCGCCATATATTGCGTTGAGATCCCTATGACGTGATAGACCATTGAAATACTTCTTCATGGAACTTCAAGAACGTTTTAGTTTTTCCTAGTAACTCGTGGAGTAGATCCTATCAGTGGTGAGAAGATAGAGTGCAGTGGCCTAGTAGCTGAAAGACCTGATTACTACTTGACAGATTCGACTAGACCAGTGGGGAGTGCCTTTTATTTTGCCGAAGAGACATGGTTGAGGTATACCAGGTATTTGGAGGGAGTCCCACGGTACTCGACATGAGGAGTACCTCTGTAGTCTATTAGGGGAAGCACCTGGTATTTTTCGGCAAACACACAGTGAAGAAGCGCCTGGTATTTGACGGCAGACCTGCGATACTCGACAGGAAGAGTATCTCAGCAGTCCAAGTTTAATAAGAAGCGCCTTGGTGTCACAACATGCCCAATATTCTCGACAAAGGTGGAGTTCTCCAGCAGCCGTGGTTTTGATAATGAAAATCCTGGTTTGAGCTGAGTCAATGACCTTTGTGTTTACCTAAGGATTGACATGGGATACTAGATAACTTAGATATATCTATGGGCATATACCTAAGTAATGGTTATCCGTTGATTCATACATTGTGGTTTATCTTTGTTTGATTTTGTGAGAACTTCAGGGTTTCGGGGTCCCTACTAATTATTGTTATACTCAACCTTGAACAGGCTATTCCCGCACCTCATTGTATTTGATGCAGATGACAGATATCGCTGACAGAGGCGGAGTGTATGAGGACTAGATGTTACCCGGAGGAGGACCACACGACGAGACGGTACCAGGAGTAGAAGGATGGATGTGTAGTGATAAAGAGGCTAAATATACCTACCCTTCTGGTAGGATCTGTGGAGGATGATCCAGGTGCTTCTAGACACCTTCTAGGTGTTTGTCTTTAAGTTGTACCTGTTTTTTCTTTTCCTTGTACTTTACTGATGCGCTTGTATTTCCGGCCCCATTACTTTTATCAATACCTTCGTATTCAGTTTTACATAGTGTTTTTCTTCCATTTGTGTACTGTTATTGTGTTTGACTACTTTTTATAATGGTAATGCCTTCCCAGCTTAAGGATTTACACCTATGGTGCTAGTAACTAGCCCTTGGACTATATAAGGCGGGCTTTGGGTAGTCGTGGCATGGGTCCCGAGGACAGTTCATGACAATATGGTATCATATGAGTCGATTCTACAGCAGAACATAGGACTCTGATATTCCTTTTTCTGTGAAGTAATAGTGTTTAGGGTAACGAGTGTGGTTTTCAGTTTATGAAGTCCAGTGTTGGTGCGGTGGCCGATGTATCCTTACACCTGGACCCTAACTACTGATTTCTGACTTAGTGCAAGAAAACACTAATTTCGTCTGTGTTTCAAAAGATTTTATTTAAGTCATGTCAACCAGTTCAGCTCACTAGGTATAGTTGTTTGATCATGTCACGTCAATTTCTTTAAGGATGCCTCCCCACAGACGACCAATTAGATCCCTGAGTGTTTTACTCATAGATAGTCTGATGAGCGACGATGCCTCAGTGAAGGGCCCCTTTCCAATTGAGGTACCAGCAGAGGCACCAGATGTACCCCCGCCCGTTGGGCCACCGATTCCTCTATCCCCAACAGCAGATGATGCACGATGCTTGAGCGCACTGCACGAGTTCCAGCAAAAAAGGCCACTCAGGATCTAGGGAGAGATAGACCGACAAGTGGCTGAGGATTGGCTGGAGGCTATGGTTAGTGTCTTCATGTTAGTAGGGACACTAGTAGACTACATAGTGATCTTTCCTTCCATCCTCTTTCAGGTTGCATCAGGCAGATGGTGGAGCATGATGCTTCAGGTCCATGAAGAGGTGACACTTATATGGGAAGACTTCAAGAGCATATTCTGGGCAGAGTTTGTCCTATCCACCCATCGTGCGGGGCGGATACATGAGCTATATCATCTGCAGTAGGGCAGTTTGACAGTAGCGTCATACTCAGCGAATTTCACTGGCCTCACATGCTACTCCACAGGTATGGTATGGGAACCATTCTTCATTACCCAGACCATTGAGCAGGGACTCCGTTGATAGGTCAGATCCTTGATTATCTCCCTCAGTATCCTGACGCTGTTAGGGGATGTTAGAAAGAGCCCTCCTGGTAGAGAGTTTCCTTGCTTAGCAGTCACCATCATAGAGACATACGACTAGTCGACATGCAACATAGTCTTCTATAGCTTGAAGTAGAAAGTTGTCACAGAGGTCCAAGAGGACCATACCTATAGGTGGATGACCGCACGACTTAGGATCAGTTGTGCGAGGCACCCAAAGTAGAGACAGAGCCAGTTATGCCAGGAACGGACAGTGTTACTCATGCAACGGGCAGGGTCACATAGAATGTGACTGTCTGACCCACCATATAGAAGATCAACAGTCAGTTGAGGGACCTCCTAGGAAGAGGCAGAGATTCAATTGAGGAGGTTTGTAGGGAGCATGTCGACCTATCAGAGGAGATAGTCGAGCAGCTGACAGTGGATGACATTTTGAGGTGTTTACATCACCACCATCAAGAGGTCCACCCCGACTATAGGGAGCAGGTGGACAGGGCAGAGATTAGCTTCATGCAGCTGAGGCTTACGACCATGGAACTCCGGATATTATTTGAGGTACTATTTGTGTTTACTCCACCTTTGCTTTAGTTATTATAAACATAGGTTCTAGTCAATCTTTCATAGTCACTGCCCTCGTTCGGAGATCAAATATTCTGACGGAGCCATTTGCTCGATCCTTATGGCTAGAGACCCCTATGAGAGCAGACTCGACGATTATACACTGGTGAAGGTAGTGTGAGCATACACTAGGAGTCAAGAGCATCGACTGGGATCTCCGTGTAGCGGCGTCGAGGCCTTACAACGTCATCTTAGGTATGTGATGGTTATTCATAGTCCATTCCATGATCGACTATATTCGGCGCAATGTATGGTGTGTTTGCACGGATGGGACAAGGTTCACCTTCACCAGCAAGAAGGGAACCATTAAACTGCATGACAGACTTACTCGGAGGAGGGTGCATCTGATCACTCACCAATTATCTTGCCTTACCCTCATATCAGTTGATGTGGAGAGTCTGACTTATCATGTAGTGGTGGAAACGTACGTGGATGTTTTCCCTGATTATGTTCCTGGACAACCTCCTTTTAAAGTGGTGGACCTCTACATTGACTTGTACCCTGGGATGACACCGATATCTACTCCAGCATATCTTATGGCACCCTCTGGGCTCTACGAGCTGAGGGTACATCTTGAGGACATGCAGGGGAAGGGATTTATCCGAACTAGTGTTTCTACATGGGACGCCCCGATTCTGTTCGCCAAGAAGGCGGATGGGAGCTTCTGGCTCTCTGTTGACTATCGTCTCCTAAACCAGGTGACCGTGAAGAACAAGTTCCCACTTTTGGGGATTGATGACCTCTTTGATCAGCTCAAGGGAGCCCGATGGTTCTCGAAGATAGACCTCAGATCAGGATTTCACCAGCTCAGATTTTGAGACGAGGATGTGAAAAAGACAGCCTTTAGGTGTCAGTACGACCACTATGAGTTCTTGGTTATTCCCTTCGGCATAACCAACACTCCAGTAGTGTTCATTTGTCTCATTATCAAGATCCTTCAGCCTTACCTTGATCGCTTTTTCGTAGTCTTCATCGACGACATACTAATCTACTCGACGACTGAGGAGGAGCATGAAAACCATTTTCATGTAATACTAGACACACTCTGAGAACATCAGCTTTATGGTAAGCTCTCGAAGTGCCAGTTTTGGATTCGTGAGGTTCACTTTTTGTGGAATTTCATCTCGGATGCTGTAGTTGCAGTGGATCCAGCGAAGATCAAGGTGGTATTTTCATGGGAGCCACTGAGGAGTGTGACGGAGGTATGAAGACTCCTGGGTTTGGCTGGATAGTATCAGAGATTCGTTCAAAATTTCTCCATAGTTGAAGCACCACTTTTATCCTTGATGAAGAAGGGGAAACCCTTCGTATATTCAGAGAGATGCCAACAGAGCTTTCTAGAGCTGAGGCAGAGGCTGACTAGCACCCCCATCATGAGGCATCTAGAGGAAGGCATAGTGTACATAGTCTTCTATGACACATCAGGGACTATACTCAGGTGTGTCCTAATGCAATAGTGAAATGTGATCACATTAGTTCATGGTAGCTGAGACATCATGAGAAGAACTACGCTACCCATGACCTGAAGTTAGCAGTAGTGGTATTCCACTTGAGGATGTTGCGACACTATCTGATTGGTGAGGGTTTTTTCATATACTCTGATCACAGTAGTCATGGTTATATCATCCCTCAGAAGGACCTGAACCTGAGATAGTGTCAATGGCTTGAGTTTTTCCAGGACTATGACTTTCAGAAAGTCTATACTCCTGGAAAGGGGAACGTTGTTGTAGATGCGCTCAGCAGGAGGAATGGTATTTAGCTATTAGGAGAGGCGACAGAGTAGCTATTATCTATACAGATATCCTTTATGGATAGGGATGGAGGAACATATCTTCAGTCTCTTTCAGTCACTCCTCCACTTCATCAGCAAGTTAGGGAGGCGCAGCGTGGGGACGCTGACTGCGAGATACGATGTGCTCGGAAATCAACAGAACAAGAAGCTGATATATTTTCTGGAGGTGGGGATCACATCATTATCATTAGAAGACGTACCATGGTACCAGTTTCACTTAAAAAGGAGGTGTTGAGGGAGTTCTACACTTCCCCTCTAGCGGTACATCAAGGAGGTGTGAAGATGTACCAGTACCATTGACGACAGCATTGATGGACAGGTATGAAGAAGGCAGTAGCGGAGTTTGTCCCATGGTGCCTCACTTGTCAGCAAGTGAAGGTAAAGCACTAGGTACCAGGAGTCTTGGTTAATCCATTAGAGGTCCCAGAGATGAAGTGGTATGGGATATCCAGGGAAATCATTATGGGTCATACATGTACATCCAGGACTCACTACTCAATATGGGTGACCATTAACCAACTCACCAAGTCAGCCCACTTCCTACTGATCAGAGAGAAGGGATCAGTTGAGAGCAATGGACGCCTTTATGTGTAGGAGAAAGGGCCTTTACATGGTGTACCTTCCTCAATTGTATCCAACTGAGACACACAATTTACATCCCAGCTATGGAAGGGGTGTCAGGAGGCTTTCAGGACACATGTATGTCTAAGCACCACCTTCCATCCTCAGATAGATGGTCAGGCTGAGGGGACCATTCAGACCCTTGAGTACATGCTCCTTTCATGTTTCCTCGACTTCGGTCGCATTTGGGAGGATCACTTTTCTTTGGTGGATTTTTCCTACAACAATAGATAGCACTCCTCCATAGGTATGGCACCTTTTGAGGCCTTGTGTGGTCGGCCCTGTAGATCACCACTGTACTAGACAGACATAGGAGAGTAAACACTAGTGGGACCAGAGATGGTACGGGCTACCACAGAAAAGGTGCAGATCATCCAAGAGTGGATGAAGACTGCACAGAGTAGACAGAAGTCATATGTTGATAGGTGATGGAGACCTCTGGAGTTCAAGGATGGTGACAACTTCATTCTATGAGTCTCACCTCGACAAGAATTGTGGAGATTTGTCCTAGGAGGAATGTTATCTCTGTGGTTCAAAGGACCTTTCCAGGTCCTCAGAAGAGTATGCAAGGTGGCTTACCACTTAGCTCTTCCTCCTAAGTTATAATGGGTGCATGATGTCTTCCACGTATCTCAGTTGAGGAGATACGTGCACGATCCATCCCAACACCAGCATCTATTTAAAAAGGCATCTAAAAGAAAAGACACAAATCATACCTTGAATTTATTCTTGAGATTCATGGTCATAATCCCAGATCGCATGCAATTATAATTGTCCATTTCCTCCATCTCCCTGAGCCAAGCGTGGACTACCTTTTGATGCTCATCCAACCCCTCTACCTCATCCACCATATTGTGGTACTCCTTTCTCCATGCGATGTCTCAACCATGGAGTCTTGTCTTCTGAATCCCTCTCGGTGGCATGGTGGGTTGGACAATATCTATCAATATGCCTCCATCTGTTGCAAGTGTAACACTACCTCTCTTACTACGAACAACTCCTTGGCATAGCTCTTATGCCACAGACCCTCATGTATGTGTTTAGGAATGCTTATGTCTCTTACACAACATTCTTGTCACCTATTATCTATTAGATCCACAATAGGCCTCTACCTCATGACCTCTGTTGTAGGTCACATCCATCTTATCCTCTTCTAGGTAGCTCTCATCCATCGAGGCACTCTCTAACACCACCACATACGTCATAATGCTATGGGGTATACCTGATGCCCTGATCTCCCGGGATAGTCCATGATCGAAGGTCTAAGCCCTATAGTAATGGTCCCACACCATATATGTAGAGTAGAGATAATGATCTTTAATTCATGCTAGGTACTCTGTTACTATCCTGCCGCCATGTCGTACGTGCAACAACTTATGTATACAGATAGAGAATAAATTCCCAGGAAGGAACTCCTACATGAAGTGGTGCTCAAATTCATCCTAGGTGAGGGTTACCTCGTCCTGCGTCTGGACGACTAAGCTCCACCATATTCACACTAATCCATGTAGAAGGAATTTATCTAGTAATTCCTTCTAGTCTAATGGTGTTCACACTAGGAAGAAGACTCAAATAACCACTTCAATCCAATCATCATATACCTGAGGATCTTTCTCACCTCAGAACATTGGAGGTATCTGTGTCTGGAACTCTGGAAGCACAATCATCCAACACGCATCCTCCACTGGTATTGTCGGTAGAAACTGCTGATTGAAGGGTGTCTGCCTCACAATTAGCCACATGGATGTAATGCCACAGAATCAGTTCCATGCACTATGCCTCCAATTTGGGTGGATCATCATCATAATGGTGGTGTAGAATCATATCTATATATTTTTGTGGTGCCATAATAAAATATATCAAGATGAACCATGGTTAATGAGTATATATGGAGAGATGACTCATGCAGGACATGGAATGCACAACCATTCTTACATGATTCATATACCCATTATTTCCCCACAATGAGTGTTTCTATGCACCGATTCGAAAAAATTGGCATCAAAGTCCTAGTGTATGGTTACATTACCCATCATACCAACACTAGAGTCTTTGGCCTTAATTCCATACTCAAAAAACCTAATTCTATTGCTCAAAACATAAAACAACAGACCCCCAGTCATTATGGTAGAACCGACTACCTCTTATACCAATTTGTCAAGGCACATCCCCCAGGTCCCATGTTGTAACTACTCTAGGACCACCACTCTAAGGCCAGGGGCTGGAAACTAGTACCGAAGGAATTCTCCCATGAGTGTGAGGAATTTCTCTAAGTACGTGTACACAGACACACACAAATCCTATCCAAAGGTACTAGAAAGTAAAAGCCATGGAAACCATGAATGTAATACACTAAGTAAAAAACAACTAGAGTACAACAAAAAGTAAAGTAGTGTGTGGAAACATGGGCTAGTATACAATCCCACTAAAATGAAACCAAAATAAAAGTAAAACTTCATGTATCTGAATCTCAACTTCCGGGAAGGCAGCCTGGAGGGTAGGTTAATGTTTTTTGCATTAAGAGATATACACACCCCTCTTCTGGCTGATATCACTGAACACTACCATGTTTTAGGCCTCCCTAGACATTGTTGAAGCATCATTCATCTATAAAAGACACGAAATGTGTGGGAAAAACTCGTGTAGGGGTGAGTTAATAAATACTCAATAAGGGACCCTGAAACTACAATGTTAAAGCTCAAGAGAAAAACCACAATGGAATGCATAGTCTTCTCTACTCGGGTATATGCCCATAGATATACCATGAAAATACATATATAATTGTCTCATCCTATAAGAAAACATGCTGTCCCAACAAGCACATGAGCCTTAACCCGGTTGGTTTGGACTCCTTATGTTCATCCATGTGACTCAAGATCAAATCCTGGTATAAGCATATTTCTGGGATACTACAGTAGCACTGTATCAGGTACAATAGTAGTGCTATAGTAGGTACTGTTTAGCACTGTAGCAGCCAGGACTATTCCCCCATTTGGGCCTTTCGCCCACCGATTTGGTCCTCAAGCCCTTTAAATCCATCAGGCCACCCAGGCCTTCAGGTCAGTATGTTTTTCAGGCCACCTCAAGACCATTGGACCACCTAATGTGAAGATTAAAACAATAAAACCTATGAGGAACAGTCTCTAGAATGAGGATGAGCAAGGTGTTTTCACCATAGTTGAAGCGAAACAGATTTCAACAATTTGAGGGAATTCCACCTACCATTGGGACAATCCAATGCTTGCACAGGAAAGCATATCCAAATAGCCATGCGAAGGTGGAGAGTTGATTTCACGATGAAGATGATAGTGAGGAGAAATTCCATGTAGTTAGTCTATGATGAATGTAATGTTTGCAGTTGACGGGAATTGAATTCCTTTAAGGATTGTGGACTATGTAATACTTACACCTACTGGCCATGTAAGTGTCCCACCTCACCCCTTGAAATGTGGATTAAAAAATCAATTAAAAATGATGGCCTTCGGGCCATTGGAGTGGTCTCAACCACAAAACCAAATTTAGAAATATCATCAAAGGATCATGTGATAAAAAATAGAACAGAAGATCACACTTCACATGCTCAACCATCCATGATAACACCCATATGAGAGATGCACTACATCAGGTATAATCCTTCCAAAATGAATGGTAGGTCCATGAGAAAGTTCCATATTGGGATCATTCTATTAGATTTGACTCTAGTGTCTGACACTAGAGGATTAGTTGTCACACCCATGCACCGCCTAGAAGACTAAGCAAACCCAAGTGAATAGGCCCACCCTCAACATTGTACGCATGAGAGGGATACATGCTCTTAACCATCTCAATAAACATCTGTCTCTTCTATAAATAGCAGCCTACACCTTAATCTTTCGAGGAATCGCTAACTATTGTTTGGTATAATTTTAATCAAGTGGACTATCCCAATCCACGCTATTGTGTCCGAAAACTAAGGGATATCCATCACTAATTGAGGACCCATACCCTAACCAGTAGGGGAGTACTACTCAATAACTAGTATACTTGGGACTAGATGTGAGGGGGGAGTACTAAAAATGTCTGTTCATGTGTGGAGGACCCACACACTAGTATGTTAGGGAAGTAATAACTCATATAATAGAAGACTCACACCCTACCCGGTAGGGGAGTACCAACTCTATTCGATCACTTATGGAGGAACCACACCCTAAAACCGTATTGGAGTATTGAATCAATTAGTTTGTTCTCTAAGGGGGACCTGAAACATAGTATGCTTGGGGAGTACTAACCCCATGCTATAGAGACCCGTTCACTAGCATGACAGGTGAGTAACGACTATACTGTAGCACTGTGTAAGGAGGACCAACCCCTTTGAACGGTAGGGGAGTGTGGACTCCTATAATAATGGACTTGATCCATACCTGGTAGAGGAGTATCAACTCTAAATGTGCAAGTCATGGAGGACCCACTCCCTAATCCAATATGGGTGTACCGAGTCTAAGGATAGAGGACATTATCCTTGGCAGAACTAGGGAGTACCATCTATTCCAATATGAACATATCGGATAATCAACAACAAAAAATGTGGGAAGTACTATCTCTACCAACGTAGAGGCATAATGAGTACCTGCACCTTGAGTAATCAAGGGAGTAACCATCCTAACATCTAAACATAATATTCACTATAATAATACCTACAGTCTTTCCATACCAGGAGAGCCTACTATTCAAACCAAAGATTTTTTTCCCTAACATTCTCAAATTCTTACGTAGATTATCTTAAAGGGAAATTATTGATTCATGGTTCCCAATGATTTTGAGGGCTCATCAAACAGATGCTCTGTTTGAAATTTATGGTCATTTTTTTTGTAATGGGGGTAGGTTGGGTCCAGGTCCGGACCGTCCCGGTCAGGTCACCCAGACCCGGTGTGGGGCCTTTAAACCCAACCCAACCCAATGAGCCTAGGCAGGAATAGAGGGACCCACCTTATCCCACTAGGATCTGCCATTTAAAATGCCGGTCCGGCCCACCTGGGTGGACACGACCCGCTAGTAACATCTCGTCCCGCTATTTGTGTTGGCCAACTCCTTAGCTCAAACATGGAAAAGGCCATGTCCATTTATCCTTAGGTAGCGCCAGATGGCGTCACTACCCCAACTGGTCCAATACACACCTCCATAATCTTGGAGAAACCTATGTCAAAGATTCAGTGTCTAGTTCATGTCCCTATTGGGGGCTAAGACTTCCTCCATGCGGCTGCAGAGTGGCTACTCCCGCCAACCCTAGTGATGGCGGTCCGACATAATTCTCCAAAGACTACTGAATGCGCTCTAGTGTTCATCTATTTGATCTTTTGGGTGTTTTGGAGCCCTCAAGTCATGTTCTTTACTTCTTGGGGCTTAAGGCTCCCTTGTGATCCCTTCTTCCGGAATGTGTTCGATTGCTATAATGTCATCACTACTTCAGTCAACCCATCGTCGGTCATTACCGTTGCTTCGTCGTTCCATTTATTTCCTTGATCCCTGATGTCAGGTCATTTCACAAAGGATGGTTTCATAATGATTGAACATTCTCCAAAATAGGAAGAACACAATGAACGTGGGGGGGAGAACAATAATCCACCCAAGGATAGAACCTTGACAATTTGTTCATTTCGGCCTCAACACAATCCATTTTAAGGATAGAGAAAATGAAACAAAAATCATCCTATAAGAATAATAAAACTACGGGTTATCCTATTTTTGGGTTGATCCACAGTATCCATTTAAAACCTACAACAGGGGAGGTTTTAATTAAAATAACAGATCCATCCTCAGAATGTTCTTTCGCTGATGAAGAACATATCCCCATTGTTTTCATTTTGCAATTGTTGATCTTCGGTCTCAGTTCCAATTTCCAAAGTTGTTTTCCTCTCTTCTCAGTCCTTCGATGTTCGTCATTGGAGAGGATTCCCCACCATCATTGGTCATTCGCCAACGAATTGTTCAAGGCTTCTTAACTGAATCCATTGTCCTTTTCCTACCTTGGATCCTTTCTAACTCATTAAAATGTGAATCCTGATTTAAGGTTTTCTGTTACACTGCATTACCAAGTTGTTATGTATTTTCATTTAATGAAATATCTTTTTCAGTTTCGCATGGTAGTAAAACCATTTGGCTGCAACAATTTGAAAATTTATAAAAAATAAAATAATACATGTTTGTTTTAGTTTTAACTATTTCATTAAATGTTCCAAAAAATAACTTTTCTGGTCAACCAGTGTCGGTCGACATTAAGTCCATTCATAGGTAATATCTCTATTCGGAACATAACAGTGCCCTATTATTTTTAATATGGGAACGCGTTTAGAAGTTTCCAAAACCGGAAACATACTTCATTTTAATTCTATTAAAGAAAAACTCAGAAAATAACTTTCACCCTCGACCCATGCTGGTCGATGTTAAGCTCCACCTAAGATAAACATTCCCTCACAAGTTCAAAAGTACTATCGGATTTCCAATCTATGTTATAATTTAGGATTTAGAAGAATTTTTAAATACAATAATTGTTAATTAATAATTGTATAAATGGCCAAAAACTAACTTTAACTATTGGCCCACAATAGCCAAATTTAGGACCTTTATATGTGAATCCCACCATTCTGAGTTCAATAGCGCCATCAGATCTTTTATCCAAGAACTAGTTCAAAATATTGAAAACCCCATTTCAAATTTAATTAATTAACATTAAATAGTTCAAAAATCCATTCTGGCCACTCTGGGTATCGTAATTATGTTCTGTCTTAGAGCCTAGACATGTAAAATACCCATTTAAATTAGAAAAAAATAAATATTTGATTGAATTATGGGAAATTACATGTAATAAAAAAGGTCATTAGTCACATGCATTTCTGAATTAAAATCTGAATAATGGGAAGTAGCATAACTCTAAGTAGAAAGGTGTGTTGAAATCCTTTACAACAACATGGAATATGTTGGTCTATAAAGAAAAGTGGTATCAGGGACATTTCATTTTTATTTTGATTATTATAATGGCATATATTATTTTGGGTCTAAAAATTCTGTAATTTTTGAGTATTTTTCTTTTAAATTAGAAACTCCACCTCAGGAAATGAATATAGAACATATGGTAAAAACATCATGGGGATGTATTTATCCAAAAAGATATTATACGAATATTCTTTTTGATGCTTTGGGAAACACATTTCCTAAAAATATATAGTATTTCCTATAATAGATTTTGATGTAATCTTAAGTAAGAATTTTCTCTCCATTTAACATGTTATGATATATTTTAGGGCTAAATAATATTTTCTTCAAAAAGAGTTGGAGTTTGTAAAAAATAATGAATCATTACCTTCGATAACATATCAAGAATCTATGAAACCTTTAAAAGATTAAAATGCAAGTTATCAGGAATATATTGTCGAAAATATGGGAATTGTTTAGATTAATGATATTTTAATAGTAAAATAATACATTGTTATTTTTTATGTTGATTTTCCCAGTGGTATACTTGATCTGAAATTTTAATTTAATATTAACTTATTTCCTAATGATAAGACAATTTCAAAAAAAATCTTATTAAATGACCCAAGTTGAACTTCTATAATTGAAATAAATAGCTACATTATTTTCATGATAAATTATTCATTCATCCTAGAATTTTACCATGGGGTTATCATGTGTTATTTTATAAAAATAAAAATAGATCTATGAGGCTTTTAATTGATTATAGATACTTGAATAACAATACTATTAAGAAGAAGTATTCATTGCCTCATATTGATGATCAGTTTGATCATCTCCCAGAAGAACAATATTTTTCAAAGGTTTACTTGTGGTATGGGTACTATCAGCTAAACAAGATGGAGGATGAAATTATTAAAAACATTATACAAGATACAATCATTATGTGTTTTTAGTTATTCCATTGTGGTTGAGAAATACGCCAACTGCATTTATGGATCTTATGAATAGATATTTCCTTGAATTATTGTATATGTTTTTGGTGGTTTTTTTATGATATATTGATTTTTATATAAATTTATAAGAATAATGAATAAAATATATTTATTATTCTGTAAACCTTAAAAGAAAACCATTTTTATGGAAAATTAAGAAAATGTGATATTTTGTTGTACAATATTTCATTACTTGGACACATTGTAAAAAATGATGACATAATAATTGATCTTGATAAAATTAAACTGGTTGATGAAAGGCCCAAGCATAACAAAGTTATTGATATTTATATTTTTCATATATTATCTAAATATTATTGGAAATTTTTGAAAAATTTTATTGATTATCAATTCCACTACTTAAGTTAACACGAAAGGGAGTTATGTTCATTTGGAAAAAAGAATGTGATGATTGTTTCCAGGAATCAAAAATAATATTGGTTAGTGATCCGGTTTTGGAACATCCCTATAAAAATGGTGAAATTTTTATATATAGTGATTCTTCATTAATGGAACATGGATTAATCCCGATATTGACTGGTCACGTGCAAATGAGTCTCAACCCATTTGGTAAGGACTCGACAAGTTCATCCCAAAGACCCGTGATAAAATCCAGGTGAGACATATTTCCAGGATACCATAGTAGTACTATTGTGGGAATTTTAGTAGTACTATAGCAGCTACTTTTTGGAACTGTATCAACTGGAACTATTCATCCATCTGGGCCTTTTGGCCACCAATTTGGTCCTCGGGTCCTGCAAGGCTTTAGGGCCACCCAAGGCCTTCTGTCCAGTTGTCTCTCATGGCCTTCCGACAACCTTATGGCCTTAGACCCACCCCAAGGCCTTCAGGACACATGAATCTGCAGATGTATGAGTTAGACTACAAGGTACATGGCTTCTGAGGTGTTTTAGAGCAATCACCTTCCCCATAACATAGGTGTCTAGAATTTGAAGAACGATAGGCTATGACTTTATCATCGAGTCCAATCTTGTGTAGCAATTCATGAATGACAGCTAGCCGATCATCCCCTTGAAGGTGGAGTGTTTACATAGCATGATATATGTTGGGGAGGATAAGTTTTAAGGTGTATTGACTGGCTTATTTCCTCTATTACCTACATGTCATTTAATTGTCTCCTTGCCTTTTGGTCTTCTAAGGGTTCTACCTAACCCCTTGAAAGGTGGATTATCAAAATAATAAAAATAAAATGCCTTCAGGCCATTTAGGATGTATAATGGTCATGTAATTTCTTATCCTTCAATTCAATTGATGCCACATGAGAACAATTATCCCACACTTGATCTCTAACTGAATGACGTAGTGTTTTCTTTAGAAATATAGTGATAATATTTATATTTATGAATGTGTGAAATAAATACTAATCATAGAATTTTGAAATATATATTCACTCATAACGAGTTTAACATGAGAGAGAGGATATGGTTGAAATATATAAAATATTAAAGTTCCATAATTCATTATCATCATAGAAATGAAAATAAAGTAGCTGATGCTTTCAGTTGGAAACATAACTATTCATTAACTCGAACATGTCCATTTGGATATTGATTTGATGAATTTTGACATAGAATTTGTTGATAAAGTAACATAATCTATTTTGTTCTAGGATTCAGTATAATTGTATCTATCAAAAAAGTAAGCATGATTATATGGAAGATCAAGATTAGAAGTAAAATGCAGAATTTGTTAAGAAGGGTATGTTTTCTGAATTTAACATTGATTAAGATTACATATTGACATTTCAAAATAAATTGTGTTTGTTTTGTGACTCATAATTATAAGGATTATTTTTGAGTAAAGAACATAGTCACTTATTTTCTATTCATCCTAATAACACTAATATGTATAGAGACATTCAAGAGTATTCGTGGTGGGATGGAATGAAAAGAAATATTACCGACTTTACCATGAACAGATTGAATTATAAAAATTTTAAAGAAGAATTAAATTTAAAAAAGGGTGTGAATCATCTATTTCATTTTTCATATTGGAAATGGAAGAATATATCTATGGATTTCATGGTGGGATTACTAACGACTTCATGAGGTAATAATGTGATTTGTGTTATTATTCATTGATTAACAAAATCTTCACATTTCCTTCCCATTAGAGATACATTGTATTTGGATAAACATTCAATATAGTATCTTAAGGATATAGTCATGTTATATGGAGCTCCTCCCTCGATTTTATCCATCCATGATCCTAGGTTTAAATCAAATTTTTGGAAAGGACATTAGAAGTAATTGTGTATTGAAATAAATTTCAGAACAACTTTTCATTCTCATTCTGATGGACAACCCAAAAGAATTAATCAAAACATGGAAGACATTATTTTTTCATTTTCAATGGATTATCAAGGAATTTGGATCATCATACATCGTTAGTATAGTTTTCTCATAATAACAGTTTTCATTCCAATATATAGATGTCACATATTAACGAAATATATGGAATGTGATGTCGGAATTCTGCATTTTCAAATGAAGTAGGTGAAAGAAAGTTGATGGGACTATAATTGGTAGAGTAAATGGTTGATAATGTGGTTAAAATTCAGTAGAAAATGATGATATATTAGAGTACAAAGAAATGTTATGCGAATAAAAGGAGGAAAAATATTTCTTTCGAGGTAGGTGATCATCTTTTTCATAAAGTATATCCTAGGAAATGTATTATGTGTTTTAGTATAAAGGGGAATCTAAGACTGTGGTTCATTAGACCGTACTAAATCCTTGAGAATGTTTGATTAGTTTCTTACAATGTATCATTTCCATCGTGTTTATCCTAGGTACACAAGGTTGTTTATGTTTTGATGTCAATAATGTATCTGAATGATTTATCTAATTTTTTGAGCCATTGTGTTGCTCAATTAGATGATTAAATTTCTTTTGGGGAACAAACAATTAAAATTATTAATTATAGAGATCTGGTAGAGTGTACGAATGAAATTCATCTGGTTATGGTTTTGTTGTGAAACCATGTGGTTAAAGAGCCCACATAAGAATCTGAAAATGCTACGAGGGAAAGATATCCCCACTTATTTTAATAAGTACATAAAATTATTTTTATATAATTTTAAAAAAGTGGGATGAATGTTTCAAACCATTTAATGATGATATAATTTTTTTTAATTAATTTAAAATTATTGGGAATTTTTTTTTGTAAAAAGGAAAAACCGTTATTTTTAACAAAATCATATTTTCAGGCATTATATAGTTTTATATAAAATTTTTGTCTCCATATAATAAAATTTCGTTTTGAAAAAATAAATATCACATTTTTATTCATCATTTCAAAATTATGTTATATTGAAATAATTATATTTTTTTGATTAAATTTATTTTGAAATGAATAATGAAAATTATTGATTTTTATTGGAAGTTTTATTTTCCTTTCAATTATTTAAAAAGTTAATTTAAATTTTTGATTATTTTAAAAATTAAATTTATTCCTTTTAATTAAAAATCATAATCTAATTATAGTAGCTTGATATATTTTTAAACTAAATTTTATTATACAAAAATTTTTAAACATGAAAAGGAATTGTTTAAAAAATTCAATTTTCATCACGTTTTACAGGTTTAATTTTTAAATTAAATTATGAAAATTAAATATTTTGACTCTTGAAAAATTGATTCCATATTTGGAATAATAGTTTATATATTGGGTAAATATTTTCCCTTTTATTTTTACTCAATAAAAATAGAATCCTTAGTAATTATTTTACCATGTAAAATGGAAAATAAAGTAATTAAAGATAAATATAAAATGATAATGACTATATAATGACAATAAGACGTGCCCAAATTTATTAGATGAGTTAATTTAAGCCATTATCATCCATTAATTGTTTATATGGCGTTTGTAATCCATTTTCATGTGATTATGAACATTATAATATTTTATTTTAAGAAAAGTGAAAAATATCACACTATTGTTTTTAATAACTATAATATTTTCAAGATTAATATAACTATAGTAGGCGATCTATAAAAAATATTTTTTTAGAAATACAAATGATTTATCTTCTCCATTATATTTTTTTTTAATTTTTAGTTCATAAATAATTTCCTTAAATGCTTACACAATGATGGAATGATAATAATTTAATTAAGGAAAAATAAAATAAATTATTTTAAAAATATTAAAAGTATTTTAATTTAAAATAATTAATGTGGACCACAAATTTTATAGAAAAATATATTATTTGTGAAATTTAATAAAACATTTTATATAAATTTCATTTAATTTATTGTTGTTATAAAAGTTAATGTAAATGAATAGTTCTAAAAATGATATTATTGATATTTTCTATAAATAATATTTCATTAAAAGATATGAAATTACTAAAAATCCTATCTTTAGGAAAATTAATTTTTTTTTTATAATATCATCCATGGTCCATTTATAAGTCATATTTCTATTTACAGTAACTATCTAGATGCTCAATGAGTAAAAAACCATGTTATCATGATAATTGTGAAAAGGAATAATAGGGGATTAAAACCAAAAAAGGTAAAAATGTGATCGAATCCTATAAACAAATTATTGGATGAGAGTATTTTAATCTATCTTCATTTTAGATTTTAATATTATCTATTTAGATACAGTTGGAATAAAAAATTAAGTTTTATTAAATTAACATCTTAATAAATTTCAAGAGTGCCCCTCTCATCTCTTATGAAAGGGAACCAATTCGTCTCATTTCTTTACACTTCAATACCCATTTAGTTCCGTCACGATCTACCCAAATACCTAACGAAAATCTCTCCCCATGATCTAAACACTATATTTTGGGAATAATTCAAATATTATGGTTGTTAAGGAGTTATGTAAAGGAATATATTCCAAATAAGAGGAAGATAAAGAATGTATGTGTGAGTTGAACTCAAGGTAAAGGAATTTATTTCAGGATTTTTTTTAATGATTTCTTTAAAACATCTAATTTTTTCTATATCCATTTTTTTATATTTATTTTATGTCTATATTAATATGTACGTAAGTGAATTAATAAGTGCACATTATGTTTCGTTTGACTTTATATCGTAGGGTTTCAAAAGGAATCTATTTATAAAATTTATTATCATTCTTTACAAAAAGACAAAATGAATATTCTCTTTAATCATATATGGTGACAACGTCCTCTCAACCCCCCATAACTATTTTTTTCCTTTATAAGTAATCATATTTAATTAAAATTAAAAACCCTCCTTCACAATGTTCTAATTATTTTAAAAAATGGTTTGTAAAATGGAATGGATATTTCATTATATGAAAATGTTTTCTTCTGAGTGAAAATAAAACTTATTTTGATGAAAGATTTGTTGTATTCAGTTATGTTTCTTGGAAATTGATTATGAGGATTAGTTTTTTCTTTATAAAACATTTATATATGGTCCTCTTATAACTCTCCAATGCATTGGGTAAAAAAACAATGTTAAACGATTACATTTCGCAAATGATATATTGATAAAATATTTTGATGGATATTCCAATTGTAACCATGAAGGTTAATTTTAAATAAATTCAATGGTTATTGTATATATAACTATGAATCTTATTCAATTTATAAGATTGATATAAAAATTATTGCTCAAGATACCTATAGGATTTATCTATTATTTATCTGGGGGTTTATTTGAATATTTTTATTTATCAAGGTAAGATAATGATGTTGTGTTTAATGGAAAGTATATGATACTTTATAATCATGAAAAGTATAAATTTGTGAAAAAATATTTTTTATTTTTTCATGATTCCAACAAAATGATATATTTTTTATTTTGGATTTACGAATTATTATGAAATGTTCTCTAATGAGCATATACACCGAGTGGTAGAGGCTCCTACTTAAAATCGAAATGTCCCATGATCAAATATGGGTGGAGGTGAATATTTGGGTTACTATTGTAGTATTATATCTGAAATTGTGTTGTATTATAGCTGAGGGCTCATGTAGGTACTAACTTAGAGGGTAGAGGAGCCTCTCGTAGGTCATAGAAGAACTGGAAGTGCTTTACGTAGGTTGTATATTCCTACATGAGATGGTTATTCCATGTGAAATGTATCAAATTGGAAAAAACATGGGAGATGATTTACCCTAGGAACCACTAGTATTTTTGGATTCCTTGTAGGTGTCTCACATAGGTCCCTTATTAAGTAATGAATCCTCGAGTATGTGGGTTATCACTAGGGTAGAATGGGTCCACATGTAGGTGTATTGTATTTGGGACCCTAAGGGGACATTTATTTCACTTATCCCCTTTAATTTCCTCTTCTCTTGAGTTTCATATATGTAAATAGACAATTTTTAGAGACTTGGGCGAAGGGGATGTGTGGCCAGAGCTTGGCGCTTCTTCCAAAATTTACAATTCTACAAATTAGTATCCCAAGGGTCCTATTTATTTGAAACCAGTGGACACAGGTTAAATTTTTTTACCACAGGCAGGTCTATGAAATTGGTACCCGACGTACATACCTAGTGTAGGTGTGGCACCCCTTTGGTTCCATGCAGGAGGGTTGCACCATCCTTCTGATACACATGTGTATCTTCACATCCTAGGATGGGTAATTCCAGTAATTCTCATTATGACTTTTTAACAGATTAACATGGTTATGGTTATATTCATAAGAATTTTATCACTCTTAAAAAATAGAGTGTAAATATTATTTTACAAAGATATGTTATGGAACACTTGGGTGGGATCCTACTATGCCTATTATCTCACACCCTATTCACCCCTTTGGTGATGTGTATACCTTTTTATTTATTTCAATCATGGGAGTGGTAAGGCACCTTATTGAGGTAGTTAGGTTTCTTTTAGTTGTTTTCTGAGTTTTATCATTCCCTATATCTTCTTTCAATTATGTGATATTTTACCACTTCCAAAGATTCACTATGTCACAAACACACACTCACACATATATTCCATCGTGTTTCTTTATGTTTCTTGAAATCATTATATCTTTATTTTTTATGCCCAGGTGCTAGTCACCAACATGTGGGGTTCAGGACCACCCTTCAGATGTGTCACAGGTTTGGTTGGGAACCATTCTGAGAGGGTATATAGGTCGATTCGTAATAATAAAAACATGAGACTTTTTTATATATTTCATACCAAATAAATTATATCTAATTTATAACTTGTAATTCATGAAACTATATGTTTAGATTATGTTACATGAAACATTATGCTTGTCATGTGATGCATACAACTACAAGTTTAAATGAAACGTCATACTCCATTAAAATAATATTATTTAAAGACGACTGTTATAACCTAGCCACAAAGTTGGAGGGTGTGAAAAAAATAACAATATTAGGAGATTTATATCATTACAAATTTAGAAAATAAATTCACTAGTTATTTGAATATTAGAAATAAATTAAAAACAATTTGAAAGAATTATTTTTGAAAAAATGTATTGTTTACAAAAGTCATATTTTCTACAATTTGCACATATAATTAATTTGTTTTTCCAATTTTAGAAAAACTATTTATAAAAATAAACTTCATTTTTGAAATAAACATGTCAAAAATATCTTTGGTTAAAGTTTTTAGATATTTCTGAAAAGTTTCATTTTTTGATGAATATTGAAAAATTCTGATTTTCATTGAAAACTACATTTTCATTTAAAATATATTTTAAATTAGTTATAAAGTAAAATTAGTTCAATTATATTATAATTTAACTAATTTATGTCATTGATATCAATTTGATATTGAATTTTTATAATAAAATATTCTATATATATGAGAATTTTGTCTTTGGAAAACCGCTCTTTCATCATGTGTACAATTTAATTTTAAATTGAAAAATTCCACATCTATGATTTTAATTTTTCAATATATATTAAATATTTGGAATCATGATATTTTATATTATCTAATAACATTAATAGATTTTTTTCACACAATGAATAATAAAAATTGTAAAACCTAATTACGGTGATTAAGATAATAGTTGGTGTTACGGGGGTTCAACTAAAATGATAAAGGGTAATATAACCTATAAAATTGTACAATACACATTTTATGGCCATATATCAACATAATCACCTATAAGGATCAATAATGGCCCATTTTAGAGCCTTATGTCATGTTAAAAATGTATGTATTACTTTTTTCATTTCAAAAAATACAAGTGTTCCACTCACCTCACTTATAAAAGTATACCCCTCTAATATCATATTCACATTACCAAAACACTTTTTGTTAGACAAACCCTACCCAAATCCCTTATTTAGTTCCATCTACATGACTTAGAGTCTTTATTTTCTTTATGAATCCCTCGCAAGAGGGTTTAGGTACAAACATAAAAATGATGTCCAAAGAAGAGGTAAATTTATTTAACATTTATATTTGTTTTATTTATTATTCCATATCCTTAAAACATTATTAAACAACTAGAATATCTAATAGATTATAGAATTAGGCATAAAATATCCTAATATATTTTATTAAAATATTATAGGTCCAAAAATTATATTAAAAATAGGTTTTACAATGATTGGTATGAAAATATTCACGATATTCAGCCTCAACAAAAGCAGAACAATAATATAGTAACACAAAAGACAATCTTGAAATAAAAATTAAAATTTAACTCTATGGAAGAGAATAAGCAACATGATTTGACGCCTTGTACACATGAATAACATTAAGATAAATCATATCCATAAGATGAAGACAATCAATATAATATGTGAGCATTCTTAATGGTACATTTCTAGAGAGGCCATTGAGAATTTTCACAAAAAACAGATGTATTTTTTTTCAACCATAGAGTATGCCATCCATAATGGAAAACATACCTTATCACCATAATTATATACCACAACACATCTTCAACCGCATATCCATTCTCAATGATGTGAAATAAGAATCTCTTAACGAGACCCTAGTGGGTGTGATAGATAGCACCACAATTTTCTCAATATAATTATATGTGTTTATTTTTATTTAATTATACTAATTTGTATCAACATCCATCAAATATGAAATGAAACTATTGATCATGTGTATGGTGGACTACCACATCATGAACATAGTTAATTCATTTTCCATTACCACCATTAAGGGTTGTATATAATGATAGATTTAATAGATTTAAATGATATTTATGTAATTAATATACTTCTAGAATTATGATATCAAATATTAATTATTAGTTTACATTTTGTGAGGGATATGATAAGGTCACTCGTGTTTACAGCAGACTACCTTCACACAAAACGATGTGGTTAATTTTTCATTTATTCTTTACTAGAGTGGTAGTAAGTTTAAAGTTAATGAATATATTTCATATTAATGGTATAAACATTATTATGTAAATATAATATTTCATGTAACTTCATATCTATATATCTATTGTAAAACAATAATGTTACTTGTACGCATGTGTGGACATCCTTCACCACGTAGCAATGGGAATTCTATTTTATATTATTTTTAAAATAGATGGAAATAAGGATATGTTTGATTAATATAAATTATATATATATAATTATAATAATTCTTAAAATATGAATTATTATTTATTTTTATTTCATTCCATCTATCAAAAAAATTGAAACAACGTTCATCTGTATGGACGCCCTACCATCTCCATGAACAATGTAATCTATTTTCTAGATATAACATTAATAGATTAATATAATTACTTTTATAGGGATTATGTGAGATATTTATATCATTTAAAACATTCTTGATATGATGTTACCATGATCAAATTAAATGTACCAAAATTACCAAACTAAAATATACATGAAAAGTGAAGCAATTGTCTCATGAAACAGTTTTTTTAATAAATAATTGATAATAAACGGCTGATAAAATACAACAAATCATTCATATATAGTAATATATATATATTATAATGGTTCTACAATATTTTTATAATTAACATATATTTTTTATATAGGTGGTTCAGTCACTCACAAAGGAAGTCAATCTTGAGGTAAGGGGTTGTTGTCTCACTTTTACTTCCATGATAAATACTCCAAATTCCCCACATATTCCTTTCTGTGGTTTATATTTGACCCCTTTGATATGTTATATCAAGTTATATTTATTTTAATGGTTTTTAATGTTTCATTTTATTATTTTTTTTCTTTTTTGAGGCTTGTGATTCCGAAGTTCCCAAAGTGTTAAGTGTTTATTACACAATCTATCATTATTCAAGATTGTTTCCATTTATGTCTCCCATAGTGGATATTTTAAAATTTTATATCATTAAATAAATACATTTTCTTTTTATCTAGTTCTTCATGAGTTTTTTCATGTAATATCACCAGTTTGGTCTATTTAGTAATTAAAATTTTTGGGAAAAAGTTTTTAAGAAAATCCAACTTTCGTTTCTCTTTTGTTGAAAATCCCTTTTCCTAAAAATCCTTATTTTATAAAAACTATTTCAAAAATGTTTTTATGATTTTAAAAATGATTTTTAATGAAAATTTAATCAATTTTGACTATCTAAAAAATTTCTAATGGAATATCGAAGACATTTTCCAAACAAGGCATGTTTGGCATTTATTGGAAATGTGAAAGGATTTTTTATTTTAACGTGTATGGAATGAACATAAATTTAATCCCTCATAACGAATAAATTATTTAAATATTATTTTATATGTTTTAAAATTTTAACATCAAATAAAATATTTTTATAATATTTTGTGTTTCTTTTTAAAAAATATTATTTTAAATGTGAAACGCTTATTTTCCTCAAAAATGATATTAAAACATTTTTATTGTATTTCTATTCATAAATAAATTGAACGCATTATTGTAATTATAATCCAATGAGGGAATGTTGTATTTTAATCATCCCCATTCTTTTTTAAGAATATTTATTCTAATTTTGATTGTGTATGTGTAATTCCATTATAATTAAGCACATTACTCTGTATGGTTTAGGATTTTATTTATTTTATTTGGGTATGTAAAAACATTTCATATGTTATTTTTTAAATATGAATGTTTTTTATTATGTTTCACCCCTTTCATATGGAAAATTTATTATAATTAGTATGTGATGGGTGGGTTCTGGTTATAGATAGCCCCTCAATGTGTCGATATGACTCATGAGACAACTCGATTTTCCAAATTAGACAAGTCTCTATCGATAGATTTATATTGTCTTGTGAAAGGTCTTGAACGTATGTTTCAGATGTTCAGAAATTTTTACTACCTCTTTATAAGGAAATTTATTTATTTCCATGTGATTATTAGATTAGTTATAATAAAAATCGATAAATTTCACGATTTTGAGATTATTTATATTGATATATTTTTTTCATCATTTTTTTCATCCGTATTATTCATAATTCATTGATTAAATTTCCTGTGTTTCAATTATTTACCATGACACATTGATAATTATTATTGATACATGATGGCTTCCTTTTTACGCTTACCCGTGATGAGCATATGAACTCCTCCATTATTATTTTTTATTTTCCCCATGATACCAAGAAGGGTTTTTTGTTTGGTATGCATGGATACACTATGAGGAATAATACAATTCTAAAATAAATCACTTTGTGTATTTTATGTTTTTTGTTTTAATGTGTATTAAAAGAATGTATGTTGTTTATCAATATTAGTAAACCATTTGGTCCTTTGGCATGCGATTCCTAGTATCTTATGCCAATTTAAATAACTATTTGCTCTAGGATATTTGTGTTGGGGGTTTTAGAGGTTGAATATCAAAGTAGGACTTGTTGAAAATTAATGGCAATTGTTGTGGAAATATGAATAATGAATTATAGATTTGGGATCCCACTTAATGGATCGAGGAGTAGTTAGTTAGCAGTTGTAATAATTGTCAAACTAAATACCCTAGAATAAATTTTGAGGATAAATTATGTGTCATTGGGAAGAAAATATGGATCATTATTATAAAAATTTTCATGGGACGTGACATTCCAAGTACAATCGTGAATATTATTGGGCTTTATAATGTACTATGATTTTAACAAGATAATTAAATTTATTTCATCTAATATATTTTGGTAATTATTCTAATGTAATTAAAGACCAAATTTAATTTTTGGTATAAAAATGGAACGTTTTTTCACTGATATCCCTATGATCTGTACTAGAGAAAGATATCCTCATATAGGCACTAACTTCTATGTGTGGTACATATTATTGTGCATTATATTATAAAAAGAATGAATGATTTATTTGTTATACTCCCCATTTTATGATCTTCCTGTTATGGTGGTGAGTGAAGAAGAGGACACTATTTACATAAAAACCATGGATTATACAATCACTACTAGAAAAAAGATATGTATCAGTGGACCTATGGCCAGAAAATAGTCTCTACAGGGTTTTATGACACCTATAGAAAAGAGAAAAAAATTCCAATTGATATAGTTGACTACAGCCATGGGTAGTGGTTGCAGGGGGCTATATAATTTCCCATGCTAACATGGGGAATAATATTTCTATTAAAAAGCGAATTTGAAACACCTTATATCAATGAGAGGGTCATCTCTATGGTCAATGTGTGGTGGTCTGTGGCTATAGAAACTGGTCGAATGAGCATGTGGTAATTGATGGAATATAGACACAGGTGCGCGTACCCATGGCTATAGGGTGTCATGGTGAGAGTGTATAGCCACGGGCTACTAGAGCCTATAGAAATAGAAGGAATAAACCCATGGGTGTCTAGGCTTATAGATATTGGGTGGAATGACAGAGGGTTATAGTTATGGGGTCCTATCGACAATGAATACAACCCTAACATCCAGACCATATAGTTACAATCATTTATGACCATGGATATAGATTTCAATAGTCACATCAAAATTATAATGTATTTAATAATAATAATTAAATATGTTTATAAAATTATATATATATATAAATATATAGTTAATAGTATGTTATCTTAATGGAAGTATATATCTGTTTATTTGCGGGGGACTAGAGATCTATACATGGTGATAACATTTTTTTTAAATGGACCTATAGTCATAGTATCTGTGGTTATGGTTATAGGTGACCCACATAAAATTTATTATAGAAATGATCTTCATTCTCATAGCAATAGGTGCATTGCGAACAAGGTTCCACACAGAATGACCTATATCTAAAATATTGTAGCCACAACCAATACTATATATTTTTTCTTTAACAACACTAAAATTAGGCTATATCAGTGCTAAGAAAGCATAGAATACCTGAGTGATATTAAAATAAAACCTTTATCAATTCTAGAAAAAAAAACACTAAAACAAATCCTTCATCGTCCTTTTAAAAATCACTGATAAATGTTAGATTTATCAAGTATTTTTATCATTGATAAAGGGTGAATTTTTTATTCGTTTTTATCTCTAATGAAGGATGAATTTAATAGCGCTAAAAAATTCACTGATAAAGACTACCATTATCAGTATTTCAGCACTGGAAAAAATGTTGAAAAAATTATTTTTTACGCACCACAACACCACCATTTCTCAGCTCTCATGACACCCTTTCTCCACATTTCCCACTCCTCAACCCACCATAACCCACCCCCAACCCCTTCTCAGAACATGTGAACACCCACCCACCATACCATGGTGCTAGAATGGCTCCACCAAATAATATCTAATGCTGGGAATTGATCTTATGACCACCACTCTACATTTCAATGTTCTTTACCACTCTAATGATCACATTTTGTTTTATATTATGAAATATTTCTATTTATTAATATATATATTTAGAACTGTGTGATATATATAAAAACACTTATATTTATTTTAATATATGATATATTAATACTCAATTACTTATATATATTAGAATATATATATATATAATTTTATTAATACACACACATATGAATAAATAAACAATATATATACATTTGTATAAGTATATATATATTGTTATATTTTTATAGTGTATAAAAAAGGATTGATATTGTTTTAAATAAAAGGAATAATACTTAAATACATATGACATATATAATTATTTCTAATTGAATTTTTAAAACATGCCTATATATTCATCATCAAAGGAGAATTTTTATTAATCAAGAAAGGGTATCACCATACAAGGATTGATGCAAAGATGAAAACACAAAACCAAGGGTGGCCTAAAGTAATGGAGGCCAAGTTCATTACCACTAATCAAGTTCACCCAATTATGTTTCAAAAATAGAGAGCTGGGAAAGCAGGTGACATTAATGCCATGATCCACCACTACCATAGAGGTGGGATGGTTAGCTACCCTATTTACCTCCTTTCATATATGTTTAACCATAGGATTACTGTCGGGAATATATTTTTATTTATTGATTGTGTAGAAAATTGACCATTGAGTTATACCTTTATCATCCTTGGATTCCCTTATGATCTTGGAGTCAGTCTCATCATAAGAAAGGGATATATTCTCCTGTTCACATAATTGTAAGCTTGTGAGCATCGATTTAGCTTCTTCTTGGATTGATGTCCCTTGGCCATAATATGCAGAAAATGCATGAAGGAAAATGGTCATGTAATTCCGAACAACTCCTCCCCCATAGATGAGCCCCTACTTACATGAATTGTCCACATTATACATGAAATTAGAAACTGGTGGAATCCACCACACCCACTGTCCACTACTTCCTCCATTACTATAAATATTCGGCAAAGCATTACACTGCAAACACCTCAAGGAAGGCGCCTCACACTAGTGTTTGATACCACTAACCATGTAAATGAGAAATTATTTGATTCTATCAATTATAGATCTTCCATAGGTGATAATTCATTCATACCTGGTCTTTTTTATATCCGGTTAGATAGACCAATGGGCTGCGTTTTAAATGACTGATCTAACAATTCATTCCACAACAGTGATGTCTTTTCCATAAAACCACTAATCCAGAAAGGTGACATCCAAGATGTTCAGAAATTGGGGCACAAAAACATACTATAGAAAATCTATACTTCCTTGTCTGATTCAATCTCATAGAAGAGGTGATTCAAATTCTCCTCTGGAGGACAAGTGCAACAATAGCATTTGGAGTCATGTTTAACAGCCAAATGCTAGATGTTGTCTATATATTGAGAAATAAATTTTATACCTAAAATATATATTTATATGTATATATATTTTCATTTATTTTTGTACATATTTACATGTAATTGTGTATCTCTATATTATTTTTATATTTTATTTATAAATATTTACAGTAAATTTATTTATATATAAGATTTAATTATAAAGATATATATAAATATATAAATAAATTTATATATGATTTATATACACAATATTGATACACGTACTCAAAAAAACATATTCATAGAGACCCCTAAACATTTATATTTCCCATATACACGTAAAAATATTGATGAATGTATGTATTTATTAACATATATTTTAATACTCATAAAAATATATATATTTTTATTGAAACACACACACAAACATATATATATATAAACATAACATATATAGTTATATATATCTATAAATTAATTCATTTTTTATGGTAAATAAAATCGATAGTTTTTTAATTTAAATAAAATGAATAATAAATATTAATTTCCATTTGGTTCATAAATTTAAAAATACATTTATATTTAAATATATTTAAATATGTTTTTATACAACAGATTTTTTATTATTAAATATAAAATTTATGAATATATTTAAGTATATATAAAACTAAATTATGAAAAACATTACAATTTTAAAAAAATCATATATATATATATGTGTGTGAATATAATCACTATGAATAAATTTAGTCACCATTGAAAAAGGGGGAAAATACTCTCTAAAATGATGTTGAAATACTATAATTTTTTTCGAAAATTGGGTATCACAACTAAAAACTCAGTTTTAGAGGCCATATAGGGATTTTTTGACCTAAAAAATAGTCAATGAAGTTTCCCAATTTAATATAGAGTAGATATTTCCATATTCATTGGTTAGATATGTGGTAGAGCCAAAATGGACACCTGAATCAAAAAAATTTGTCATTTGAAGTTCAAGTCATATTTTCAACTTACCTTAAATCATTCATTAATTCATTTAATTTTTATTTTATCAAAATTTTATTAAATAACATATACTTGTTAATAATTAGAGAATTATTAATTAATATTTTTTTTAATTATTTTATTATCCATATTCAATAAATATCTCATATGTTAAGTGAAAATGCGTATTTTACTTTATAAAATCATATTTTTAAAAAATATTATCTTTATATCAAAATAAATATATTTATATATTGATATATTATTTTTAATCAAATATAGTTTTTTAATGAAATATTATATATATTAGTGCATTTAAAAATTCACTCATAAAGATGAGTCATTATCAACGATAATAGAAAAGAACCAATAGAGGCCCCCCATTATCAGTGCTTTTGTACTAGCACTAATAATGCCCCACCCCCCCCCCCCCAAATTATGAGTGATTTTGTTTTCTAATTCTGATAAAGCACCCCACCCTTAAAAAGTTATTTTTTTGTTAGTGATTATAATGGGCCCCCTTTATTATCATTTTGCAGCATTCATAATGACACCAACATTAGTAGTGCTTTTAGTTAGCGCTTTTAAAGGTCAAATATGTAGTAGTGGATTTTTATTGCTGCATACCCCATGCTCGTTGATAAAGTACTTTTTACTACTTATGGATAGATGTATGGTGTTTGATTTTAGATTCTATATCTGATGAAAATAAGAAGTCACATGATAAAATGGATGCATAAAATATGCTCAAGAATTGTGAACTTTATCAGGAGAGAGCTTGATAGGTGACGTTTGATATCAATAAAGAACTATTTATATGATAACAATTAGAGGGTGCACCATATGAACCTCAAAAAGTCAATATGATTAGCTAAATTAAGCATCTAGACGCTTTAGGGTTTACCAATTGTGGACTTATATACATACAAGTACATAAACACACATACAGAAGGAAACATATACATACATACAGATACACATGAATATATACAGACATACACATTTATACACCTACAAACACATACAATTACATTCAGTTACATATAAACATTTACATACATACATTTAGATATACACACATACACATAAACATGCATACACAGACACTTAAGCATAAATACACATACACACATGAACTCTTACATGCATACACATACACATGAATATTTATACAAATACACACACAAATACATACATAAATGCATAAATTCATACCTACATATGTACGTACGTACCTACCTACATACATACCTACATACATACATACATACATACGTACAAACATACATACATTCATACATGCGTATATACATACACACACACACACACACACTGTAAATACCCTTAAATTTCAAGGAAATTTTTTTCATAAATTCATTGGGATTTTACAAGTACGCAGTTTTTGACGGCACCTGATTCTGAGGCCCGGTGTGCCCAGAATCAATTTCTGAAGTTTAGCTTGGATACGTTCAGTGAACGAACATACGGGTTTTTCTAACTTTTGAACCGGTGCTCGGAATTGAAATATGAGGGCACTGATGAAACCGCAGCGCCGATAATTGCTTAAGAAGACCTTTTCTTGAGTTGAGTTTTCTCGTGAAAAGTTGTTGAAAAATGTGGATTAAGAATAAATTGCAATATGTTTTGTTACAATTTTTCACTTATAAGAGCTTAACTCCCATGTGTGGGTGTTGGGGTGGGACCCACTAAAATCCTAACTCTTGGTAGGATATTAGTGAGGCGGGGCCCACACGAGCCCCCACCTTTTCAAATTCATTAACCCCTATAAACCTCCCATGTATTAAATGTTGTGGCTACCCTCTTCCACATTAATTCATTCCTACTAAACTCACCATTAATTTAGACAATTCAAGGAAAATTAATTAAGTGAGTTTAGGTTTTTGAATTTAAAAATATTGGAAAAGGTAATAATATAAGGCAAAGGACTTATTTTATTTTGGTTGATTCGTTGTGTTGAGAGAGGGATAGTTCTACACTTTGAAGAACTTCATTTTCCTCCTCGAATAATGTGAAGAATGCTGACACTACGTTTTATCTTCTCTCCGCGTCAAAGAATGGGAGACGCAATTTCCTCCTCGGACGATCTCTGTCAACGTATAATGAGCCTCACCCCGCGACGCTGTTTTCTAAAATGATATCTTCCTCCAACTTCTTCAAGGTAGGGTTTTTTCATCGTTCAACAATTACTCTTTGACATTCTTCGTTATTTCTTGGATGCTTGTTATCATTTTAACGGGAGGAGGTCGGACCGCACAAACACAACTGATCCTCCTCCCCTTTGTTGTTGATCACTGTCGTGGTGTCGAACGGGGGCGGCACGGTGCAACGGCACTGCACAAGAATGAGGAAAACCGCAGAGAAGGAGCGTGGTGTCGTCGCGCTGCGTCGGTGAAGCCGAAGGAAGCCACGACCAAGAGCGGGCCACAACAAAGGGGTGCGGCGCCATCGCGCCGCCCCAGAACACCGTGGAGGGCTGCGGCGGAGTGGTACGGTGTCGTCACGCTGCGCCGGTCAGTCAAGAACCACGCCCTAAGGCTGCAGCGGTGCATAGATGGGCGGACGGATCCAACGGCCGCCGACTCATAGGAAGGCGGGACCCGTGGGGGTCCCGTGGAGGCACACCGACCGACCAACATTGTCGGCCATTCCGGAAGTCTGGGGGTTGTTACCCTCAGTGGAAAACCGAGGCGGGCCCCTCCACGTGGGTCCTCCATTTCAAAACGAGGGGGTAGCCCCCACCCCCACCCCCTTCCATGTCTGCCCAACACGCAGGCGCCCGCACATGGCCGGATAGCCCGCGCTTGGCCGGGCCACCCACGCTGGGCCGGACCCCCGAGCCGGGATGGGCCCCACCCACTGGGTCGGGCCGCGCCAGTCGGGCCAGGCCATGCCAGCCCGGCCGGGCCACGCCCAAACGGTCCGAACCCGGACTAGGGTTGGGTCGACTTGGTTCGGGCCGACCTAGAGGGTATTGGGTCGGGTCAGACCGGGCCCAAACCCCCTGTTTCCATACAGATCCGTTCAAATTCACATAACATAGGCTACACACCCCCTATCAACGCACCTTCTATTGTGTAGCGATACTTGGATCGAGACGGTCGTTTCGGTATATTACACTCAAGGTTTATGAGAACATTGGGTATGGACGGGTTGGTTTGAACACGAAACCAACCGGGCCCTCGAAGCGGAAACACTTATAACATGACCTCTGGACGTCCGATTGACGTGCCGTCAACTTTGTTGGATTACTCTTAGTGAGAAGGTTATTTTGGATTACTCCACTATAGGATTGGATATAGTTGGTGTACGGTTGGTTTTGTTTTAGCTTAAAAACCAACCGGGCCCCTGGGACGAAAAAGCCAATAACTCTCATACCGGGCGTCCGATTGACGCGCCGTCTGTCGCGTTGAGTTCATATTGAAAAGACGGAACATTGGGATACATAACTCTAGACTTCATGTCAGTTGATGTAACTACCTCCATTGGCTCGTGGAGCGGACCCCCCCCCCCCCCGGAATCGAGCATGCTGTGTGCGGGAACCCTAGAGCTGGCTGCGACTGCGACGACGATGACGACTGTACTGGGATCCTTTGTGGGTTCGACAGCGACGACCACCGTACTGGAATCCTCCGTGGTTTTGATGGAAATGACTACTATTCTTGTATCCTATGTGGGTTTGGAAGTACTTTTCTATTATTCTTGTATCCTATGTGGGTCCGACAGTATTTGACTCTGTAGTTGTATCTTATGTGGGTCAGGAAGAGTATCTGGTCTTGTATCCTTTTTGGGTTTGACAGCTTAGCTGGCCTTGCATCCTACGTTTGTCTGACAGCTTAGATGAATCAGTAGTTACATCTGATCATCTCTATTGTCTTACGAAAGAAGTATACATGTGTGAGCTGAGTCTTTACTTTCAATCACTATCTTCGATATGATTGTTTTTCTATCATGTGTGGATTGTGTTGTGTTATCCTGTGTGGATTAGATTGTGCTTTACGTTGTGGACTAGATCAAACTTGGGATCAGATGTTGGATACGAACTGTAATTGTGACTTTGGTGTATGTATGGGCATATTCCTAAGTAGAGTTAGTTGATACTTCGTGATTGTATCATTCCTTTGTGGTTTATCCTTCGTGGATTCTGGGAGACCTTCGGAGTCTCGGGGTCCCTACAGAGTAGCGTATACTCACCCCTGCATGGGCTATGCCCGCACTACGTTTTGTTGGATGCAGACGACTGACAGCGCTGGCTGATTAAGGAACTCGTGGAGTTGGACGGTACCTGGAGGTGGATCACTGGATGAGATGTACACGAAGCGGACGGCTGGATCCGAGGAGCGGAGGAGACTATATGTACCCACCCTTCAGGTGGGATTTCCAGAGGATTTCTCGGTGTTGCTACTTTACTTTTCTGCTGCTGTACTCTCTTTTCAGTTGTACTTTACTATCAGTTGGGTTTGCATACTGTCTCATTTACTTTCCAGCACTTACTTTTGTACTCTATTTACATAGTGTTTACTTCTGCTTGCATACTCTGTGGTGTTTGTTTTCTTACATAAAGGCAATGCCTTCCCTTATATCTGGATTTACGCCTTTGGTGCTAGTCGCCAGCCCCTGGCCTATGGAAGGTGAGCTTGGGGTAGTCATGGCATGGGTCCCGTGGACGGGTCGTGACAAATTGGTATCAGAGAGTTCAGTTCTACCGCAGAAATCAGGACTATGATCTTTCTTCTATGTGAAGCAATAGTGTTAAGGGTATTGAGTGTGGTTATCAGTCCAGGGATTCCAGTGTTGGTGCGGAAGACGACGTACCATACACCAGGACCCTGACTTATGATTTCCAACTCAATACACGAAAACATTGATTGCATGTGTGTTTAAAAGTTTTCTTTGTGATTACTTTGTGTCAGCTCACCAGGTATACTATATTGACCGTGGAACACCTGTCTCTTTTTAGGATGGCCCCACGACAGCAGCCAGCTAGGCTTCCGAGCTTTGTGCGAGACGACAACCCACCGAGTGACAAGGCCTCAGTGCAGGGCCCTATTACAGCAGAGGGATCGTCGGTACCTCTACCCGCTGAGACAACAATTACACTAGCCCCAACCGGTGAGAGTTCACGTCACCCTAGTGCACTTCATGAGTTTCAGCGTCAGAGAACGCCCAGGATCCACTAGGAGACAGAACCTCAGGCAGCCGAGGATTGACTGGAGGTTGTGGTATAAGTTTTCAGGTTATTTGGGACACCAGAAGACCTCATGGTGATCCTTGTAGTGAGTCTCCTGCACGCAGAAGCAGGTATATGGTGGAGCCTAATGCTCTAGGTGCACGACTAGGCATATCTCTTTTGGGCGTACTTCGAGAGCCTCTTCCGCTCGGAGTTCATTCCATCCACCCTCCGTGCGATTCGCATCCATGAGTTACTGCAGCTACGACAGGGCAGTATAACGGTAGCTTAGTACTCGGCGAGATTTACCGATCTCTCATGCTACACCACAGACATGGTACGAGACCCATTCGTCTGGGCCCAGACATTCGAGCTGGGACTGAGGCACGAGATCAGGGCATTGATGATCTCTCTCAGCATTCTGATGTAGGCAGGAGTACTGGAGCATGCCCTTCTTGTAGAGATCTTTCTTGCTGAGTTTACGCCATCAGCGAAACCTACCACATGGCAGCACGTAGCAGAGTCTTCTGTAGCTAGCAGTCGACGGATGTCACATAGGTCCAATCCGAACAGACCATCAGGTTGACGACCTTAGGATACTACCTTATAGGTGTGGGGCACACGGTGCAGAGCCAGCCATACGAGGAGCAGACAGTTCTATGCATGCGACGGGCACATGGCTCGTGACTACCTAACCCTCCATGCAGAGGAGTAGCATATGGTTGAGGGACCCCCCAGACAGAGGTAGAGGTTTGACCGAGGCGGTCCACAACGAGTATGCGGACGAGGCAGAGGAGCTGGCAAAGCAGCAAGTGGTGGGCGACGCTTTGAGGCTCTACCACCACCACCACCAGGAGGTCCACCTCAACCACAAGGAGCTGGCGGATAGAGACAGGCGCAAATTCAGGCAGTGGAGGCCTACGACCACGGAACACCAGAGATGATTCTAGGAACTATCTGTGTCTAATCCACCCTTACTGCAGTTCTTATAGACATAAGAGTGAGTCATTATTTCATTGTCACTGCCCTTATTCGGAGCTCAGATATTCTGACAGAGTCGTTGGCTCGATCCTTATAACTAGAGACTCCTATGGGAGCAGACTCAGCGATTACGTACTGGTTTCGGCAATGTGAGCTTACTCTAGAAGGTGAGAGATTCGGCTAGGATCTTCTTGTAGCGGCGTCGAGGCCTTACGACGTCATGTTGGGAATGGATGGTTATCTACGGTCCATGCTCACATCGACTGTATTAGGCGCAAGGTTCTGTGTGTCCGCACTGATGGGATAAGGTTCACCTTCACCGGCGAGAAAGGAGACTTTGCATCCCAGGATGGACTAATGCAGAGGAGAGGACAGACGATCACTCATCAGTTGGCTAGCCTCATCCTAGGAGAAGTGGACATACGAAGTCTGAGTTTTCCTGTAGTAGTGGATCAGTATGCAGACGTCTTTCTTGATGACATTCCAGGACTACTCCTCGTAGAGAGGTAGACTTCTATATTGACCTATACCTTGGGACATCCATGATATCTACTCCAGCATATAAGAAGGCTCCTATTGAGCTTCGAGAGCTACGGGTACAACTGGAGGACTTGTATGGTAAGGGATACATTCGACCCAGTGTTTCACCCTCGGCTTCCCCGATTTTGTTAACAATGAAGGCGGACCAGAGCCTGAGAATGTGTGTCGATTACCGTCACCTGAATCAGGTGACTGTGAAAAACAAGTATCCTCTTTTGAGGATTGATGAACTCTTCGGTCAGCTCAAGGGAGCACGATGGTTCTCAAAGATAGACCTCAGGTCAGGCTATCATCAGCTCAGAGTTCGGGACGAGGATGTGCAGAAGACGGCTTTCAAGTGTCGGTATGGCCACTATGAGTTCTTGGTTATTCCTTTAGGTGTAACCAATGCTCCAGAAGTGTTCATGAGTCTTATGAACAGTATCTTCCTACCTTACCTCGATCGATTTGTCGTAGTCTTCATCGAGGACATATTGATTTACTCGACCACTGAGGAGGAGCACGCCTACCACTTGCGGGTTGTACTGGACACACTCTGATAGCACCGGCTTTATGGTAATCTCTCTAAGTGTCAGTTCTGGATACGTGAGGTCCAATTCTTGGGGCACGTCATCTCTGAGGTAGGTGTTACGGTGGATCCTGCGAAGATCGAGGCAGTGCTAGCTTGGGAGGCACCCAGGCGCGTGACGAAGGTGCGGAGTTTCCTGGGTCTGGATGGGTACTATCATAGATTGGTGCCAGACTTCTCCAGAGTTGCAGCACCTCTTTTATATTTGAATAAGAAGGGGATACCTTTCGTGTGGTCAGATAGATGTCAGTAGAGCTTCCAGGAGCCGAGATAGAGATTGACCTGTGCACCCATCTTGAGGCTACCAGAGGAGGGAGTAGGGTATGTAATCTACTACGATGCATCAGGGAACTGACTTGGGTGTGTCCTGATACAGGAGTGGGAAGTGATCACCTATGGATCATGAAATTTGAGTCAGCATGAGCAGAAGTATGCTCCCATGACCTGGAGTTAGCAGCAGTGGTCTTTGCTCTGAAGATGTGGCGGCACTAACTAATTGGTGAGGGCTTTATAGTCTATTCTTACCACCAGAGTCTCAGGTACATCTTCATGCAGAAGGACCTGAACTTGAGATAGTGGCGATGACTCTAGTTCCTCCATGACTATGACTTTGAGATAGTCTATACTCCTCGAAAGGGGAATGTAGTAGCCGATGCTCTTAGCAGGAGGACGAACATTCAGCTTCTTGGAGAGGCGACATAGCAGTTAGCTGCTTTGTAGATATCCTTCGTGGATAGAGACGGGGCACTCTTCCTTCAGTCGCTCACAGTCACACCTCCACTACTTCAACGGGTTAGAGAAGAACAGCGTGGGGAAGTTAACTGTGAGATGCGGCGTGCACATATTTCCACAAGACAAAAACCTGATGTATTCTCTTTATGAGGAGAGAACGTTGTCCTTTTCAGAGGAAGTACCATGGTACCAAATGCATTACATGAGGAGTTACTGAGGGAGTTTCATACTTTACCTTTAGTGGTATATCCAGGAGTGGCAAAGATGTACTAGGATCTCAGAAGACAACACTGGTGGTTGGGTATGAAGAAGGTTGTGGCAGAGTTCGTTTCTCGATGACTCCCCTGCTAGCAGGTGAAGGCAGAGCACTAGCTACCAGAAGGCTTGGTACAACCCTTTGAGGTCTCGGAGTGGAATTGGGATGGGATATCTATGGATTTATTCACTGGACTTCCACATACTTCCATAGGAAATGACTCCATTTTGGTGATCGTCGACCGACTCATCACGTCGGCCCACTTCATGCCCATCAGAGAGTAGGGCTCAGTAGAGATCTTGGTACGCCTCTACTTTCAAGAGATCGTACGACTTCATGGTGCGCAATAATATATTGTCTCTAATAATGACGCTCGCTTTACATCCCAACTTTGGAAGGGTTTTCTGGAGGCATTTTGGACACAGCTATGCCTGAGCACCCCTTTTCACACTCAGACGGATGTTCAGACAGAGAGGACAATTCAGACCCTCAAGTAAATGCTCCGTGCATGTGTCCTAGACATTGGTCGTACCTGGTAGGATCACCTACCCTTGGTGGAGCTTGCGTACAACAACAGCTACCACTTTACCATCGGGATGGCACCATAAGAGGCATTGTACGGACAACCATGCAGATCACCTCTGTGATGGACAAACCCAGGGGAGTCAGCACTTGTGGGACTAGAGATGGTCTATGCCACGATAGAGAAGGTCTAGGTCATCCAAGAGAAGATAGGGATAGCTCAAAGCCGAAAAAAGTGTTATGCTGACTGGAGGCGGAGACCACTAGAGTTCGAGGATAGCGGCCACATTTTCATGCGGGTCTCACCTCGACGTGGATTACAGAGATTTGGCCAGAGCGGAAAGTTATCTCCATGCTACATAGGACCATTATAGGTTCTTAACAGGATAGGTGAGGTGTCTTATCTCCTGGCTCTACCACCTCAGTTGCATCGGGTTCACGACGTCTTCCAGAAATCTCAATTGAGGAGATATGTGCATGACCCGACGCATATCATCGACCATGAGGAGATGGACATCGATGACATTGTGACTTTTGCGGAGGTTCCAGTGGAGATCGAGGATCAATAGGAGAATGTCCTATGTGGGTGGTCGATTCCTCTAGTGCGCATCAGGTGGCATCATGGGAACCTCCAGAAGAGCACTTGGGAGTGAGAGGCTCATATTCATGCTCAATACCCTCATTTGTTTCAATATTTTGTGATGTATCTTTACGGGGACGTAAAGCCATGAAATGGGAGTAATGTATGGACCTGTAAATTTCAATGAAAATTTTTTCATATATTCTTTGGGATTTTACAAGTACACAGTTTTTGATGGCACCTGATTCTGAGGCCCGGTGTGCCCGAAATCAATTTCTAAAGTTTAGCTCGGATACGTTTAGTAAACAAATGAGCGGGTTATTTTTAACTTTTGAACTAGTGCTCGGAATCAAAATCTGAGGGCACCGATGAAACCGAAGCATCGGTAATTTCTTAAGAAGACCTTTTCTGGAGTTTTGTATGCTCGTGAAGAGTTGTTAAAAAACGTGGATTAACAATTAAGTGAAATAAGTTATGTTACAATTTTTCACTTATAAGAGATTAAATCCTATGTGTGGGAGTTGGGGTGGGACCCAATAAAATTATAACTCTTTTTAGGATATTAGTGAGGTGGGGCCCACATGAGCCCCCACCTTTTCAAATTCTTTAACCCCTCTAAACCTCCCATGTATTAAATGTTGTGGCTACCCTCTTCCACATTAATTCATGCCAACTAAACTCACCATTAATTTATTCAATTGAAGACTAATTAATTAATTGAGTTTAGGTTTTTGAATTTTAAAATGTTGGGAAAGGTAATAAAATAATACAAAGGCCTTATTCTATTTTGGTTGCTTCGTTGTGTAGAGAGAGGGAGAGTTCTACACTTTGAAGAACTTCATCTTCCTCCTTGAAGAACGTGAAGAACGCCGACAAGCCGTTCCATCTTCTCTCCACATCAAAGAAAGGGAGACGCCACTTCCTCCTCGGATGATCTCCATCAACGTATACAGAGCCTCACCCAACGATTCTAGCTTCCGAAAACTTCTTCGAGGTAGGGGTTTTTCATCATTCAAGAATTACTATTAGACGTTCTTCATTATTTCTTGGACACTTGTTATCATTTTAACGGGAGGAGGTCGGACCACACAAACACGGCCGATAATTGGCCCGGTGCAATGGCACCGCACATTAACAATGAAAACTGCAGTGAAGGAGCACGACACCATCGCACTGTGCCGGTGAAGCCAAAGGAAGCTGCGACCAAGAGCGGGCCACGGCGGAGGGGCATGGCGCCGTCACGCCGCGACTGTTGGACAAGGGCCGCGGCTGTGTAGAGACGGGCTGCCGGATCCTCTGGTCACCGGCGCATTAGAAGGCGGTACCCATGGGGGTCCCGCAGTGGCACACTGGCCGGCATACATGGTCGGCCGTTCGGGAAGTCCGGGGTTTGTAACCCCCGGTGGAAGACAGTGGCGGGCCACTCCACATGGGGGCCTCCATTTTTAACGAGCCCCCCCCCCCCCTAAGCGTCCGCTTAGCCTGAGGGCGCGCGCCCAGGGCCGGACCGCCCGTGCCGAGTCGGACCGCCCGCACCGGGCTGGGCCGCCCTCTCTGGGTCGGACCCTCGAGCCGGGCCAGGCCGCTCCGGCCGGGCAGGGTCATGCCAGCCGGGCAGGGTCGCGCTAGCCAGGCCGGGCTGCGCCCAACCGAGCAGGACCTGGGTCCGCTCGACCCGGTTTGGGCCGACCCAGGGGGTATTGAGTCGGGTCGGACCGGGTCCAAACCCCTTGTTTCCATACAGATCCGTTCAAATGCCCATAACATGGGTTACAGACCTCTGATCGACGCACCATCAGTTGTGTAGTGATCCTTTGATCGAGTCGGTCATTTCGGTATATTACACTAAAAGTTTTAGATAACTTTGTGTACGTACAGGTTGGTTCGAACACAAAACCAACCGGGCCCCCGGAGCGGAAACACTTATAATTTGAGCTCTGGACGATCGATTGATGTGCCATCGACTTTGTTGGATTCCTCTTAGTGATACGGTTCTTTTGGCTTGCTCATATTGAGTTTCGGATGCAGCTGGAGTACGGTTGGGTTGGTTTTAGATTAAAAACCAACCGGGCACCTGGAACAAAAAATCCAATAGCTCTCAGACCGGGCATCCGATTGATGTGTCGTTTGTCACGTTGAGTTCCTATTGACGAGACAGAACTTTGGGATACATCAACTCCAGACATCATGTATGTTGATGTATCGACACCCCTTGGATCGTGGAGCGGACCCTCCCGGAATCAAGCATGATGTGTGCGGGAAACCTTGAGATGGCTGCGACTACGATGACGATGACAACTGTACTGGGATCCTCCGTGGGTTTGACAGAGACGACGACCTGACTGGAATCCTCTGTGGGTTCGACGGTGATGACTACTGTTATTTTATCCTATGTGGGTCTGGAAGTACTTGACTACTGTTTTTTATCCTATGTGGGTCCGACAGTATTTTACTCTCTACTTGTATCATATGTGGGTTCGGCAGAGTAGCTGGTCTTGTATCCTTTGTGGGTCCGACAGCTTAGCTGATCTTTTATCCTTTGTGGGTCTGACAGCTTAGATGAATCAGTGGCTACATCTGATCATCTCTATAAACTTACGAAGAAGTATACCTATGTGAGATGAGTCTTGACTTTCAATCACTATCTTCGATATGATTGTTTTTCTATCCTATGTGGATTAGGTTGTGTTATCCTCTATGGATTGGATTGTGCTTTCCCGTGTGGACTAGATCGAACTTGTTCTCAGATGTTGGAGACGAACTGGAATTGATGATATAGAGATATGTATGAGAATATACCTATGTAGAGTTTATTGGTACTTCGTGATTGTATCATTATTATGTGTTTTATACTTTGTTGATTCTAGGAGACCTTCGGGGTCTCGGGGTCCCTACTGAGTAGCGTATACTCACCCCTGCACGGGCTATGCCCACACTACATTTTGTTGGATGTAGACGCCGGACAGCATTGACCGAGGTAGGAGCTCGTGGAGCTGGATGGTACCAGGAGGTGGATCACTGGACGAGATGTACATGAAGAGGACGACTGGAGCCGAGGAGCGGAGGAGACTATCTGTACCCACTCTTTAGGTGGGATTTTCAGAGGAATACTCAGTGTTGCTGCTTTACTTTTCTGCTGTTGTACTATCTTTTCAGTTGTACTTTACTTTCAGTTCGGTTTTTATACTGGCCCATTTACTTTTTAGCACTTACTTTTGTTCTCAGATTACTTAGTGTTTACTTTTGCTTGCATACTCTATGGTGTTTGTTTTCTTACATAATGGAAATGCCTTCCCTTATATCGGGATTTACGCCTTTGGTGCTAGTGGCCATCCCCTGGCCTAGGAAGGCGGGCTTGGGATAGTCACGGAATGGGAGCTGAGGACGGGTCATGACGCACACACACACACACACACACATAAACATACATACATTCATTCATTCATTCATTCATACATACATACATACATACATACATACAAACATACATAAATACATACATACATATATAGAAACATAATAAGATATATACATAGACACAAATATACATTAACACATACATACACTCACATGTATATTTTATATATGTATCTATACAAACACCCCCTTTTTACTTTTTTAATTTGTCACCCTAAAATCCTTTCAAAATATATAAAATGAGATTCAAATCACAATACAAATAATTATGTTAATATATATTTATATTTAATATAATATATTAATATAAATACACTTAAACCGAAATATATACATTATTATATTTATATAAATATTTAAAAAAATTTAATATATTATTTATATATATAAACTTCTTAACGAATTTGAAAAAATTCTTAAATTTTTTTATCTAATGAAATTAATTTGACGACTTTTTGTTATATAAATCATGAAAATGAGATTTGATGACTTTTTTTCTATAAATTATGAATAGAGGAATGAATTTACATGGTGGAAGGGACTATTCAGTTACCGGCTGCTGGTACATTGCTACGAATTTTCTCGCATAGTTGGAGCTGAAGATGAAAGAACATGATTCCTTTTTCAACATGTTGAACACTTTCACCATCCTAGATTTCATTCCCCCTTTTATGTTTTTTAATAGTAAAGATTTTATGGTCTATCAATATGAGTGATCTTTCATCATGGATCCCTGATCAAGGCTGAATACTCCAACTACCTCGGTCGTAGGACCCGATATTAAATTCTTGTCGGTGATCATAGTCCACATGAGGGTGGGAAACATTCCACCACTTCAGTCACAAAATGAATCTCTCTTATTAATGGAAGATCTCCGAGATCTGGTAGGACACCACCTCACGCTACTACCGCCCACCGCCAAGTAGGAAGATAAAGCGACAGAGGTTTTATTATTGATGCACTATGGTTGGAAGGGAAGGGGTGTGAAGGGTATGTGGATTCAATTATCCTCACGGGAGTACGAGACTGGTGGCGGGATGACATTGCCATGGTAGCTAACTACTGCGAGCAACATGGGAAGGGAGAAGGTATGGCTGAGAAGAGATAGGTCCCAAGTGCAGTTAGGGGATGAATGAAAGAATAATTATTAAATACAAATAATGAAAGTCTTATTGTTGATCGGAAAGATACCTATAATATAAAAATCCAAATGAAAACAAATTTTTAATTTTTTAAAATATATTAGAAAATAAATTTTTCTCTAGAGAATAAAATTTCATAGATATTTAAATTAATTATTGAAAAATAAAATTTCACTAACTTTAACCAGATAAATTCTATTAGAATTATATAAGATTGTATTAAATGGTTATATAAATATTTATATACTATAAAAAATTAAATATTTTTATAGAATAGATTGTATGTTTTGTGGTTGAAAAATAAAATATCTAGTTTTAATATAAATTTGATATTTTTTATATCATAAACATATATTATGTGGATTGTTTTTTAACTAAACTTGATTTTTGACATGGTTTTTAATATTTAATTAAATACATTGTTAAACACATGATAATATTCATTTTGGTGTCTATAATCTATTTTATATATTGTTTTAATAGTTTTTAAAATATTTTTATTGTTTTCCAATGATTTTAATTGTTTTTAAATACTCAACATATGTTATTAAGGAATTGCACTAAATAAACTAGTGGTTAGTAATAGTTAGTTGTTGTTCTAGAAGTGGTTTAAACTGCCACATAATTTTGTAGCAGTGTTTCTAAAAATTTCCATGCATTTCATGTTCACTATTAAATTAGATACATATTATTTTATTTCATGGTGGTTTTTATGTGTTCTTTCTTATCAATTTATAATTTGATTTTTTGATTAGTTTTAGTTTTTTAATAAACAAAATGTACTGAGAATATAAATAATATTAAATATACCACTGCAAAGAATTTTATGGATTCTATTTTTAGCTATGGTTAATATAAACTAGTATAAAATCTGTTTTTAATTTTTTTTAAAAATATTTAATAAAAATATATAAATATAAAAAAACTGCCATGCTATAAACCCAAACATAATTATATGATAAACACATATTTCAAACATCACACATCCACTAGCATACAAATAGCAACGATCATCATAACTGATGTCTCTGTCACCCCATTCTTCAACCAATATCATGGTGTACAAGATATAAATAAAATACATCCATAAAAAACTCATTCCCATTATACATCCATATCATGACCTCCATTATATCTTTCTACTATCAAATAATATCATCAACAAAAACCGACCACTTAATCTCATCAACTATAATAAATAATGGAACAAAAATTTAATCTAAACATAAAAATCACAATTACAGTATAATAATTGGTCAAATTATAACATACACTAGAAATAAAGAACCATCATGAAAATGTTCTTAATAATTTCATCGATGAAACTGGTCAACCACCAGGAAACTGCCAACATCTGCCACATACAATGAAAACAAATACATTTAGGAAATGAACTTATTAAGAGAAATACATAGAATATATTCAGAATGTTGTAGATAAAATATTTTATTTATAATAAAATATAATATATTTTTACATAAAAAATAATATATAATTCATAGAATTTTGAAAATAGATACTTACCAATTTAATATAAGAGTCAACACTTGAAACTAAAATGAGATAACTAAGTAAAATAATTTTTTTAAAGAACTATGCAATGTGCTTGAAATTTATTTAATATATCTTTAAATAATTTGATATTAGAGCGTGTAATATAATATAAAAGAAACTAATTAGTGGTTTCACCATTATTTCACATTAATATGTGATCATTTCATATAGGGTTGACTGTTCCAAGGGTGTTTTGGTGTTTTAAAAAAACGCATTTATGATCATAATGGTAAAACCATCAGCCCAAATTATGTTCTGTCAGTTACTACATTTTGAAATTAAAACTATGGTGGTTTAAAGATGATTATAGGACAATATTTCATCTTTTAGCTTTTTTTGACTATTACATGCATGTTTTTGGGTTTTAAAACACAAAAAATGCATTTACAGACATAACAGGCCAACCATCTCTCGGAATGATGTGATGTTATTTCCTACATTTGAAATTAAATCTATGATGGTTTTCCTATGAGTTGAAGAAAATATGACAGCCATTGTCTAATTTTAACCTTTCTATGTATGTTTTAATGTTTTAAAACATTAAAACACCATTACAACCATAACATAAAATTTGTCACTCAAAATGATGTGTCATAGATTCCTACATTTCAATATTTTATATACATTTTTTTCTCATAATTTCCAGACAATACAATTTTTTCCTAGGTTTTACCATTCCAGGTACGATTTAGTGTTTTAAAACAATAAAAATCTATCTACGACCATAACATGAAAACCATCACTCAGAATAATAGGTCATCAGTTCTTATATTTCATAATTAAATCTATAGTCATTTACCTTTTATCTCAAAAAAAATATAATGTTGTTTTCCTGGTTTTGACTAATCCACCAACATTTTAGTGTTCTAAAACACTAAAAACGTGTTTACGACCCTAACCAGAAAAATTTCATTCGGAATGACATTTCTTAAGTTCATAAAATTCAAAAATATGTTTAAGGTAATTTTACCCAGATTTATGGACAATATTATCAATGTTTCCTGGTTGTGACCATTCTACACATGTTTTAGTGTTTTGAGGCACAAAAAATGAGTTTACAACAATAACAGGAAAACCATCCTTAAGAATTTTGTTCCATTAGTTACAATAGTTTAAAATTAAATATATAGTTATTGTACTCTGATTTATGAAAAATCAAAAACTATTTTTCTATTTTTACCCCCTAAAACTTGTTTTTCTAGGCTTTTATACCTTTCATAAGTGATTACCATATAATTTTTATCACACTGCATATAGAATTGATGTGTTGTTTGCATGTACACATCAAAACCAAAACTGTGGTGGTTTTATATTGATTTAAGGACAATACAATTTAATTTTATTGGTTTGGACCGTTTCATGCATGTTTTAGTGTTTTAAAACACTAAAAACACGTTTATGACCATAATGGGAAAACTGTCATCTTGAATGACATGAGATCGGTTCCAATATTTGAAAATTAAATATACAGTGTGTTTCCCATAATTTTTGAACAATATGATGTTGTTTTTTTATTCTTGATAGTTCCATAGATTTTTTAGTGTTTTAAAACACTAAAAATGCATTTATGACCTTATCGGATAAGTCCCTCTAATTTAAGTGTACAAAAACACTCCATCCTTAATGTATTTCATCATCCAAATAATAAACCATCATTATTTTTTAATCCATTATAAATGGATCATGCCCTTCACACTAACTCTATTCCATCAAGTTAGATATATTGAAAGAATTAAAATGTAATAAATCATTCATTATACCCCTATCAATGATTACCCACATGCAATTTTATAATTAAAATAAAATTATTCCATGATAGTTTACTTTAATTATATCAATCATCTTCCCATAGTATACCACCTCTACAAATATAAATATGCCACTACTATAATTTTTGATGTCTTCTTCATGATAAATTGAATGAAACCTAAAACCATGAATATTGTAGGAATCTAATCTCTTATCCTTACATAGAGAAAATCAAGCCAATAACATCAAATCATATGTTATTTCAACATGATTGAATATATTTATTAGGTAGGAAAAATATATAAGTTTTTACTTTTATCATAGAAAATATAACTACAGATAAATAATATGAACATAACTACACACTTACATAATGGGTGAACCATTTGATATGCTCCTTATTAACAATGTTTGTTAATTACATCTCATTTCAAGATTTACCCATTATTAGCCTCTTTGTTTACCCATAGGCATTGGATTCTATTTACCATGTACATTCAAATATAAAGATATAAATATATAATAAAACATCAATTATAAAAACTAACGAAGAATCTATAGCGGTTAGAATAAGACTCAATAGCATGGTATTTTAACATATACAAATTATTGAACAATTAATATTAAAAGATGGAAGTGTGAAAAAACAACTACATTAATAATGATAAATATATAACAATTTGTTATATTTTATAAGTATATGATATTATTTTTATTGAATAAAAAGATAATGGGGTATTCAACATTAGTGTTGTTACTAAGGAGGTTTCATTCCATTAAAAAATATTTATATTGATCAATGATCGAACAATTTACCATGGTCAAACTAAGTCCAAGATAACCCCTTTTAAAATATTAATAAAATTTTGACATTATTTGGATATCACACAATATTGGATTTATAAAATTTGAAACACAATAGTTTTATGTCGTTATATGTCCGTTTTCTTCTTTATACCATTTAAAGCCATTTTATATGTGCTCCAATATTTCCAAAAAAAATAGACATGGAGGGGAAATTTTTACTAGACCCATACTGAACCTTATTAGTTAGTGATTTCAAAAAAAAATATAATTATAAATTTCTCCAATGTGATAGTTAATGTTTCTTGAAGCTTTTTCTTGTTTTTGGAACTGTTACTAGGTATCTAGTAAACATTGAGAAATATTATGTTTGATAGATTAATACAGTTATTTTCTCACCTAAATTTTTTTTCCATTTTTCCCTTAAAATTGGTGTTTTAGTATTGGGATTTTTTTATAATAAAAGTCTGATCCATTAAAAATATAATTAGGAGAATGTTAAAAAATATTGGAATAAAAATTCAACTAAAATATTAATATTAATAATTTATTGTAGAATTAAAATAAAGAAAGACTAGAATAATTGTATTAATCAATATCATGAAGTAGATTAAGTAGTAAAAAGAAGAAAAAAAAGGCAAAGAACACTCAGACTGTACAATTTAAATTAAATTATAGGGGTATAACCAAGTGTCATTATGACACCAATTATTGTGAAAAAATTCAAGATAAATCAATAGATTCAAATAATGTATATTATAACTAATAATATATTTTATAGGTATTTGGTCCATAAAATAATACGCATTGAGAAACCACTTTATAAAATATCATTTGAAAACACGATCACTAAATCATCATAATGTAACTATATTCAAGGTAACCCAACATTGGTTATTAAAAATACATGCACACCCATGGATGTCATGAGTTTCCCTTAAAAATTAACTTGAGAACTAAAATAACATTAAAATTCAGGAAATAAAATAACTAAATACATTCTAATAATTTATCAAAAGAATATACAAGAAATTAATAATGATAAAATCATGATTTAATATGGTTAGGAGCATTTTTGACCTACATGGATGACAAGAACAACATCCAAATAAATATTTTTTATTGCTCTCATAAAAAAACAATATACAGACTTGGAATATGAAAAACAGATGACAGATTCCCCAAAAGATAGATATTTAAAAATAAGAGAATAAATATGTGGATACATGTAATGTTAATCAATTTTAATTTATCTAAAAATCATTTTTTATCAATGAATCATCTTTAAAGTGGACCCTTCTAGGAAAATAAATGTGCATGGAAATGTGCTTCATCTGGATCTCCACCAATGATTCATAATCACTGAAATTTCTGCACATCATCATCACAGTGGATCATCTTCATGATCCACCACAAAAAGCGCACCAACGGTTCAGATGGATGAGGAAATGTACAAATTTCCAATCTCCTGTGAATCAAGGGTTTGTTGTAGAATGAAATAATTCACTAGCAGAATGAAAGAAAAAACCAAAAGGATAGAGACTAAGTGGACATGGAGAAAAATCTGGGTATAAATGTAACCTCCCAAGTATTGTTGATATAAGACATTGTAATATTCTAATTATAAAATATTAGACAATTTTTTGTAAAAAGGAAAATGTTTTATTTTTAACCAAATTGGGTTTTCAAGCATTATATATTTTTATTTAGAAGAATGGTTTCTAAAAAATAGAATTTTAATTTGAAAATAAATTTAAATTCTTATTTTTATTCATCATTTCAAAAATTATCATTGGATGAATTTATAATAATTTTCTAAAAACATGATTTCTCTATGAATTGTAAAAAATTATGATTTTTGATAAAAACAATTATTATATTTTCAAGTATTCCAGTAGTAAAATTATTATTGTGGAATAGTTTTAAAATAAAATTACTTCCTTTTGAATTAGAAAATCTAATTACATTCTCTATAATTAATTGTAAACATGAATTTAGTAAAAAATCCTTTTAATACTTAAAAACTGCATTTGTCTGAAAGACGTTTTTTCATCACATTTTACCGATTTAATTTTAAATAAAAATAATACACTTATATGTTTTTAATCTTGAAAAATTTATTCCATATTTTCAATTCAGGGGTCATAATTTTTTAAATAGTTCACTCTAATTTTGGGTCAATATGACTAATAACCTTAGTAATTTTTTTAACACGTTAAATTATAAATCGAGTAATTAAAGATTGAAATAAAATGACACTAATTGTTTTCTTCATTTTGTTGGATGATTCAATTTTATCCATAATCATCCAAGATTCCATTATATGGATGTTTCATTCCCTTATTATGTGATTATTCCATTTAAAATATATTATTTAATGAAAAGAAAAAAAAAATCATACTCCTGTTTGTAATAAATATAATATTTTTAACATGGAGATAACCCAAGGATACGATTGATTATAAATATTACGGTGAAATATAAATTATTTATTTCCATCTTTTAAAATTACTTTCAATTTTTACAGAACTAATAATTACATTAAATTTTTACCCAACACTAATATAAAAAAAATTAATTAATTATAATATAAAATAAATGATAATAAAAATATTTAGAGTAATAAAATTTGATATAATTATTATGAACCATGATTTTTTTTAAATATAACATGTTAGGGATGTTTTGAAAATTTTTATTTGAATTTCAATTTATGTCTTAATTATATTAATGTAATAGTAAATCAATAGTTCTAAAATTTACATTATATATATTTTATACAAATAATATTTTATTAAATTATATAAAATTAAAAAAATCCTATCTTTATTCCCATTATTAGGTTATGGTATATAATATAAATCATTCTTAATTTATGGGATTTTTCCATTTATAGTAACTATCTTGACCCTGAATGAGTAAATTATTTTATTCAAGTATTTATATGGACAAAAGTGAATTATAAATCGAAATTTTGGTTTCTTTTTACATTCTTTCAAAAGTTTTTAAAATGAATCTTTTTTTATAATGTTTTAACATTCATTACTAAAAGGTAAAAGGGAATGTTATATTTTAACGTATATAGTGTCAATGACATTTCCCAACACCATAATAGTTATTGGATTGTTGGATTCCTTTACAAGATTTCAGGTTTTCTTTAAATAAAAATAAAACTGATTCCCTATGTTTTGGTTATTTTCAAAAAGGTTTTTTAAATGAAATATATATATAAATATTGTGAAATGTTTTCTTATGGGTGAAAAACATTTTTTATGTAGCAATATTTTATGTATTATTTTATTATTCAAGGGAATTGTTTTTGAGGATGGTTGGTTCCCTTATAAATTGAGTGTGGGTGATCCCATTATAGATCTCTAATGAACTGTGTAAAGAGTAGCATTGAACTAATTATGTTTCTCATAAAAATTTATTGGAATATACTATGATGGTTATTTCTATTATAATCATTATAGTTATTTTATATGTAACCATGAATGTTATTCAATGTGTAACTATAAAGGTTATCTCATTTATAAGATTGATATGGAAATGATTCCCCAGGTTACCTGAATAATTTATCAATTCATGATATAGTTTTTATTGGAATATTTTTATTTCTCAAGGTAATATAATGATCTTACGTTTAAAGGAAAGTATATGGCACTTTTTAAGGGTTAAAAGATTATATTTTTGAAAAAACCACTTTTGTGTTTTTCATGATTTGAATGAAACATAATGTTTTTTATTTTTACTCTATGAATCCTCGTGAAATGATTTGTGAAAATACTTTTGTAGGGAAGGTGATTTAATGGTAAAAATGTTTATTTGTAGCCTATTGTTCATTTTGAAATACAAAAATTATAATTATTCAAAGATTAATTGTTTATTTCTTTCTTTTTATCTCTCTTTGTGAGATTTTTGTGCTCATATATGGTTTTAAAATGTTTTTCACTTGGTTTATGAAATGGTAAGAGCAAATAAAAAGTCATGTTGAATGTTAGGAAAATAAAACGGGATTCATTTTAAAGGTTTTGTTTTATATGAAAATATATACTTATTAAAAGTATCTTCATTGAAATATATAGTTTTTTATGTCAGAGTTATAAATTATATCTCTAAAAATATTAACTAAAAATATCCTTGGGAATATTAGAATTTTAAATCTAGATTAATTTCATTAGAATATGAAATTTTTCTAGTCAGGTACTTGTTTTTGTTATAAGAGAAAATGATTAAATTACTTTAGGCATTAAGATAATGTTTATAGAATTCCATTAAAAAGATCGCACTTCTTGTTTATGTTGAAAAGATATATAATTTTCAACTTATTGTGTTTTTTCGACTAAACTATTTCTATTAAGAATGTTTTTACCTATAAGAATTTATGAATCTTAGTTAAGAAGGAACTGAGGGGACGATATCCTTCTAAATCAACAACCTAGAATTGTTGGAATTATAATTGAGTGGTTTTTTATAATGATAGATTTTTTTAGACAAAATATGAATTGTTATTGTGTCTATGCAAGGTAGCATCCATATATACCATATTGGATCATGAATATATGGGATAATTTTATGAGACAACATCTTATATAATTCAATATATAAGATGACCCAGTATTAGCTAATTGATGGATTACAGCCCTAGAAAGATATTTGATATCATGTGATGTTGGTATATTTAAATGGTATGTCTTACTATTTAATGTATTGAAGGGGAATCCGACCAGTAGTGTATAATGGTAAATAATATCAGGTAAATAGAGTAGAATGATGCCTTGAAGTAAGATAAATTTAAGAATATCATTCTTGGGAAATATTTTCCTAAATATATTATAATTTTAGTGGAAAATAAATTATTGGAATGAGGTAAAGGGAGGATGTTTAAATGGTCACATATAAAGAAAAATTCACTCTATTTTAATGGTATACAATAAATTTTATCAATGATCCTAATAGTAAGATTAATCATTTTTACTAAGAATTGTAGCCAAAATATCCAAGGGAATATGCCTCTTGATAATTTAAAATGTTATGATAAAATTGTTATATGTGTAGAGAAGGTGTAAATGGATTTTTATGATGATCATGTGTAATTAAAAATATAGAAGAAGAGAGGTCAATTTGGTAAGAAAAATTGAATAATTGGTCAAATAAATCTGATGGTAATAAAAATTAGTTTTCAATTTGTAATTGTTATGGTAAAATTAAATGTTGGGAATGCGTTATAATGTTTGGTAAGTGATTCTAATGTTGTATGTTTCAGTATTAGGCTCATAATATCCATGAAAATAATTTTTATTGTTGTGAGAAAAATTCTAATAAATATGAAGTAAAATGTTTTAAATGTAATTAAATGGGCCAATATGCTCATATTTATAGGAATAAAAATGTGAATGATGGTAAGTAGCCAGTCTATAAATAGAAAGGTGTAGTTAAATCCTTAAAAAATACTTCAAAAGATGTTTTTCCTTCGAACTAAGTGGTATCCAGTAAATTTATTTTCTATTCTGATTATTCTATTATCTATTATGATTTTTGGTCTATACATTCATTCATTTTTTTTTTGAAATTTTCAATTAAATTGAAAATTACACATCATCAATTGAATCTATACCTTCTGATAAAAACATCATAAAAATGTATTATGTAAAACATAAATTATCACAATCTTCTTATTAATGTATGGGGAAATAATTCCTAATAAGCTTAATATATTTCACATAATATAATTTCTGTTATTTTGCGTATGGGTTAGTATTTGTTTACCATGCTAAGATATATTTTTGAGCCAAAGATGTTTTTTCAGAAAGAGTTTCATTTTGTAATCAAGAAAGATCTTATACTTTCGATAACAAGTAATGAAGCTAAGAAAGTATTAATGTAAGGAAAAATGTTATCTTTCATATATTTTTGAATATAAGAGAACCATTTTGATTAATGATTTTCAAATATTAAAACAATACATGGATGTTTTTTCTGATGAGTTTCCTACTTTTATACCTAATTAGGAAATTTAATATTAAATTGACATAGTTCCTAATTCTAATCCAATTTCAAAATCATCTTATTGAATGGATCAAGTAGAACTTTTAAAATTGACAAAATAGTTTTAGAATTTTACTGATAAAGGATTCATTAATCTTATAATTTCACCATTGGGTTCTCTTATATTATTTTTTAAAAATAAAAAATGACTTATGTGTATTTTCATTGATTATACAGGGAGAATAACATTACTATTAATAATAAGTATCCATTGCATGATATAAATGATTTCTTTGATCATCTAAAAATAACATAGTATTTCTCCAAGGTCGTCCTAATGTATATGTAGTATTATTTGAACTTAAATGAGGATAAAATTTTGAAAATAGTATTTCATAATAGATAAAATCATTATGATTTTTCGGTTATTCGATTTTGGTTCAAAAATTATCCAGCTACATTTATGGATCTATTGAATTAAGACTTCCATGAATGTTTGGAAATTTTTTTCGAAATTTTTATTGATGATATGTTAATTTATAAAAAAAGTAATAAGAATCATGAAAAATAAATATGGATTTTTCATTAAATCCTTAAAGAAAATATTTTATATGCAAAATTTAGAAATTTTAATTTTTCGTTGTAACAGATTTCATTACATGGACACATCACAAATAAATATGGAATAACAGTTGATCACATTATAACTAATATAGTTGATGAAAGGACATGACATAAAAATTTTACTCATATTTATATTTTTCAAGGATTAACAGGATATTACTAGTGTTTTTGGAAAACTTTTTATGATTTCCAATCTCCCAAACTATGTTAATCCAAAAGGGAGTTAGGATAATTTGGATAACAAAACACGATCGCTATTTCCATGAACAATAAATAATATTGGTTAAGGCTCTAGTATTGTCTATGCCCTCCAAAAATGGTAAATGTTTCAAATATATTGATACTTTATTAAAATAATATGTTTTTATCCAGATGCATAATAATAAGGTAATTTTATATGCTTTACATCAATTGAAACCACGTGATAACAATTATCCCACACATTACCTCAAATTTTACGATGCATTGTTTTCTTCTACAATTTGGGAAATCATTTATATTGATCCATGTGTGAAATTTATAATGAAAAAAAAATTATGAATAAATTATCTCTAAAAAGTCAAACATGAGATATAAGAGATTTGTGGAATTAATAAAGGACTATGATTGCACATTTCATTATCATCTAAAAAATAAAAAAAATGTAGATTACACTTTGTGTTAGATAAATAATTATTCATCAAATAGAACACACGCCTTTGGATAATTATTTGATGAAAATTTTCATAGATGTTTTGGATGGAGGAACTTTAACTTTTTTTCAGGATTTATATTAATAGTCTCTGTCAAAAAAAATTTCATTATTCATTGAAGGAAGATCAGTAGTAATTGGAAAATTTAGAATTTGTTAATAAAGATTTGTTTATTGAATTTAACAATGATAAATAATTTTTTTATGATTTTGAAATAAATTATGTCTTCTCTATGACTCTAAATTGAAAGTAGAATTATTGAGTAGAGATCATAGTATCTTGTTTCAATTCATCCCGAAAAAACTACTATGTATAGATACCTTCAAGATTATTATTGGTGGGATGAAAGTAAAATATATATGATTGATTTTATAATGAAATGTTTGAATTTTCATAATTTTAGACAACAATTAAAACTACCAAAATGGTTGGTTCATCATTTTCATGTTTTAGATTGGAAATGGAAAAATATATCTTGGAATTTGGTGGTTGGATAACCAAATACTTCTTGAGGTAATAATGCGATTTGTGTTACTATACATCAATTAAATAAATCATCACATTTCATTTCCATTTAGGATAATCTATATTTAGATCATATTTATTGAATGTATCTTAAGGAGATTTTCATGTTTCATGGAGTTACTTCCTATATTGTATCCAACTAGGATCCCAAGTTCACATCAATGTTTAGAAATGACTTCAGAAGTCATTAAGTATTGGATTAAATTTCAGTACATTTTTTCATTCTCAATATGATTTATAACCGGACAGAACAAATCATTCCATGGGATATATGTTTTTTCTTTTTTAATGTATTAATGTGGAATTTGGGATAATCACATTTCTTTATTTTAGTTTTCTTATAATAACAGTTTTCATTATAGTATATAGATGGAACCTATTGAAGAAATATATGGAATGTGATGTTGGGATCCTACATTATGAGATGAATTAGGAGAAATTAAGTTGATGGGATCAGAATTGGTAGAGGAAATGGTTTTCAATTTTAATGTAATTCAACAAAAAATGTGGATGGATCGATGTATGTAGAAAAGTTATATGGATAAACATATGAATGGCCATTTTTTTGAGGTAGGTGATAATATTTTTCTTAATGTATATCCATGGGAATGTATTATGGGTTTTAGTAAAAAGAGGAATCAAAGTTCATGGTTCAATAGACAGTATGAAATCCTTGATAAAGTGGGATTAGTCTCTTACCGAGAATCCTTTCCTATGGGTTTATTCCTATTAAAAAATAACTTTCATGATTTTATGTTAAGAATGCATGTGAAATATTCATCCCATGTTTTGAGCCTTTAGGTATTTCAATTGTAAGATAACCTATCTTATGAGTCATAGATTATTCATACTCAGGAGTTTATATATTATGTTTTAAGGAACACAATAATTTTTAAGGTTAAGGATTTTTAGAGAACCCATATAATTGAAGAGGCAACACGGGAATCTAAAAATTTTATGAGGGAAATATAATCTCACTTATTTTATAACTAAAATTTTTAATTATATATTTAAAAAAGGGTTATGGATGTAGAATACCATTTAATTTTGGTATAATTTTTTTTATTAAATTTAAATACATTGCACAATTTTTCAAACAAAAGGAAAAAAGCAATATTTTTAACTAAATTTGATTTTTCGGAATAATATAGTTTTTATAAAATATTGGTTTCCAAATAATAAAATTTTATTTTCAAATAATGAATTTACTTATTTATTAAGAATTTAAATATTATCTTAGGAATATTTTTTTGTAATATTCTAAAAAAATTAATTTTCCAGGAATAGGAGAAATAATGACTTTTATTAAAAAAATTATTTTCATTTCAAGTATTTATAAAGGGAAATTATATTTTTGAATATTATTAAAATAATTTTTTTCCCTTTTTATAAAAAATTAAAAATCCAATTAAAGTATTGGAAATAATTTTTTAACTAAAATTTATTATAAAAACATTTTTATACTTAAAAATACATTTAACTGAAAAACCATTTTTCATCACGTTTTACTAGTTTAATTTTTAATTAAACCATAAAAAATAAATTTCATAAATCTTGAAAAAATTATTCCATTTTTGGAATTAGGGGGGTTAATGTTTTTAAATAGGTTCCTTTTATTTTTTCTTTATATGTATAGTATCCTTAGTAATTTTGATACCATGTTAAAGGGTAAATCTAGTAATTAATGATAAAAATAAAATGATAAGGAATTTTAAATGAAAATGAAACGGGCATTAATTTTAATATATGATATCATTTCATAAATAATCATCTAATATTTGGTTATATGTAATTTTTTTGTATTTTTATATAATTATGACATTTATAATATTTTATTTAAAGAAAAGTGGAAAATGTCACACCCTTTTTTTAATAACTATAATATTTTCAACAAGGAGATAACTAGAAGATATGTTTCATTAAAAATATATTTATTTAAATATAAATTATTTTTATTCTACATGATAATTCATTTTCAATTTTTATTGAAGAAATAATTAACTAAATTGCTTTCGTAATGCTGACACAATAATAATTTAATTAATGTAAAAATAAATTAAATGACATTAAAAATATTAAAAGTTGTATAATTGGAATGAATTAATGAATCCCATTAATTTTATAGATAAATATAACATTCTAAGGGATTATTAAAATAATTTATTCAAATTTCATTTGTTGTATTGGTGTTATAAAAGTCAATGTAAATGAATAGTTCTAAAATTGAAATTATGGATTTTTTAATAATAGATATAAAATTTATAAAAATCCTATCTTCGAAACATGAATATTATATGGTAGAAAATATCAACCACCATAGATTTATGGGTAATATATATATTTATTGTAACTATTTTGACTCCCAACGAGTAAAAAACTCATTGTAATGGTAAATGTGAGAAGGATTAATAGGGAATTAAAAAATGTTAAGGGTAAAAATCTGATATAATGTTGAAAAAAAAATTATTTGATAAGAGGATTTCAATACATCCACATATTATAATTAAATTTATAACTTGGGGTTTGTGTTTTAGTCAAAATTAATTTATATTAAAATAATATGTTAATAAATTTCAGGAGTTCCCCTCCCCTCTTTTATAAAAGGAAACCACATAATCTAATTTCTTTACACATTTATACCCATCTGGTTCAGCCCAGATCTACAAAAATCTATGACTCATTTCTCTCTCCATATTCCAGAGGCCTTATTTTGGGATTAATAAAAATATTATAGTTCATAAGGTTTTATGTAGAGTATATTTTTCTAATAAAATGAATATAAAGAACGTATGTGATGAGTTAGACCCATGTTAATATACTTTATTTAAAAAATTATCTTTTATGTTTTCAATCAAAGCACAATTTTCCATCTATATCCATATTTTTAAAATTATTTTATGTATGTATTCAAGTAGATATAAGTGAATTTGAAAAGGAAACTTTATGTTTCATTTGAATTTCATTCAAAGGTTCTAAATTGGTATATTTTTAAATAATGGTTTAACATTCTTTAGAAAATGACACACGGAATGTTTTATTTTAACATATATGGAGGAAATGAACATTAACCCACCGAAAACTGTTATTTTATTTTTGGATTAATTTGAAATATTTCAAGTTTACATAACATAAAAAACACCACCTTATCTATGTTCTAATAATTTTTAAAATGGGTTTTAAAATGGATTGGATATATCAATATTCAAAAATGTTTTCATAAGGGTGAAAATAAAACTTATTGTGATGAATTATTTATTGTATTATATTATATTTTTTTTGGAATTATTTATGAGCATTGGTGATTCAGTTATAAAATAAGGATATATGAGCTCTTTATACCTCTAGAATTAATTGGATAATGAAATAGAGTTAACCTATTACATTTATCATAAGTAATTATGAAAATATACTATTATGGTTATTCTAATTGTAACCAGAATGGTTATTTTATGTATAACTAATATGACTATTAAATATGTAACCATGAAGGATATCTAATTTTTTATAGTGATATAAAAATGATTCCCCAAGATACCTACATTAATATCTTATGCATAGTATGTATTTTTGTGGTAGTATTTTTAATCATCAAGGTAAGATAATGATATTATGATTAAAGTAATTTATATTCTATTTTTTAAGGGTTAAAATTATAATTTGGGAAAAAATTATTATCAGTTTTTAATGATTTCAAAATAACCTTATGTTTTTTATTTTGGATTTATGAAGTATTATGAATTGTTTTATGAAATGATTTTGGAATATTAAGTGATTTATTGGGAATGAGAATTTTTATTTTGATCACAATTCTTATTTTAAAATGGAATATTTTTAAATTTATTAATATAATAATTATTTATTCTCTCTTTTTATATCCTTTGCTGAGCATATTTGTGCTCATCCCATGTTTAAAAAAGTTTTTCATCAATTTTTTGAATGTGTAATGAAAAATAATAAGTAAAAATGAATTTCATAGATATTTGTAATGAATATTTAATGTGTTTAATTATATAAAGTTAATATTATCGAAAAAATAAATACAAATCCGAAGATCCCAATTTATAATATATGAGTTTTTTATGTAAGAGTTATGGATAGAATATCTAAAAAACTAAACCAAAAATTTCTATTGGAATGTAAGATAGTGGATTGTAGTATTAATTCACTAGAATTTATAATTTTTAAGGATGTTTCCTTGTAGAATATGTGATGATATCCCATAAGATATCACAATATGTTGTAAGCAGCTATAATAACCCACCACAATCATTGGATTCCATGAGGAGTAACTAAAAAAACTGAGTGAAAGGAGATGAATAGGTGGACACCTCTATTAAGATGGTTGATGATGATAATTGATTTCCATGAGAAGTCGCAACAATGGTTCAGTGACAAGGAATGGTAAGCATAACAATGGATTAAAAATTTTGTAGTTGGTCGGATTAATCTTCCAAGATAAATGTCCACACAAAATTTTAGCCATGTAAATAAAAGACCAACCCAATATATATAAATCATGCCTATATGATTTTTTGAATAATAAAATAATTATATAACATATCCATGTATGTAAAACAAATGGAATGATTCTAAAACATGGAAATTTCAACTTGAATTAAAAATTCAAAAACTACCACATCTTTTTTGAAATCACAACTATTCTTTAACATATTGTTATTGAACTAGGTCAGAATTCATCTTATATAAGAATTTATTGAATTTATATTAATCAATGAACTTAGTCAAAATTTTAGATGAGTTATTATTAGTATGTATCTTCATGGAACATATTGTTCCATATTCTATAATATTGGTAATAAATTCTAATTTATATCATTTTCACTAGATGCAAGTAATTTTATCCCAAAGGAATGAATAGTTTAGTAATCTTGGTGAGCCAGATACATACTATAATTTCACATTTAGATTAGAAAACATAAAATATTACATGGTATTTTCATTGAGAACATTATTATCCCCATTAATATATACCTATTAATTAATCCTGAAGCACTTCCATATATCCTGGGAATAATAATCATTAAAAAGTGGTTAGCTCATATGCTTAATAATGGTATGCGTATATTGGAATATAAATAATGCATTAATAATATGTAAATAAAAAAATGAAAATCAAATAATTCCATATAAATAATCACATTAGCTAAAATTTCTCCATGGATATAATGACTATTTAAATAATAATATGGGAATCAATAAATGAGTTTATAATAATGGAATTACATAATAGTTAAAATCAAAATATTATTGTTGTGGCCTAGTTTCAAGACAACTGAAACATATTATCAAGGCCTCAAGCAAAGACCTCTTACATAAAAGGGTAAGGCGTCAGTAAAAAATCCAAACTAGTTTGTTTAATGACACCCATCGATGCATCAAATGTATATTTAATTCCAAGACCCACCCATCACATAATAAGTACAAATATTCTTTATATGAATAAATAAAAAAATAATCAACTCCCCTAAAAATCATTAACTTCCTATATTGGAAGAAGTAATATATAGAATATCAATAATTTCCCAAATAAAACCGATCATAAAACATGCATAAAAAATATGGTAGATGTAATCATAAGATAATAAAATTTATAAATAGTAATATTAAATGAATAATGTGGAAATAAATGAAATAATTTAAAAATATAAATGGATAAATATTGAAGAAAATAACCATTTTATCATGAAATCGCTTACTTAAAATCATAAAAAATAAGAAGGAAAACTTTTCTTTGAAAAAAAATTATAAATTTAACAGAATAATCATATAAAATATTATTCATGATTTCAGGAAATGTTTTTATTTCATATAAGTTTAGAAAATTACATTATCTCTCTTGTAAAAATATTAAAATGTTCCTCATTCATAAAATGATAAAAAGATTCCATTCAAAATATTTAGTAAAAAAATAAAATATGGATAAAAAATAATTTAATAAATAAATGTAAATTAATAAAAAATTTATTTAAAATTTTTAGTAAAATATTGATATATAATAAAAATATTCACCCTATGAGTGCTTAAAAATAAATAATCTTGAATAATGATGAGATTGTAAAATAAACCCTTACATTGGGTATGTCTTATTTAATACATGTTCAAATATATTTTTTAATAAATTTATATTTATTTTACCACTATTACTAAACTATAATCATATATATTATCCTATATATTACATATAATATTTTATCAAAATTTTATTAAAAATTATTTTTTAAATTCACTACATTGTGTAATAACTGCTTCATTTTTCATTTATGTTTTGTTCTAGTAATTTTAGTATTTATAATCCCATCAAATATTAATCATAAAAATATATATTAATGATATAAAAATAATATATATTCATTATATATGTATTTTGAGTAACTATAAACTTTGGAGATGAAAAATTAATTGCACCGTTCATGGAGACGGTCGGTCGTTCGTACGTATGAATAGTGTTTCCATTTTTTAAAATATTGAATGATATAAAGGTATATAATTATTTACGTATATAAAATATTTCTAATATAATTTAAATCATATATATTCATCAAATACATCTTCATTATAATCTTTGTAAGATATAAATGGAAAATAAATCCCATCACTTTACAGAGGTAGTAGTCCAATTGTACACACGAGCGATGTTATCGATTCTCAACAGTTTGGAATGTTATAACATAGATTTGAAATTATAATTATATTTTTATAATTATTTATAAAATATTATATTTCATTATTAAACCTATTATAATTGAAATCTATAAAATATGTTAATGAAAAATGAATTAAATTACTACATAGAGATGATAAGCTCTATATACGCATGATATATACCATCACACCCCATTTGATGGGAAAGAGGCTATGTAATGGATATTTCATAATCATAATAACATTTAATTATATTTATTATAATAATTTTTTTAATTTATGACAAATAAATTATATTTTGTTTAGTTAAATGGTATGTAAAAAACAAATTGATCGGTTAAGGTGGTTTCCATTAATTTTAAAGAACTCCTTTAAATATCCTCTTATGTGTCATAAGGTTGGAATTTTGGGATTACCACCACTTATAAGACGTTTCTAAGGAAATTTATAATGTATTTTTTTTTGTTTTTTTGATATAGATGGCTCAATATGGTGTAAAAATCAATAGTATTCGTAACCTTTTATAAATGGGGTGAGGGAAAATTTTGGAATTTTATAAAAGATTAAATGATAATAAATTAATTCCCCAGAATCATGTATCCAAGTTGATAAGGACTATAACCAATGGAAGTATATGGATGATATAACATAAAAATTAAAATTTTGATATGTTTATATGCTTTTTTAAACCATATAATTTGGTTTAACTCGTTAGTTAACCTATTTTAACAATAAATGCGGTGTCAGTTTTTCACAATTAAAAGTCATTAATTTTAAAAAAAAGGTGAAAATAGATAATAAATTAACAACATATAACATTTTAGACGATTAATGTTCCATCTATTCCTATTTAAATTATTTAAGTATTTTTAAATAATTTAATATAAATTATTTTTTATAAATTATCTATAATGTCAATTTTAGTACCATTCATTTAATTTGACATCAAAAAAATAGTGAAATGTTTTATTTTTAATATAATTTAGTTAAACATCACTTATATTTTATATTAATCTAAAACATTTAGTATGCACTATAATTCTCTCAAATTATACGTCTTTTTAATATTTTAAATATCATTTATTTTACTTTTTTATTAGTTGAATAAATACCGTGCATATATTTAAGGTTATTATAATATCACTAAAAATTATAAATAAATTATCATCATGCATATAATATTATTATTCAAAAAATTTGAATTTATAATAGGTAATTAATTAATTTTTTCTCTATATGGACATATAATAGACATTTAAAACAATTATAGTGACATTTTGTAAATCTCATTGATTCAAATTTTATATTTGTTATATTCATAGAAAAATTCCCATTAAACAATTAAAAATAAATAATAAGTTTTTTATGGTTGAAATTTATTTATCCAATAAGAATTAGAATGAAATATTATGACATTATCACTTAATTTTAATATTGGTATACCCAATATGCCCTTTACCGAGGTGATAAATTTTATCACAGTTACTATTTGTATTGAAAAAAAATTGATGGGTCTTATTTACTATAATTTTAAATTATGATTAAAAATATAGAATAAATTTTTAGAATTAAATAAAAATAAGTGCTAGAATATAATTCCAAAATAATGTTGCAAAATGCGATGAAACCGCTTTTTAGAAAAATACTGTTTTTATAAAAAAATAACCTTTTATGTTCAAAAATGTTTTTATACCAAATTAATTTATAAAATATATTAAAATGAACAAAATTTTATATAAATAATATAATAGAACTAATTTTAATTTTATAAAATTTTAAAATAAAATGAAACATTGTAAATTCTTGAAAATAATATAAATTTTGATTAAAATAACTGTTTTTCACTATTTAATGGAAAATACTTCTTTTTAGAAAAATCCCAAAAATTTAACATAACATAATTGTAAAACTGTTATATAAAAATGGTATTTTTAATAAAATAAAAATTATTTAAGTGTCAGAAATTTACTATAATACTTAATCACAAAAAGAAAAAATAATTATTGTTGGAGAAAATATATCGCTTGAGCATAAAATAACTCTTTGAAAAAATGAGTAATATTTAACTAAGAATTAATCAATTATTTTTCATTATTTATGCCACATAAATAACTTTTATAATTTACTTAATATTATTCATAGTTTCCAATTTAATGGTCTTGCTATATTTTCCATATTTAAATAATAAAATTTTTTGGTATGTCTAGGCTTGATGTTGCGGGTCATGTACACTATAGAACATAGTGTTCTTTTAAAATATCTATTTGTTGCATTCTTTTACCCTTAAATAAATTGTGAACTTTGAATTTCAACATTTTTTAGGTAATTAGGGTTGGATTTTTAAAATACCTTTGTGTAAAACCCATATCCTAAAAAGGGTTAACAAAACATCCTCTTAAAAAGAGGGGAATAGAAATATGAAGTTCAAAAAAAATTGGTCTCTGTATATGAAAAAATTAGTGAGATGTGAAAATGTGGTCATGTAAGGGAAATTTTAATCCCAAGGATTCATATATAGTGATATAGAAAATGTTCAAGAAAAATTTTACCAAAAAAATTGTAAATATGGGATGCGTTAAAAGAAAATGAATTTCATAGTAGGAAAACTAAAAAAATAACATTTTTTTATTTCAAATATTTCTATATAGTAAATTTATTATTATTACTATCTAGATAAATCACTAAAAAAATTAAATCACTTGATTTATTTTCATTTCATAATCACAATTGCATCCTTTAGTTGTGATTTAATCAATTTCTACTTTATCTCCTTCACCACGAAATGGATATTCAAGATGTTTTTTATGACTAAACCAGTTTTAATGAATCATAACATCCAAAAATCATTCCTTTGACCCCTTAATATTTTAAAAAAAATTGATTGAATATGTTATCCAATGTGATAAATCACAATTTAACATCAAAAAAAGTAACCAATGTTAATCTTAATAAATTCCATATGTAGTTAACCATAAAGATCTTCTGAAATATTACTGACTATATTAAAATCTCATAAATTTGATCAAACATTTATATGTTGAAAATAAAAATCAGTTCATAATATCACATTCCCAATATTTGAATACCTTGATCACATATACAATTATCATAATTCCCCGTTAACATTATCCTAATTCCATATATCCCATTAATCAAAAAATGCAGTCAACTCCATCATACATCACTTCTTCATAAAACCACAAAACATTTTCATTAGAACCAGTACTATCCCATTGCTTTTTCAATTTAAATAAATCATATTATGAGTTATATTTTCCTTTTTATGTATTAATAAAAAATATCACATTACTTATAACTAAATTTTCCTGGTTATCAGTATAATTCAACATATGATTCAAATTACTTAAATAAAAACTAATACAATAAAATCATTTTTTTCTTAATGATTCTAATAATAATAATACCATTGATTAAATTTATACTATAATATAATTCATTAATCCAAATGTGCAAGCATATTATTCATTTCACATTGGTCGTAATAATAACTTAAACTTGATATTGATCCCTTATATTATTTTGTGGTATATTCCCTTAATGATTAGGGCATTTATTTGTGCAATAAACCACATTCATAATGATAATAAAATGAACATTAGTGGTTTATTTCATTAACTTTCATTGGTGTGCATAATATCATTTATCTCTCTACAGGATGAAAACAACTAATCATTTCATGAATGTACCATGTAATTCCATTTAATGACCTTGGATTATCCATGTAAATGTTTATTAATTATATGAGACTATTACAAGTCCTTGAAAATTGACGGCTCAGGATTCCGAGAACTGGTGTTCCTAGAATGAATTTATGAACATTTTTTGGGTACGTTAAGTAAAGGTGGTAGCGATGTTTTCTAAATTTTGAACAGGTGTGCGGAATTGAAATCTGAGGACACTATTACACTCACAGTGTCGATATTCCCATAAGGAAATCTTCACCTCGACCACAGTATGTTGGGGGTGAAAGTTAGTTTTCATACTTTTTGTGGGAGAAAATTACTAAACTTGCTTTTTTTTATTTTTGAAATTTAAACCACGCATTTGAAGCATGAAGGTGGGGACGACACGATGGTGGTTAGGAATTTAATGCCCAGATTCCATATTAATTAATAGGATTCATTAATTCAGAATTACTGAATCAACTTTAAACTATTGGCTTTCTCCAAATTAAATGTACTGACTTTTTTAATTTATGAACATACTTGAATTAAATAATTACATATGCTTATATACATTGGAACAACACCTCTCACTGGAAAATGTATTGGCAAAGGAGAGGAGATATTTGGATAGTTTGAATGATCTTTCTCCATCAATGGAGATCCTCCAATGAAGAATGGATTCTCGAATCGAAGAAAGAGGAACCGACTTTGGAGAGTCTTGTGGGAGTGATGAACGTCGACGTCAATCTTAAATGAATTCTTATTCTTCCTCACACCACCTCCATCAGAAAATAGAGTTAAGGGTTTTATATTAATTATATATGATTGAAATTAATTATGTATATTTCATATTCCGATTCAACAATGACGATGGCCAAACTAACATGGCCATCATCACACACATATACCTTATCTCTTCCATTTGTATTCTTCATGCGTTCATCATGCGTTCTTCAATGACAAATATTTAATGATGTTGAAAACACAATATTTTGTTGAGAGCGACATATTCACACAAATCCCTTGACTCCAGAATATCAAATATGTGATTGTTTTATTTTTCGAGCTATGTTCCAAGATGTAGTGATCCAAAGAAGATGAGTAGGTTCGGCACACCGGTTGGCCGCATGAATGTAGGGTGGTGCACGTCTACACCGCAGGATGGCCAAGAGACCACGAACACCGGGATGTGGTAGAGGAAAAAAGAGCGGCTGGCCCCTGGCCATCCTTGGTGGAGTTGTGACACGCAACCGGACCACTGGGTGGAGAACCAGTCGGATATCTGGCCAGCCATTACAGGACAGCAGGACTTACTCAGGTCCCACTAGTATCATGGAAGGGACTAAGGCGCTCCCTTTGGTAATCCGAATGGAAGGGGGTCTGCTCCCTCTTCGACGCCAGCTTGGGAAAACCTCGCCTGCATGCCATGACATTGTACTGCGCCACAAGGCCACACCAGCAGGCCACACCACCGGGCGACGAAATCGGGCCATGCTAGCGGCCGAGCCAGGGCGCCCCGTCTGTGGGCATGGCTGGACCACGAACTAGCAGGCTGAGCCATACAAGGCACAAGCCATCCGGGCTGGACCTAGGTTAGGCCGGGTCCACCCGAACATGGTTGTGATGGCCCAGGCCGAGTCAGTCTGGGTGGGTCTGACTCGGTCAGACCGGACCCTGGCCTATCAAGACTAATTTTCACCTTTTTTGCTGTTACTTGAGAACAGATCATCTATTTGACGAACCATCTATTGCACCAGAATCCATGGATCAAGATATTCCTTTTTATATTCTAGTTGAGTTTTGGATAATATTTGAGTATGGCCGGGTTGGATCGGACCCCGAATCCAATTGTGCCCTCTGAGAAAAAACACTAATAACAGATAGATCGGGTGTCCAATTGACTCACCATATGTTGCATTGGGTCCCTTATTACATGACAGACCTTTGGGATAGTTCTTCCTAGGACTTTTCGCAGTTTAAGTATGACCGATGGCTTGGGGAGCGATTCTCCCAAGTGCGCAATGTATGAAACCCTATGACTGGTTGAGACTTGACGACTGATGACTATTTCGACTTGTAGTGACTCAACAGGCCCATTGGGGAGCGCCTCTATGTGACGCGGAAGACCTAAGTGGGGGAGAGCCTCTATGTGATGTGGCATACCCATGGTACTTTACATAAGGAGTACCATTTTAGGACAAGAGGGGGAGCGCCTCTGTGGGACGTGGCAAACCAACGTTGGGGAGTGTATCAGTGTGACGTGACAGACCAATGACACTCAACAGTTTGAGTACCATAGTAGTCCATGGTTAGTGGGAAGCACCTCGGTGTAATGCGTCAGACCCACCGTACTCCATAAAGGAGTCATTCTCCATCATCCGAGGCATTCTCCATTGTGACTATAGATGTAACTTGTTATTATCCCTAAAGAACCATGTGGATGGTTATCCACTTTCATAGCGATCCTCTATGGGTCAGCATCATAATACTATTTCTCGGAGTTTTATTCCTAGTTTGAGGTAAGTCTTATATTGTCATGTTTTACATGTGTGGAACTATATCATCATGGTGATACATGTGTGGTACTCCAACCTTCATGGAATTACCAGTGTGGTATTATTCCCTCCTATGTGAGGTGGGTATATTCTGATAACATAGCTATATGTGTGTCAATATGTAACCATGATGGATATCAAATTTTTTATAGTGATATGAAAATGATTCCCCAAGATACCTACATTATTATCTTATGCATAGTATGGATTTTTGTGGTAATATTTTGAATCATCAATGTAAGATAATGATATTATGATTAATTTAATTTATATTCTATTTTTTAATGGTTAAAATTATTACTTTGTGAAAAAATTATTATTAGTTTTTAATGATTCTAAAATAACATTCTGTTTTTTATTTTGGATTTATGAAGTATTATGAAATGTTTTATGAAATGATTTTGGAATATTAAGTTATTTCTTGGGAATGAAAATTTTTATTTTGATCACAAATCTTATCTTTTAAATAGAATATTTTTAAACGTATTCGTATAATAATGATTTCTTCTCTCTTTTTATATCCTTTGCTGAGAATTTTTGTGCTCATCCCAAGTTTAGAAAATATTTTCATCAGCTTTTTGAATGGGTAATGAAAAATAATAAGTAAAAATGAATTTCACAGAGATTTGTAATGAATATTTAATGTGTTTAATTATAAAAAATTTAATATTATTGAAAAAATGAATACAAATCAGAAGTTCCCAATTTATAATATATGAGTTTTTTATGTAAGAGTTATGGATAGAATATCTAAAAAACTAAACAAAAAATTTCTATTGGAATGTAAGATAGTACATTCTAGTATTAATTCACTAGAATTTATAATTCTTAAGGATGATTCCTTATAGAAGATGTGATGATATCCCATAACATATCACAATATGTTGTAAGCAGCTATAATAACCCACCACAATCATTGGATTCCATGAGGTGTAACAAAAAAAATGAGTGAAAGGAGATGAATTGGTGGACACCTATGTTATGATGGGGGATGATGATAATTTATTTTCATGAGAAGTTGCAACAATGGTTCAATGGCAAGGAATAGTAAGCATACCAATGGATTGGAAATTTAGTAGTTGGTCCGATTAATCTTCCAAGATAAATGTCCACAGAAAATTTTATCCATGTAAATAAAAGACCATCCCAATATATATAAATCATGCCTATATGATTTTTTGAATAATAAAATAATTATATAACATATCCATGTATATAAAAAATGGAAAGATTATAAAATATGGAAATTTCAACTTGAATTAACAATTCAAAAACTACCACATTTTTTTTTGAAATCACAACTATTCTTTACCATATGGTTATTGAACTAGGTCGTAATTCATCTTATATAAGAATTTATTGAATTTATATTATTCAATGAACATAGTCAAAATGTTAGATGAGTTATTATTAGTATGTATCTTCAGGGAAAATATTGTTCCATGTTCAATAATATTGGTAATAAATTCTAATTTATATCATTTTCACTAGATACAAGTAATTGTATCCCAAAGGAATGAATAGTTTAGTAATCTTGGTGAACCGGATACATACTATAATTTAACATTTACATTACAAAACATAAAATATTACATTGTATTTTCATTGAGAACATTATTATCCCCATTAATATATACCTATTAATTAATCCTAAAGCGCTTCCTTATATCCTGTGAAAAATAATCGTCAAAAAATGGTTAGGTCATATGCTCAATAATGGTATGTTTATTTTGGAATATAAATAAAGCATTAATAATATGGAAATAAACAAATGATAATCAAATAATTCAATATAAATAATCACATTAGCTAAAATTTCTCCATTGATATAAAGACTATTTAAATAATAATATGGGAATCAATAAACGAGTTTATAATAATGGAATTACATAATAGTTAAAATCATAATATTATTGTTGAGGCCTAGTTCCAAGACAACTGAAACATATTATCAAGGCCTCAAGCCAAGACCTCTTACATAAAAGGGTAAGGCATTAGTAAAAAGTCCAAACTAGTTTGTTTAATAACACCCATCGATGCATCAAATGTATATTTAATTCCAAGACCCACCCATCACATAATAAGTACAAATAATTATTTATATGAATAAATAAAAAAATAATCAACTCCCCTAAAAATCCTTAATTCCTATATTAGAAGATGTAATATATAGAATATCAATAATTTCCCCAATAAAACCGATCATAAAACATGCATAAAAAATATCATAGATTTAATCATAAGATAACACAATTTTTAAATATTAATATTCAATGAATAATGACGAAATAAATTAAATTATTTAAAAATATAAATTGATAAATATTGAAGAAAATAACCATTTTATCTTGAAATAACTTATTTAAAATCATAAAAAATAAGCAGGAAAACTTTTCTTTGAACAAAAAGTATAAATTTAACAGGATAATCCTATAAATTATTATTCATTATTTCAAGAAATGTTTTTATTTCATATACGTTAAAAAAATTCATTTCTCTTTCTTGTAAAAATATTAAAATGTTCCTCATTCATAAAATGATAAAAATATTCCATTCATAAGATTTTGTGAAAAAATAAAAAAATGGATAAAAATTAATTTAATAAATAAATGTAATGTAATAAAAAATTTCTTTAAATTTTTTAGTAAAATATTGATATATAATAAAAATATTCACCCTGTGAGTGCTTAAAAATAAACAATCTTGAATAATGATGAGATTGTAAAATAAACCCTTACATTGGGTATGACTTATTTAATATATGTTCAAATATATTTTTTAATAAATATATATTAATTTTACAACTATTACTAAACTATAATCATATATATCTTCCTATATATTACATATAATATTTTAACAAAATTTTATTGAAAATTATTTTTTAAATTCACTACATCGTGTAATAACTGCTTCATTTTTCATGTACGTTTTTTTCTAGTAATTTTAGTATTTATAATACCATAAAATATTAATCATAAAAAATATATTAATGATATAAAAATAATATATATTCATTATATATGTATTTTTAGTAACTATAAACTTTGGAGATAAAAAATTAATTGCATCGTTCATGGAGATGGTCGGTCGTTCATACGTATGAATGGTGTTTCCCTTTCTTAAAATATTGAATGAAATAAAGGTATATAATTATTTAAGTATATAGAATATTTATAATATAATTTAAATCATATATATTCATAAAATTCATCTTCATTTGCATCTATGTAAGATATAAATGGAAAATAAATCACATCACTTTGCAGATGTAGTAGTCCAATTGTACTCACGAGCGGTGTTATCGATTCTCAATAGTTTGGAATGTTATAACATAGATTTGAAATTATAATTATATTTTTATAATTATTTAGAAAATATTATATTTCATTATTAAACCTATTATAATTGAAATCAATAAAATATGTTAATGACAAATGAATTAAATTACTACAAAGAGATGATAAGTTGTATATACGCACGATATATACCTTCACACCCCATTTTATGGGAAAGAGGCTATGTAATGGATATTTCATAATAATAAGAACATTTAATTATATTTTTTATAATAATGTTTTTAATTTATGACAAATAAATTATATTTAGTTTAGTAAAATGGGATGTAAAAAACAAATTGATCAGTTAAGGTGGTTACCTTTAATTTTAAAGAACCCCTTTAAATATCCTCTTATGTGTCATAAGGATGGAATTTTGGGATTACCACCACCTATAAGACGTTTCTACGGAATTTTATAATGTATTTTTGGTAGTTTTTTTGATATAGATGGCTCAATATGGTGTAAAAATTGATAGTATTCATAACCTATTATAATTGAGGTGAGGGAAAATTTTGGAATTTTATAAAATATTAAATGATAATAAATTAATTCCCCAAAATCATGTACCCAAGTTGATAGGGATTATAACCAATGGTATTATATGGTTGATATGACATAAAAAATAAAATTTAGATATGTTTATATGCTATTTTAAACCTTATAATTTGGTTCAACTCGTTAGTTACCCTATTTTAACAATAAATGCGGCATCATTTTTTCACAATTAAAAGTCATTAATTTTAAAAACAAGGTGAAAAATGGATCATAAATTAACAACATATAACATTTAAGACGATTAATGTTCCATATATTCCTATTCAAATTATATAATTATTTTTAAATAATTTATTAAAAAATACTTTTTATAAATTATCTATAATGTTAATTTTAGTACTATTCATTTAATTTGACTTCAAAAAAATAGTGAAATGTTTTATTTTTAATATAATTTAGTTAAACATCTCTCATATTTTATATTAATCTAAAAAATTTAGTATGCACTATAATTCTCTCAAATTATACGGCTCTTTAATATTTTTAATATCATTTATTTTATTTTTTTATTAGTTGAATAAATACTGTGTAGACATTTAAGGTTATTATAATATCAATAAAAATTATATATAAATTATCATCATGCATATAATATTATTATTCAAACAATTTGAATTTATAATATGTAATTACTTTATTTTTTCTCTATGTGGACATATAATAGACATTTAAAACAATTATAGTAACATTTTTTAAATCTCATTAAATCAAATTTTATATTTGTTATATTCATAGAAAAATTCCCATTAAACAATTAAAAATAAATAATAAGGTTTTTATGGTTGAAATTTATTTATCCAATAATAATTAGAATGAAATATTATGACCTTATAACTTAATTTAAATATTGGTATACCCAATATACCCTTTACCGAGGTGATAAATCTTATCACAGTTACTATTTGTATTGACCAAAAATTGATGGGTATTATTTACTATAATTTAAAATTATGATTAAAAATATAGAATAAATTTTTATAATTAAATAAAACTAAGTGTTAGAATATAATTACAAAATAATAACGCAAAATGCGATGAAACCGCTTTTTAGAAAAATACTGTTTTTCTAAAAAATACCCTTTTATATTCATAAATGATTTTATACAAAATTAATTTATAAAATTTATTAAAATGAACATAATTTTATATAAATAATATAATAGAACTAATTTTAATTTTATAAAATTTTAAAATAAAATGAAACATTGTAAATTCTTGAAAATAATATAAAGTTTGATAAAAATAAGTATTTTTCACTATTTAAAGGAAAATAAATATTTTTAGAAAAATCCCAAGAATTTAACATAAGATAATTGTAATATTTTTATATAAAATTGGTATTTTTAATAAAATAAAAAATATGTAAGTGTCAGAAATTTACTATAATACTTAATCACAAAAAGAAATAAAAATCATTATTGGAGAAAATATATCGCTTGAGCATAAAATAACTCTTTGAAAAAATGAGTAATATTTAACTAAGAATTAATAAATTATTTTTAATTATGTATGCCATATAAATAACTTTAATAATTTATTTAATACTATTCATAGTTTCTAATTTAATGGTCATGCTATAATGTCCATATTTAAATAATAATATTTTTTGGTACATCTAGGCTTGATGTTGCGTGTCATGTACACTATCGAACATTGTGTTCTTTTAAAATATCTGTTTGTTACATTCTTTTACCCTTAAATAAATTGTGAACTTTGAATTTGAACATTTTTTAGGTAATTAGGGTTTGATTTTTAAAATAACATTGTGTAAAACCCACATCGTAAAAAGGGTTAACAAAACATCCTCTTAAAAAGAGGGGAAGAGAAGTATGATGTTCAAAAAAATTTGGACTCTGTATATGAAAAAATTAGTGAGATGTGAAAATTTGGTCATGTAAAGGAAATTTTAATCCCAAGGATTCATATATATTGATATAGAAAATGTTCATGAATAATTTTACCAAAAAAAAGTATACATATGTGATGGGTTAAAATACAATGAATTTCATTGTATGAAAAGAAAAAAAATAAAAAAAATTATTTCAAATCTTTTTTATAGTAAATTTATTTTTATTACTATCTAGATAAATAACTAAAAAAAATTAAATCACATGATTTATTTGCATTTCATAATCACAATTTCATCCTTTAGTTGTGATTTAATCAATTTCTACTTTATCTAAATCACCAAGAAATGGATATTAAAGATGTTTTTTATGCCTAAACCAATTTTAATGAATCATAACATCCAAAATTCATTCCTTTGAGCCATTAATATTTACAAAAAAATTGGATAGAATATGTTATCCAATGTGATAAATCACACTTTAACATCAAAAAAAGTAACAAAGGTTAATCTTAATAAATTCCATATGTAGTTAACCATAAATATCTTCAGAAATATTACCGACTATATTAAAATCTCATAAATACGATCAAAAATTTATATGTTGAAAATACAAATCAGTTCATAATATCACATTCCCAATATTTGAATACCTTGATCACATATACAATTATCCTAATTCCCCGTTAACATTATCCTAATTCCATATATCCCATTAATCAAAAAATATAGTCAACTACATCATACATTACATTTTCATAAAACCAAAATACATCTTCATTAGAACCAGTACTATCCCATTGCTTCTTCAATTTAAATAAATCATATTATGAGTTATATTTTCCTTTTTATGTATTAACAAAAAATATCACTTTACTTATAAATCAATTTTTTTGGTTATCAGTATAATTCAACATATGCTTCATATTACTTAAATAAAAACTACTACAATAAAATCATTATTTGTTTAATGATTGTAATAATAATAATATCATTGATTAAATTTATACTATAATATAATTCATTAATCCAAATGTGCAAGAACATTAGTCATTTCACATTGGTGTAATTATAACTTAAACTTGATATTGATCCCTTAGATTCTTTTGTGGTATATTCCCTTAATGATTGGGGCATTAATTTGTGTAATGAACCACATTCATAATGATAATAAAATTAACATTATTGGTTTATTTCTTTACCTTTCATTGGTGTGCATAATATCCTTTATCTCTTTACAGGATGAAAACAACTAATCCTTTCATGAATGTACCATGTAATTACATTTAATGACCTAGGATTATCCATGTAAATGTTTATTAATTATATGAGACTATTACAAGTCCTTGAAAATTGATGGCACATGATTCCAAGAACAGGTGTTCATAGAATGAATTTCTGAACATTTTTTGGGTACGTTAAGTAATGGTGGGAGCAATCCTTTCTAAATTTTTAATAGATGCACAGAATTGAAATATAAGGACACTATTACACTCGCAGTTCCGATATTCACATAAGGAAATCTTCACCTTGACCACAGTATGTTGAGGGTGAAAGTTAGTTTTCAGACTTTTTGTGGGAGAAAATTATGTAAACTTGCTTTATTTTATTTTTTAAATTTAAACCTCCCATTTGAAACATGAAGGTGGGGACCACACGATGGTGGTCGGGCATTTAATGTTAGGCATTAAATGACCGATTACACAAAATGTGAAATCAAATTCCACCTTAATTAATAGGATTCATTAATTCAGAATTACCGAATCAACTTTAAACTCTTGGCTTTCTCCAAATTAAATGTGCCGACTTTTTTAATTAATGAACATAGTTGAATTAAATAATTGCATATGATTATATAGATTGGAACAAAACCTCTCACGAAAAAATTTATTGGCAAATGAGGGGAGATATTTGGATAGTTGGAATGATCTTTCTCCATCAATGGAGTTCCTCCAATGAAGAACGTCTTCTCGAATCGAAGAAAGAGGAACCGACTTTGGAGAGTCTTGCGGGAGTGATGAATGTCGACGTCAATCTTCAATGAATTCTTATTCTTCCTCACACCACCTCCATCAGAAAATTGAGTTAAGGGTTTTATATTAATTATATATGATTGAAATTATTTATGTATATTTTATATTCTCATTCTACAATGACGATGTCCAAACTAACATGGCCATCGTCACACACATATACCTTATCTCTTCCCTTTGTATTCTCTGTGCGTTCATCATGAGTTCTTCAATGCCAAATATTTAATGATGTTGAAAACAAAATATTTTGTTGAGAGCGACATATTCACATGAATCCCATGAATCAAGGATATAAAATATGCGATTGTTTTATTTTTCGAGCTATGTACAAAGATGCAGTGATCCAAAGAAGATGAGTAGGGTCGTCACACTGATTGGCCGCATGAATGTAGTGTGGTGCACGTCCGCATCGTAGGATGGTCAAAAGACCATGCCCGCCTAGTTGTGGAAAAGGAGAAAATAGCTTCTGGCCCCTGGCCATCCTTGGTGGAGTTGCCGCACGAGACTGGACCGCTGGGTGGAGGACCAGTCGGATATCCGACCAGCCATTGCAGGACAGCAAGACCTACTCAGGTCCCACTAGTGTCATGGAAGTGCCAACGATGCTCCCTTTGGTAATCTTAATGGAAGGGGGTCCGCTCCTTCTTCGATGCTATCTTGGGCAGATCTCGCCTGCAGGCCATGATATTGGATTGCGCCACAATGCAACACCAGCAGGCCACACCACCGGGCCACGCCACCGGGCCATGCTAGCGGGCCGAGCCAGGGTGCCCCATCTGTGGGCATGGATGCACCACGAACTAGCGGGCTGAGCCATCCAAGGCGCATGCCTTCTGGGCTGGACCTGGTTTAGGCTGGGTCCACCCGAACCAGGTTGTGACGGCTCAGGCCGGGTCAGTCTGGGTGGGTCTGACTAGGTCAGACCGGACCCTGGCCCATTAAGACCAGTTTTCACCTTTTTGGTTGTTACATGAGAACAGAGCATCTGTTTGACGAACCGTCTATTGAACCAGAATACATGTATCGAGATAGTCCTTTTTTATACTTCATTTGAGTTTTGGATAATATTTGAGTATGGACGGGTTGGATTGGACCCCGAATCCAACTGTGCCCTCTGAGCAGAAACACTAATAACAGATAGATCGGGCATCCAATTGACGCACCGTATGTTGTGTTGGGTCCCTTATGACATGAAAGACATTTTGTATAGTTCTTCCTAGTACTTTTGGATATTTAAGAATGATTGATGGATTGGGGAGTTATTATCCCAAGTGCGCAACGTACGAATCCCTACGACTGGCTGAGACTTGACGACTGAGGACTGTTTCGACTCATAGTGACTCAACAGGCCCATTGGGGAGCACCTCTATGTGACGCGGAAGACCTACGGGGGGGAGCGCCTCTATGTGACGTGGCATACCCATGGTACTCTACAGAATGAGTACCTTTTTAGGACAAGAGGGGGAGTGCCTCTGTGTGGCGTGGAAAACCAACGTTGGGGAGTGCATCTGTGTGACACGACATACCAATGACACTCAACATGTTTAGTAACTTAGTAGTCCATGGTTAGTTGGAAGCACGTCAGTGTAATGCGGCAGACCCACTGTACTCCATTGAGGAGGTGTTCTCTAGCATCTGAGGCATTCGCCATTTTGGCTATGGATGTAACTTGTTATTATACCTAAAGAATCATGTGGATGGTTATCCGCTTTCATAGCGATCCTCTATGGGTGAGCATCATAATACTATTTCTCAGAGTTTTATTCCTAGTTTGAGCTGAGTCTTATATTGTCATGTTTTACATGTGTGGAACTTTATCTTCGTTGTGATACATGTGTGGTACTCCTACCTTCATGGAATTACCAGTCTGGTATTATTCCCTCCTATGTGAGGTTATTATATTCTGATAACATAGGTATATGTGTGGGAATAAACCTATAGAGGGTTTATGGTTGTTTCTATTTTTTTGGATTATCCATTGTATATTTGAGAGACCTTTGGGGGTATCTAGGTCCATACTGAGTATTGTTATACTCACCCCTTCTCGGGCTATTCCCACACCTAGTTGTGTCTGGTAGAGATATTGGACAAAACTGACTGAGGATGAGGGTACCTAAACTGGAGACTTCTCAGAGGTGGACCTTTGATGAGGTCATCCAAAGTGACGATGTTTTGGGAACTGTACCTACCCTTCAGGTAGGATCCTAGGCGGGTGATCATAGGATCTGTAATTAGTTTTACATGTACATTCTAGTTTTTCTTGTACATTTCTATTGGGCTAGTATTCTGGCCCATTTACATTCTATATACAACCTCTTTACTATATAGTTTACTTTGTGCTTTTATTTGTCTGTATGCTTAGTTTTTTTGAGTTTACAGTTTATAAATTCAACTTCTTCCTATTGTAGAGAATACACCTTTTGGTTCTTTTTTCTAGCTCCTCGCCTATGGAAGGTGGGCTTCGGGTAGTCCCAGCACGGGCCCCGAGGGATGGGCCGTGACAAATCATTATCAAATGAGTTCGGTTCTACAAATGAATAAGTACTCTCACCTTTTATGTATGTAGAAATAGTGTTATGTGTTTTGAGTGTGGTTATTGGTTTGGGGAATCCAATGTTAGTGAGGCTGCCGATGTATCCCTACACCAGGACCCTGACCTCTGATTTCTGACTCAGTGCAAGAAAACACTAATTGCGTATATGTTTTTGAAATGTTTTCTTTGTGATATTTTTTTGTCATCTCGCCATGTATAAACTTAATGAATGTGGCACAACTATTTATTTTTAGGATGCCTCCACTTATCCATCCAGTCAGGATTCTAGTTAGATTACATGATGACAGCCCACCGAGTGACGAGGCTTCAGTGAAGGGACCCCTTATAGCATTTGTACCATTAGATTGTGTACCAGAAGCACCACAACATGTTGGGAAGCTGATGCCACCATCCCCATCAATAGAGGGAACACGCTGCTTGAGCACATTGCACGAGTTTCAAAACCAGAGGCCACTGAGAATATGGTTTGAGACAGATCCACATGCGGTTGAGGATTGGATGCAGGCTGTGGTTAGAGTTTCCCGACCGGTAGGGACACCATCTGATCTCATGGCGATCCTTGCTAACATCCTTCTTCAGGAAGAAGTTGATAGTCGGTGGATATTCATTATCCAGGTTCACGATGATGTGACACTCGTCTAGGGGGAATTTGAGATCCTTTTTACGGAAGAGTTCTTCCCAGAGACCTTACACTCAGTGCGTATAGAGGATCTTATCCTCTTACAACAGGGTAGCATGACCGTGGATCCGTATTCAGTGAGGTTCACCAACCTCTCATGCTAATCCACTGATATGGTGAATGACACTTTATTTAGGGACTGTACCATTGATCAAGGGCTCAGACAGAATATTATAGCCTTGATGGTTTCTCTCAGTATCTCGACATAGGCAGGGGTGTTAGAAAGAGCGCTCGTAGTGGAGTGTTTCCTTACTGAGAAGTCACCAACAGCGAGACCCACCAATGGACAACACGTAGTAGAGGCATCGATAGGTAGGAGTAGAAAGATGATGTAGAGGACTAGGAGGACTATAACTACAGTTGGACGACCACATGATGATGGTTCGGTGGTGTGGGGATCTTGGGGAAGATCATGACAGGTGAGGATCATGTAGTTTCACTCGTGTGGTGGGCAGGGTCACATGAATTGTGACTACCCTACCCTCTATACCAACGACCAGCAGACAGTCGAAGGACCGCTGAGGCAAAGGCAGAGGTTTCATCAAGGAATTCCACTTATAGAAGGAGAACATGGAAGAAGAGCATGTCGTGGAATAGGAAGTGTGAGGTGATTCAGGGTTCTACCGGCACCACCTCCAGGTGGTGCAACCCAACCACATGGAGTAGGTGGACAGGGATGAGATCAGCTCCTAGCACCTGAGGCTTTTGACCACAGCGCTCTGGAAATTATTTGAGGTACGATCTGTGTCTACTCTACCTTATCAGTAGTTTTTATAGACATAGGTACCTGTCATTATTTTATTTCCACCACCCTCGTTTGAAGCTCCGAGATTTCGATGGAGCTGATGGCTCGATCCTTATGGCTAGAGACTCCTACGTGAGCAGATTCAATGATTACACACTCATGCTGGTAGTGTGAGTTTACTGTAGAAGTCGAGAGCTTCAGATGAGATCCTCTCATAGAGGCGTCAAGGCCTTACAAATTCATCATGGGTACAGACTATTTATCTATAGTCCATGCTCAAATCAATAGTATTAGGCATAATGTGCGGTGTATCTGCATGGACTGGACCAGGTTTACCTTCACTGGTGAGAAGTGAACCTTTGTTTCATAAGATGGACTTACTTGGAGGAGTGTGCAGTCAATCAAACATCAGTTGGCATGCCTTTACCTCAAAGCGGTTGATGTTGAGAGTTTGAGCTCTCCTGTAGTGGTGGACCATTACACTTGTTTTCCTTGATGATGTTCCATGTCTACCACCTCACAGAGAGGTGGAGTTTTACATTTAATTGTACACCAGGACATCACTGATATCCACACCAGCATATCAGATGGATCCTATAGAGCTTCGAGAGCATCAGGTATAGCTGGAGGACTTACAGTGATATGGGTTTATTAGGCCCAACATTTCTCCTTGGGCAGCCCCAATTTTGTTCGATAAGAAGGCAGATGGGAGTTTGAGATTCTATGCTAACTATTGGCACCTGAACCAGGTTACCACGATGAACATGTACCCACTCCCAAGGATTGAGAATATCTTTGATCACCTAAAGTGAACATGATATATTTCAAATATATAACTCAGATCCGACTATCACCAGCTCCGATTATGAGATGAGGATGTGCAGAAGACAACCTTATGATTTCGGTATGGCCACTATGAGTTCTTTTTTACGCCATTATCCATGACCAATGGCCCAACAGTATTCATGGGACTCATGAAAAATCTCTTCCAGCCATACCTTGATCGCTTTGTGGTAGTCTTCATAGATGACATATTGATATACTCAACAATAGAGGTGGATCATGCCTATCTTCTACAAATAGTTCTGGACACACTCTGAGAGAACCGTTATTATGGTAAGCTCTCAATGTTCTAGTTCTGGATAGGAGAGGTCCAAATTCTGGGACACGTCATCTCAGAGGTTGGAGTTGTCATGGATCCAGCAATGATTGAGGCTATGCTTTCTTGGGAGCCACCCAATAGTGTGACGAAGGTGCAGAGTGTTCTTTGTTTGGATGGTTACTACTAGTGGTCTTTTCATGACTTTTCAATGGTTTTGGAACCCTTATTAGTTTTAATGAAGACGGGGAAACCCTTCGTTTCGTCGAAGAGATTCCAGAATAGTTTCTAGGAGCTGAGGAAGAGAACAACATGTTACCCCATTTTTATGCTACCTGAGTAGGGTGTTGGGTATGTAGTCTACTGTGACAAAATAGTGATCTATCATGGATGTGTCATGATGTTGGAGTAAGCATTGATCGCGTATGGTTGTTGATAGATGAGAAAAAATGAGAAGAATGATGTTACCCATAACCTAGATATAGTAGTGGTGTTCTTTGTCTTGAATATTTGGTGACATTACTTGATGGGTGAACATTTTATAGAATACTCTGATCACAAGAGTCTCTGGTATATCTTATCTCAGAATGACATGAACCTGAAACATCGATATTGGATTTTGTTCCCCTAGGATTAATACTTTGTGATTTTCTATACACCTAGTAAGGGGAATGTAGTAGCAGATCAACTCAACAAGAGATCTGGTGTATTGTTACTGAGCGAGGCGATAGAGTAGCTAGCCGGTTTGGGGATATCCTATGTGGATACATGTAGATAAAATTATCTTGAGTCTCTGATAGTTACTCCCCCACTCCTTCAGTGAGTTAGGGTGGTGTATCTTGGGGACGCTGACTGTGTGGCTCGACATACATAGATATCCATAGGACATGCACCTGATGGATTTTCTGAAGGTGGGGAGCATGTCATCCTCTTCAGAGGATGTGCAATGGTACCATTGGAACTACATGAAGAAGGGATGAGGGATTTCCATACATCCCCTCTATAATTATATCCCAGAGTGGTAAAGATGTACTAGGACCTTTTTCATCACAACTAGTGGCTGAGAATGATGAATGCTATAATAGAGTTTGTCTCTCATTGCCTCACTTGTCAGCAAGTGAAGGAAGCACATCTGGTTCCAGAAAGCTCAGTTCAAGCACTAGAGGTGCCTAAATTAAAGTGGGATAAAATTTCCATGAACTTATGGATAGGACATCCATGCACACCCAGGAGTCATGATTCTATATTAGTGATAATTGACTAACTCACCAAGTCGACACACTTTCTACCAATCAGAGAGTAGGAATCATTAGATATCTTAGGACGCCTCTATGTACAATAGATCGTACGGATTAATGGAGTAACATTTACGATTTTCTCTGATCATGATGTATGGTTTACTTCCCTTCCATGGAAGGGGTTGTAGGAGGTGTTCGGGAAAAATCTCCGATATAGCACAACCTTCCATCCTCAGATTGATGGTCAGATAGAGAAGACCACACAGAGCCCCGAGGACATGCTACATGCTTGAGTCCCTGATTTTGGCTATAGCTGAGAGGATCACTTGCCTTTGGTGTTGGTAGTTTATGACAACATATATCACTCCTGAATTGGTATAGAACCATTCATGGCATTGCACGGGAGACCTTACAAATCACTACAGTTTTGGACTGACCCAGGGGAGTCAGTACTCATGGGACCAGAGATGGTATGGTCATCCATAGAGAAGGTGTAGATCATCCAAGAGCGGATGAAGACATCATAGATCTGATAGAAGTCATATGTTGATAGGAGAGAGAGACCTCTTGAGTTCGACGATGGTGACCAAGTCTTTCTACGGGTGTCACCTCGATAAGGTTTGTAGAGTTTTGGTAGGGGAAGCATGTCGTTTTTGAGGTTCATCTCACCCTTTCAGGTCCTCAATAGAGTTGGTGAAGTGACTTACTGCTTATCTCTTCTACCTCAGTTGCACTAGGTGCACAACCTTTTCAATTGATCACAGTTGCGGAGATACATATATGATCCTTCACACATCATTTACTGGGGTGATTTGGACATAGATGATGGGGAGAAATTTTGGAAGGTTCCCATGGAGATTGAGGATCAATAGGAGAGGGTCCTTCATGGGTGGTCAATACCTCAACTGCGCGTTCGTTGGCAGCTCGAGAACCTCCAAAAGAGAACATGGGAGCTGTAGGCTGAGATTCATTCTTAGAAACCCCACATGTTTCCCTAATTTGTGTTGTGGATTTTGGGGACGCATTTCCCTATGTTGGGTACAATGTAGACACCTGGAATTTTCAAAAAAAATTAATTATATGGGATTATTATGAGTCTGGAATAATTAATGGCATCTAATTCTGAGGCCTGGTGTGCCCAGAATGAATTTTTGAACTTTGTTTCAGATACATTCAGTATACGCATGAGAAGCATTTTATGACATTTGAACCGGTGCTCGGAATTGAAATATGAGGATGCAGTTGAACTTTCAGGGCCGATATTTTCTTAAAGATACATTCACCTCTACTGTATAAGGTAAAAGGTGAACGTTAGTTATCTGACATTTTGTGGTGGAAAAATACAATAATCATGATTTATTTTATTTTTTATATTTAAACCTCCTCTTTGAAACATGAAGGTGGGGACCGCCCGAGGGAGTTCAGGAATATAATTTTTGGAATTAAATTTTTAGTTACACAAAATGTGTAACCAAATTCAACATTAATTAATAGGATTCATAAAATCAGAATTAATTAATCAACTCTAAACTCTTGGCTTTCTGAAAATTAAATGGGCCAACTTAATTTAATTAATGTTTAAACGTTAATTAAATTATTTTTAAGATAATATTATTTGGAACCACACCTCTCATGGGAAAAGGGATTAGAAAAGGACGGGAGAGCTTTTGAGAATTGGAAAGATCATTCTCCAACAATGTGGATCCTCCAATGAAGAACGACATCCGGAATCGAAGAATCTGGAAACGACCTTGGAGAGTCTTCCAGGAGTGATGAACGCTGAAGTCAATCATCAACAACTTCATCTTCTTCCTCGATCCTCCTCCATCGGAAAATCGACGTAGGGTTTTTATTATATTTATATATGATTTAATTTATTTATCAAATCCCTATATTCTAGTGCCATAATGACGACAACCAAACTAACATGGCCATAGTAACGCACATATACCATTCTTCTTCCCTTTTTATTATCCTTGTGTTCTTCCTGAATTCTTCAATGCTAAATATTTAATTTCTATGAAAACACAATATTTTGTTGAGCATGACGTATGGATGTGTAGCCCTCAACCCAAGGATCGTGAATTTTCAATTATATTATTATTCATGCTTTATAAGGATATGAAGTATATCCGCGGAAGAGGTGGATGGCCGACACACCGGCTGACTACCTGAATGTAGGGCGGCATGAGTCCACATAGCGGGATGAGATGGAGACAGTGGCCATCAGGCCGCGGTGGAGGCAGAAGAGTGGAGGGCACCCGACCGGCCGTGGTGGAGCAGCGGCGCACGACCGTGCCTCTGGGAGGAGGACAGTCTGGAACATCAACTGGCTGTTGTAGGACGATGGGACCCAATCAGGTCTTGAAGGTGTAATGTAAATACCTAAGACACATCTATTTGGTAATCCAAACAGAAGGGGGTCCACTCCCCCTTCGGTGCTAGCTCGGGCAGACCGCACCATTAGATCGTGCCACCGGGCCGCACCCTACGCGGGCTGGCTGCCCCTTTTGCGGGGTGATCTAGACGACGACCCAGCAGTCAAGGCCCTCTAAGGCCCAGGACATATGGGTCGAACCTAGGGCGGGATATCCCAGGCCAATTCCAGCCGGGTCAGTTTGACCAGACCTTAGCCCATCTGGACCCAGTTTCTCCTTTTGGTTCCTAACTTGTGAAACGGGCATCCATTTGATGAACCGTCTATGGAACCATAATCTTTTGATTGAGAGAGTAATTTTGGTATACTCAAAATGAGTGTTGGATAAGATTGGATTACATCCATGTTGGATTGGACCCCAAAGACAATCGACCCCTCGGAGCAGAAATGTCAATAACTTACAGACCCGGCGCCCGATTGACATGTCGTCTATTGTGTTGGGTCCCTTATGACATGATAGACCATAATTATACTTCATCATTGGTCTTTAAGGATGTTATGGAATGAATGATGGATTTGGAGTAGTTATCCCAAGTGTGCTACATACGGAACCCTGTAACTCACTGAGACATGGCGATTGTTGACCGTTTCGACTTGGAGTGACTCGACGAGCCCAGTAGGGAGCTCCTATGTGTGACTCGGTAGACCCACGGTGGGGAGAGCCTCTGTGTTACACAGAATACCCATGGTACTCGATAGGAGAAGTACCTCAGCAGGCCACGAGGGGGAGTGCCTTTATTTGATGGGGAAGACCCATGGTGTGGAGTGCCTCTGTGTGACATGGTAGACCCACGGTATTCGACAGGAGGAGTATCATTATAGTCCAAATATAGTGGGAAACACCTCTATAACACTCCAAGCTTCCACGATATGTTTTTCTTTTGAATAATACAATAGCTTCTGTAGCATGATACATCGAGATTAAACACACCACTACCAAACTATCCTTTATGAATAGTAATACCCACTTTTAAAATATTATAATTTTTATATTCCAATTTGGAATACACATTTTGTTTGGGAATATCAAAATGAGCTTTGGGTGAATTTTTCATATTTTTCTGAAAACTATCAATTTTTTATGACTAGTGAAAAACACTAGATTATTGTTTAAATCTGACATTCTAATTAAATAAATAATTATTTTATTTAAATTTATTTTTGGATAAAATAGATTCATAATACCTAAATATTTGTAATGGAATTCATTGGAGTCATTTTGTAATAATAATATATATATAAAATTTTATTGAACTTTGTACCGTCTTTTAGCCACCTCCTAGGAGCATTTATATATTTGAGTAAAAAATAATTTTACCGCTTATCTAAGTTAAATTTTAAAAATCTGAGAGACATGTTTTAAATCAGTAAGTAAAATTCGGTTCAATAAGATGAAAATAATTTTTGGTGAATAGTAACTTTTGACTTTTATTTACCACGGTTAAAAGTAAACAGGGTGATTAAGCGTAAAAATGATATTATAATTACCCAAATAAATGAAATAATTCTATTAGATAAGTATAATTCGTCCAAAAACAACTTTAGGATAAAAATATGATCTATTAAGCCTACTTGGGTTGGATTAGGACATTTATTTTTATTTTATTTAAAGAAGAGTTATAAGAGTTAAAAAGAAGTTTTATAAGTAAACCATTTTTAATATATGGTTACACATAATATAAATTCAACAATAAATATTCATCAGAAATATAAAATAATTTCTTACATAATGGTAATTTATTTATAACTTCTAGATTTTATATAATTAAATTTAATGACGACACAATGATGATGCAGTAATTATCTTATTAATGAATGATTACAATAATTGATATTATAAATATCCAAATAAATCTATTTTTAGAGTTTTAATGAATTCCAAAAAAATTATAGGATACTATGACAATTTAAGTTTGATTAAATGAATTTATTTCTAATTAATAATGTCGTTATTTATTTAACAAAAAAATACCCAATAGTTTCAAAATCGACATAAAAGTGTTTTTAAAACAAAAATTATATTATTAATTTATATTAAATTCCTAAAAATCTAATCTTCAGCCAAATGGCTTAAATAATATTATATACTTTACTTATAAAACACTTTAGTTTTTTATGAAGTTTATAGTAAATTTATTTACCATAAAATATAATAATACAACGAGACATGGTAAATATCAAACTATTTAACGAAGTGTTAAATCTAAAATATATGGTTAATATGATGACCTAAACCTTCCTAAAAACTACTTTTTGAGATGTTTTCGACCTATCTCCACCTTATCTTTTAAATAATTCAATTTTTAGACATTATAAAATGAAAATGGTTTTATTATAAAATAATATTTCATGTTTTCCTAAAGTGACCCTCACATCTCTTATAAAAGTGAACTTCCCCTTCTCTCAAATTCACAACTTCAAATCCATTTGGATCGTCCAAACCCTGCCCAAATATCCTTTCAATTGTCCTCCCTGCATCTTAGAGGCCTTCCATTAGTCAGATAGAAATCTTATGGAGCCATTTTGATCAAATAAAAAGGAAGAACCCAAGGAAGAGGTAAATATTTCTTCACCTCTTTCAAGTTCTTTTCTTCTTCCACATCCTCTTTCTTTATTTTTTATACTCTAAAATAATAACTATAGTATATTCAATATATTGTGATGTTTTTATAAAAAATTAAAAACCATATTCATTATTCTATCCATCATATAAATGACAATGTCACCATACGTGCGTACGTATGGATTACCGTCTTTACGTCGTGGTATAGTTTGTTATTCAAAAACTTCTTCATTTGGATGAGTATAATTATGTGTATAAATGTTGTAAATAATTCATATAACTTGATAATTATTATTTTTATATGATATACCATCCAATTATATATGATTTTAATATCAAAAAATTATATTTTCGCTCATGCGTACGTACGGATTACCATCTCCACAAACACCATTAGATTCTTTCCCCATCAAATCCATTCAAGAATAGTATTCATTTGATGATTGAAAAAATAATGTTAATGAATTATTATCATTTTGAATATGAATAAAATACATCCTATCCATAACAAACCTTACTTAATTAACAATGCATAAAACGAAAATGAATCAGTTAACAACCGAAATGATGATACTACTGAAATATCATTAATAATAAAATATTAATAGATCATATATGATATCATATTAATTTAGATGGTTTTTAAATAATTTAGTAATAACTATTTCACCATTATATAGGAGGTTAACCTACCCTCGACCAAGGAAATGTACAAGGTAAGGGTTAATTTCACAATATCATTATTATCCGATGTTGTTTTTTCGTAAGTATCTACTAGGACCTCTTTATTATCCACATCCATGTTTCTTAAAAATGTATTCCAAAACATTTATATTATTACTATAATATGGTTTAAAGTCATTTATACCCCTGTTTTAATTTTTTTAAAATGGTTTGAAAGGAATATTTCCTTCGTTTTGCAAACAAGGTACCTTATGACCTTTTCGACAAAATTATTGATAGAATGTTTTTTATCTTATTCGATGGGTGCAGCTATTTTATGCCATTACAACATTGTTGAGGATTCCCTTACAAGCTTATACGAATATTTTCAAAATAAATTTTTTCATCTATAATTATATAAAATTTAAAGTATTTCAAAATAGAAAGGGATATTTCTCTAAAAAAAATTATTTCATCTATTTCAACATCATTTTATGGATTTTATGTTTATTTAGGGTTTATTTATTATAATAAAAAACTTTCATATGGTATTTAATGTTATTTGATATTTTTATAATAGATGTATTATTTTTACAACATTCATGGTTTATGGATAAAGAATTGATATTTCGTATGCAAGTTTTAATACGAATGTATATGTTTTGTTTAATCCTTTTCATAGTAGGAATGCATTGGACTTAGTAATTAATGGGTGACAATCTAGTGTCTTGGAATAAAGCCTCGAACAAATCTTATTTGTAGTCTTGGGAAAATTCCTTGATAATGTTGTTATAGAAGTATGTTATTATGCATTCCATAATTATGAAAGTGGCTATTAATGCTTCATGTAATTATACGACTAGTATAATATCCAAGGGAATAAATAAATATAATTATTTAATTTTATATTTTCCAAATTATTCTCAAGTTTATGTTTAAAATTCTTTTGGTTTAGTCTAATACATTTCCTTAAATGTTTATGCTTATTTATGAATGTTTATGTTGTATTGTTATCTTTACTGAGCATATGAGCTCACCCCTTTCTTTGATTTCTTTTTCCCAGGATGTGAAAGAATTATTTTTATGGATGACCTGTAGGGATAGGCTAAATATATAAGTGTGATCAAAGGGGAAAAAATTGCGTTGATGCTTTTATTTCATAATGTAATGTAAAACTTATGAATGTATCTAGTACTTCCAAGGATACTAAATTGATCAGTCTATTGGTATATGATCCCTTTTGATCAAGCCAATGTTAGGTAATATTGCACTGAATCTGGGGAACTAGGGTTGGGTTGTTATAGTTTGTAATTGTGGCATTTTAATAGTATTCTTGGAAACTGTATTTAGAAAAACTTATATTAGAGAGCATTATCCTAAGATAGACATTGAGGAATAGTATAGAATAACTTCCAAGAATTTTGGTACATTGTGATTTTGTGAGTTTTTCAAGAAATACATCTCTATCTGGATACATGTTGATAGAGGTGGCTCTGGCCCAGATATACCTATGGTTAAAACGTGTAAACACTGCATTGATCTCGAATCGAACAGGAACTACTGCATGACAATGAGACTTTCTATACTCTTGGTTACGATACTCATGGGATATATGCATAGGATAATGCTAATTTTCATTACAAACCATATGAAGGTTTTCTGAATATATACGTCCTCAATGAAATCATTTTTATGATTATGGATTATATCCAAAAACTGTTCAATTTATGTAAACTGTTTTACAGGTTTGAAATTATTTATTGTGATTCATAAATAAATCCAGTCTAGGCCATTGTTTATAAATGTCGCCTAGTGGTATGAATGGAAACTATATCAATGTACATAATCCATGTATGTATTTCCATCCTACTCAAGATATTTATAGTGGAACAGGTGATGCAACTGGTGGTGATTAGCTTATCACCATACTGGGAGAACTCACACAGGATATGAGTAATAACCTTACCCGTATGGAGCACCCTTATCCACAACATGGAGGTTCAATTTTAAACTACTTCATGAGGCAACTACCACCAACATTAAATGGGAGTAAAAATCCATCAGAAGCTAAAAAATGGATTAATTACTTATAGAAAATTTTTCATGCATTGGGGAGTAGGGAAAGGGAAAAAGTTGTCATGGAAGTTTATCGGATCACAGGAGATGCATAACAATGGTGGTCGTTGATTCAGAATACAAAGGAAGATTATGAAGTATTAAATATGAAATGGATGGTGTTTAAAGAGATTTTATTAAAAAAAATACTTTCCTCATGACCATTGAGCGGATATAGAAAGGAAAATTATTAGTCTGAGGGAACAGGAGGATGAGAATGTTGCAAAATATGAGGCTACAATTATAACGTTATCATGGAATGAAACCGATTATATACATAACCCATGAAGTAATATTGATCTATTCATTTATGGGTTAAAACAATTTTTTCGTCGAACATTAGTATCACAATCCAACTCATCATTCGAAGATATTTTCTCATGTACTATCAAGATAGAATACATTTCTCTATGTAATACAACATTAAAGAAATGAAGGAGAAGAAGAGATCTATTGAACACTCTGGAAATGAAAATAATGGTATGATGGGAAAATTTCAATATCCATTATGCGGTAAATGTTGGAACAAATAACCTGGTACTTACCTAAAGGGAATGAGAGTCTATTACAAGTGTGGTGAAAAATGCCACCAAGATTGTTATTGTAAGTGGAAGAAAGAGGCTGTTGAATTCTATAGTTGTAGAGAAAAGGGGTGTTAGGAAAATGAATGTCCTAACATCCAAGGACACATACCTTAGAAAAGTCCAAGGGAGAATGTCTATGATTATGAAATCACTACTGGTGAGGTTGAAGCTCCGAAATATGTGGTGGAAAGTAATTTAATGGTATCATCAAGTTTATCCATTTCATTATTTGATTCTGTAACATCTCATTGTTTCATATCTTACCAGTTTTATAGGAAAATTAGATATTTTCAATTTTACATAATAAGGCAGTTATCAGTCAAAACATTTAAGGGAAGCATCATCACAAGAATGTTTTGTGAATCGGTTCCCATTAAAACATATAAATGTTCATTATCTCTTGATCTCATCATCATAACAATGACTGAATTTTATATAATCCTCAGAATCGATTGGATTTCAGACCATGATGTAAATATTTATTTTAATAAGAAGGAGGTTACATTTTTTTATGATGATAAAGAGTACCATGCCTTTAGAGCAGAAACGTTACCACCTGGTTCTTATCTAGATACACCCCCAATAGCTCTACAATATTCAATTATAGGGGATGAATAGAATGATATAACTATGGGTGAGGAAAATATTGTTCGAATAGAGGATATTCTTATTGTACCAGAATATATTTATGTCCTTCCAGAATATTTACCTGGACTTATTCCAGAATGAGAAATTGAGTTTTCCATTGATTTAATTCCTTGTTCAAGGCCCATATCGATGAACCCTTATAGAATGTCCACTGTGGAATTTTTGAATGTAAAGAAAAATCTAGAGGAATTGAGTAATAAAGGATTTATTCACCCTATTTTTTCTCTATGGGGAGCCCTTAACCATTTTGTTAAAAATAAAGAATGATCTATGAGGTTGTGCATTGAATACAGGGATATCAATTCTATAACAATAATGAACAAGTATCCCCTACCCCGCATTGATGATTTATATGACCAAGTTCATGGAGCTCAATATTTTTCAATTATTTGCCTATGATCTTGATATCATCAATTGTGTGTAGAAAAGGAAGACATTCTGAAAACATCTTTTCAAACCAGGTACGTGCATTACGGGTTTATATTAATTCCTTTTGGATTGACAAATTCACCCTCTATCTCTATAGATCTAATTAAAATATTTTTCAAGGAATATCTTGATGACTTTTTAGTTGTATTTATTAATTATGTCTTGGTGTACTCATAATGCTACGAAGATCATTAAAATCACTTGCACATTATTCTAAAGACTCATAGAAGAAATGAATTATATGGGATGTTTAGAATGTGTGAATTTTGGCTTCAAGAGATTTCTTTTCTTGACCATATTTTCTCTAAGGATGGAATATCTGTTAATCCTTCAATGTACAAGGCAATCCAAGAATTTCCATCACCGACGAGTATAACTAAGCTATGTACTTTTATTGGTTTATCAGGTTATTATCAATATATTCATCCATAATTTTTCCCTTTTGGATAACTCATTAACCATGATCTAATGTAAAAGGGTTAAATTTGTTTGGACAAAAAAAATTGTGGATAATGTTTTGATGAACTGATGAGTAGATTAGTCATTTCTCTTAACTTGACTCTATCATTAAAGAACGACGGGGTAGTTATTTATAGTGATGATTCAAGGAAAGGACTTGTTTGTGTCCTTATGTAAAATGATAGTGTTATTTTCCTATGCATCACGACAGCTAATAATTCATGAGAAAAACTATCCTACTCATGATCTTGAGTTAGAACCAATAATATTTTCTTTGATGATATAAATACATTACATACATGGTGAAAAATGTGAGATATATACTGATTAAAAGAGTTTGAAGTATATTTTTCATAGAAATAACTTAACATGAGGAAAAAAAGATGGATTGAACTACTCAAGTATTATTATTTCACAATACACAACCACCAGGGGAAGAAAAATAAGGTGGAATTTTCTTTTAGCAGAAAGGATCGTGGAGTTTTGAACAATATGAGAGTTGAAAGGGATCTAATTTTCATAGATCTAGTGAAAATGGATATAGGAATAATCATGGAAGTTGAAACATCAATACGTTTTGAAATGGTTTCCAAACCATCTTTACTATAAATGATAAATGGCTCTCAGGCTTATGAAGAGGATTTTCAAAAGAAAATTAATGTTGTGAATGATGGGACATTGATCGATATCATATATGAAGATGGGATTTTGAAATTTGGGAAGAGACTTTGTCTTCTCGATATACCTAATCTGAAAAGGGAATTGTTAGATGATGCTCATAGATCCAATGTTTCTATACAACCTGGTATCAAAAAGATGTAAAACGACTTGACAGAACATTTTTGGTGGGACAACATGAAGAGGGAGATTGCCGATTTTGTGTCCACATGTATGGTTTTTCATCAAGTTAATGTTGGAAGGCAATAGCCTGGAGCAGTCATGCAACCACTTCCCATACCTGAGTGGAAATAGTATAATATTACAATGGACTTTGTAATGGGGTTACCAAAAAATACTAGATGGAATGATGCAATATGGGTAATTGTTGATCGTCTAACCAATTAAGCACATTTTCTTGTCATAAGATAATATTTACCACTTGAACGTCCAAAAATACTATATATTAATATTGTTGTAATACTTCATGGAGTACCCATATCGATTGTTAATGATCATGATCCCCATTTTACATCAAGATTCTGGAAAAGTATTTAGAATGCTGTAGATGTCAAAATTCATTTGAGCACTACCTACCACACTCAAACTGATGGATAATCAAAGTAGACTATTCATACCTTAGAAGACATTTTGAGTGTAATGTCCCAAATCTGGGTACCACTCAACGAGTGGCCCGAACCAGGTTGGTCACATGACCGCAAATGCATTTCCCAAAACACCAAGGGCTACCGACTAGTAGTGACGGCCTAGGTCTGATAGTGGGTAAACTATTCCCTCATTTTTCAAAGTGTAGCATAGCGGAACAATATCAACACTCAATAGTGGAAGCAGTAATCAATACTAACCTGAAATGGACCACAGTAATAAAGTAAAAGAATGACCAACAATCATATATATATATATAATGATGCAATATGTCCCTATGTCCAAGAAATCTTCCGAAATAGGATACACTTCAATCAAATGCAATAAAGTACAACGTAAATATACATAAAAACAAGAAAAAAAGTGTAGTAGAAACTCAACAGCATCGCAAGCCTAAGCTCGGTCCCATGCCCTCATACTCCTATTTAATAATCTTGTATCTGTATAGGAAATCTTGACCTTATTAACACCTGTGGAAATATAATATGTTTAAGCCCAAGACATGAACCAAACAAGGTGTGAGAAATAAATCCATGTAGGCAACCACCAAAGGCATGTTCCCAACTAACAGTGAATTTGTGCAATAATAGTGTGCAATAATGAAATGCAGTAAACTAGGAAGTACTCAAAATAAGTTACTCCTACAAGTTCAATTTCCTTTTAATTATTATTTAACCATTCAATATAATTGAATTATAAGTTCACAAGACTCAACCTCAACCAACAATATCCTAAATAGCGAGGAAACAAAAAACCACAAAAATCTCTCTAACAAGTATAAGGTAAAGTGTACCAAGCATGTGCTTTATCCTGGAATGTATAACATGTAAAATCACCACAGTGAATATACAAAATAAACATATTCCTGAGGCATTAAAAACCTTACCATCAGGTAATTAGAATCGAAACCCTCAGGTTATTTCCAATAGGCATAACGATTATTGCCCTATGTCATACAATATATTTCCCTCGAGAAGGGAATCTATTGCCCTTAGGAGTATGAAATGTTTCCCTCAGGCTAAACAAACACTTTCCCTCAGGCATAAGAAAATCATTCCTCCACCTAAACAGAACACCGCCCTCAGGATAAGAAAGTAATCGGGCTGAGCCCAACACAGAAGAAAGAAATTATATATACATTTTCTCTCAAGAAAACTCAAATTAGGCTATAATCATGGCATTCCCTTGGCTATCCTGTCCAAATGGATAAACAAGGTAAACACAGCCACGAGTTGTCCCTGGATCAATGCAACAATCCCAAATAAAAATTTGTACATATTAATTAAATTACCTATTCCATTATAGGTATTTAATCAGTCAAATCCTAAGCCATAAGACACACCAAAAATGGGTGCGTAGCATAATGGTACACAAAAACAACATTACAGTTTGAATGAAACATCAAACCACCTACCTCGATCTTTATTGATCGATATACATGAATGAAGCCTCCTGAAACACATGAGAACAACATAGATCATGGGCCAATGTTCTCCCATTCAAACTCTAATAACATCTCCTCAAGAAATAATTAGAAGGAAACACACAATGAGTGGAAATGGATTACTCGGGCAGTCCTAACATGATCACTGGAAAATGAATCGGAGTCCAGGTGTTTGTTTGGGATCTCCTACAAGGTTGGGTCGTCTCTCACGCGGCTTCCTAAAATTCAAAGCTTCCTCTGTTGAAAGAGGATGTTACATTCAGTTTATAACAAAAAACACAACTACAGGGAATGTACTCTAAAGTACGCGGCATGTACTTTTCATTTTTAACTATTCCCATGGAGGCTACATTCCACTACCTCACTGTTCATCTTTCGACATTAGTACACGACATGTATTTATGAGTTCACGGCGTGTACTATCGTTCCACTGGCAGCTACTCCCACCGCACCTGTCGATTGATTACATGGACTGTCGTCAGGTTTTACGCCTTTCATCACCGGCAGGCCTACACGCCCTGTGTACTCATCCCACACGGCCAAAGTACAAGGCTTGTATGCCCAAAATTAGGTTTTTCCCCCCATTTTTATTATTTTCTCAAAAACACATAAGTAAAAAAGAAATTATGAAAACCATACCTCAAGAAGAAGAACCAGTTTCTTAAAAACTTCCCCCCTTAAAGAAATTGTTCCATGAAATTACCTTCTTAGGATGGTGGAGATAATGCTGAGATCAACTCTGGACACTGATCACTTACTTCAGTCTCCTGCTCCCAGGTATCATCCTATACTAGGCCATGCTACCATAGCACCCATAAGAGAGGAACTGACTGGACTCGTAGAACTTTCCTTCTCCTATCAACAATACGAAATAGATTCTTCTCAAAGGATGCATCAACCTGAAGTTCAACCTCCTCAGGCTGAAAGATGTGAGATGGGTCTGATGGAGAATAACGTATCTGAGATACATGGATGATGTCGTGCATGACCCAGTACCTCTATGGTAACTGCAACTAATAAGGCACCGAGCAGTCTCTCTCTAGAATCTCAAATGGCCCCACATACCTCAGTGAATGTTTACCCTATCTCTTGATCCCCATGTGTCCCAACCTCGATGAAACATGAAAGAAAACATAATCCTAGAACAAGAACTCCAAAGGTCATCTATGGTGATCAGCATAACATTTCTGAAGATACTGTATAGTATTCATCCACATCTGGATCAACTGGACAGGCATTGAAGTCTTCTACATGAGACGTGGTCCAAGTAAAGCATCTCCACATGCCTCCAACCAGCACATGGGTGATCATAATGGCCTACCAAGTAAATCCTCTTAAGGTTTCATATCAATAGTTTCCTGAAAACTATTATTATAGGAAAACTCGACCAGGGGTATTTTCTTCTCCCTAGAGCCCCAATAGTCTAGGACTCATGCATGCACCATGTCTTCAAGCACCTGTATCGTATGCTCTGACTGGCCATCAGTCTGAGGGTGGTATGTTTTTTTAAGAAAAACCTTTGTACCCAGTGCCCTCTGAATACTCTTCCAGAAACGAGACGTAAAATGGGCATCCCTATCTGAAACGATATAATGAGAGACCCCATGAATATCCACTACGAATCAGATATAAATAATCTTGATCTCACCAACACCGAAGGTCTCCTTGATTGGAAAAATGTGAGCTACCTTCATATGAATGTCCACAACAACCCTTATGACATCATTTCCTCGAGGTGACCTCAGAAACCCAGTCACGATGTCCATCGTGACATCATCCCATTTCCACTATGGAATGTGTAACTAGTGTAATAGTCATACTGTCCTCTAATGCTCCGCCTTCACCTTCTAAAATGCGGAACAACTCGTAAAAAAACCAGCTACCTCCCATTTCATACCTGGACACCAATAATGACGTCTCAAGTCACGGTACATTTTGGTAACTCTGGGATGCACTGCCCATTCTAAAGCATGAAACTCCCGCAGAAACTCCTCCCATATATCCCCTAGAACCCCATATCGGCCATGGATACACAATACCTAATCATTTATTATCATCAAACCAGGAGGAGGGCCCTCATTTTCCACGGACTCCCTTATAACTAGGGCTTCTGAGTCTGATAGGTGTCTTATCCCCACTCTATCTAAGAGTGTAGAAGTAATATCTAAGGATGAAAGATAGGCTCGCCCCTGAATATCGTGAAACTCCAAATGCATATCAGAGAACAAATCAATAAGCTATCACTCAGCACTGGCCTCCTGCACTGCCTGTAACTGAGTCCTCCAACTCAGTGCATCAGCATCTGTGTTACCCTTACCAGGTGTATAGGTAATATTAATTTCGAAGGAATTAAGGTATTCAACCCACCTTCAATTTCTAAAATTTAGGTCACACTTGGTAAAGATGTATTTGAGGCTTTTGTGGTCTGTAATCACCACAAAATGTTTTTTAAAGAGATAAGTTTTCCAATGGCATAACGCAAGAACAACTACAGCCAACATGAGATCATATGTCAGGTAATTACTCTCTTGTGGCCTCAACAGCTGAGACCCGTACACAACTACATGATCGACCTGCATAAACACTGATCCTAGTCCAATGGCTGATGCATCACAGTAAACTGTACAGCTCTTCCCTTACTATGGAAGTATAAGGACTGCTACTGAGGTCAGCCTTCACTTCATCTCTAGAAAGGATGTCTCGCAAGCATCTGACCAAACAAACTTCACACCCTTCTTAGTCAGACCATTCAGTGGAACTACTAAACATGAGATGTCTTGTATAAAGCACCTGTATAAACCAGCCTGCCCCATGAAACTCTATATTTCAAACATGTTTTTAGGCTGCACCCAGGAAAATACTGCTCTCACTTTATCTGGGTATACCAAAACTCATACCTATGAGATGATATGACCCAATAAGGGTATCATGTTCATCCAAACGTGTCACTTTGTGAGTGTATCATATAACTGATGTTCTCTCAGTTTACTCAAAATTATCTCAGGATGGGTAGGATGGTCGTGTCGAGTTTGAGAGTACACCAAGATATCGTCCATGAAGACTATCACAAAATAATACAGATATGGGTGGAACACATGATTCATCAAAGAAATGAAGTCTACTGGGTAGTTTGTGAGTCTGTACGGAATGACTATGTACTTGTAAAGACCATATTTTCTCCGAAAGGTTGTACGAGGTATGTCTGATGGTCTAATGCACAACTGATGATATACGGATCTCAATTAAATCTTCTAGAACACTCATTCTACTCGAAGTTAATCAAAAAGGTCATCAATAATTGGAAAGGGATATCATTTCTTGACCGTTAACTGGTTTAGTTCCGATAATCAACACCAAGTCGGAGAGTATAGTCCTACTTCTTTGCAAACAAGACAAGAAAACCCAATCGAGAATTATTGGGTTGGTGGAAACCCTTTTCTGGAAACTCCTCCAACTACCTCTTGAGCATCTGCAACATTGTTGTAGCCATCCTATAAGGAAGAATAGACATTGGTGCCTCTCTTGGAACAAGATCAATAGAGAAATATAACTCTCGCTCCCGAGGTAGACCAGAAAATACGTCCAGGAAGACATCCCTGAATTAATCAACTACTAGAGGGAATTCCTTCTGACAAGTTCCCTTGTCATCCAAATATAAAATTATAATCAGGGCTATCACTCCACCTCACCCATGATGCTCGGGTCTAGCTCGAATCTTCTAAACATCCCATTCACCCTTGTATAGAAACTCTCCACCCTCTGGTGACGTGAAACTCACCCTCTGGCGATAGCAATAAACAAAAGTTCGAAAGGTTACCAACTATTCCATGCCAAGAATGAAGTCATATCTTGTCTTCTCTAAGACATAAAGGTCCCATATAAAGTGACACCCACCTACCCATAGAGGTCACTCCCTACACTGATCCACACCTTTTGTTCTAATACCCAACATAGTTTCTAGTGTCATGATATCAGAAGAAGAAGAAACAAAGAGCCAAAGGCTCTCCACAACAAGAACAAATATAAAGCTATGTGTAACACCAGTATCAAAAAGTATTGATGATAAAACAAAAGCAACTAGAATAGTACCTCTGACAGTGGAAGTTCCGGGATCCTGCTCTTATTGGGTATGTTGCACTGCATATGCCTGCCCAGTCCCATAGACCTAAGACACATCCTGGATACCCTGATCTGACCCTCCACGTTATCTCTTAGATCCTAGTGACTAGATACCACAGTCAAGACCCCAACCTCGGCATGAACATCCCGAAGTATTCCAATTCCCAGACCAGTAAAAAGCTATTGGCTCTACTTCTACATGTGGTGTCTGCACATAACCCCTCTAACTATCCACTGGTGGAAACACCCTACAAAAACGATGCAGATGACCCATCTTACCACAAGCTTGGCACTCCACTAGGTCACTTGGACACTGAGGTCTCTTGTTCCCCTCTTTAGCACACTAGTAAATCATCACCTAGCCACGTGAAGAAATATTCAGGCTAGTACTGCCACCGTGATAGAAATATATCTGCCTCTTCCTCTTTCTGGTAGAAATACTACCAGAAAATAGTGCCGAACAGCCCCAGACTACACCACTAGCTTCCTGCAGGTACTTCTCCGTAATCAGTTCTAGGTTCACAATAGCATGAACTATAGGTAAACTGACAAATTTGTTAGTGCATAGATGTCATATTGAAGTCCATCCTCAAAGTGTCTAGCCCTCAACATCTCATCACCCACTAGAGCAGGTGAAAATTTTGTAGCTCAATGAAGCGGGCAGAATAGTCCATCATTGACATAGTTCCCTGCATCAGATTCATGAACTCTCGAGCTCTATCGTCCCTCAGCATCACCGAAAAGAAAAAGTCATAGAAGAATACCTGAAAATCTTCCCATACCATGTCTCAGTGATGCTCAGTCTGTGCGGTAACATCCCAAGATCTCTTTTCAGAATCACACAACATGTATGTAACGAGCTTGACCCTCCACCCTGGGGGCGTCTCTAGATTCTATAAGATAGTTTGCATAAAACACAACCAGGACTTCATAGTATGTGGTCCTCCATACCCTGAAAACATAGGTGGATGCGGCTGCTGGAATATACTTTTCATCTCTTCCATAAATGTGGCAACCGACGGTTCTATTTGAAGGTCTTCATGAACCGCATAATGCCTTCATGAAACTGTGCATATGTGCCTATGTCCGGTGTAACGGCTGGCGCCGCATATGGCTCTATTAGAGGATCCATCGGTAGCTCATGGCCTACCATCTCAGGAGTATAATCATTTCAACTCTCATTGTGAACAACTCACGGTTTTCTCGAATGCATGACTCTACAAGTTCAAACAAATGCCTTAGATCAAGATCATCAAGGACTGCAAATATGGTGTGTTAGAAAGGAACAAGGAATAGAAAACAATAATGTTTTTACAAAACAATACTACACAATGTGTATAATAACTACACGATGTGTTCCCTCATGTCGTTCACATGGGCATGTACTTATGCCAAAACTGGTCGTGTAACAACCCAAACACACGATGTGTTGCCCACACACACTATGTGTACTTGAATTTTCTTCCCCTGCCCGAGTCCATCTACCTTGCTTAGCCACACAGATCTCTTTTGAACGAGACTACACGGCATGTATAAGGTCTACATGAAATGTCCAAATGAGATTCACCAACCTGTGTTGTCCATGACACGGCTGGGTACACAACTCATACTACAAGGCATGTTCCATATGGACACGACGTATATGGATTAGATTCAAACTGCTAGATTTTTTAGTGGCATAGCTGGATTATTGGGTGAAAATACTTGGAATGTTACACCCACACACGACATGTACACCACCATGTCTCCCTATCCACATGACCAAGTCCACACGGTCTCTCATCAGTCAAGACTACATGACGTGTCCCTCCAGTACACGACGTGTACTATACATGCTTTTCCTACCTTTGTGGTTTGAGACACGGCCGGACACATGGGTCACACTACACCACATGTTCTTTATTGACACGACATGTACTCTAATGGATATCACTGACCCATGTTGTGAGATACACGAACAGATTCCCAGATTACACAACACGGCGTGTTCGAAAGAGACAAAGCATGTTCAAGGGAATTTTTCCCCACCCGTGTTGTTAGTAACAAGGAAGACACAGGGTCAACACATCATGTCATGTACAACCGGTACATGGCGTGTTCCCTCTAGAGTTTTTCCATTTTTGTGTTTCTTCATACACGGCCTATGACATGGTTAGAACTACACAACGTGTATATTTGGTACACCTCGTGTACTTAAAATTTTATCTTCTTTTCCCAAATAGAAGAGTACATGGCATGTAGTTAAAACTACATAGTGTGTATTCTTGGTTTTTCTAGACAGTAAGCCTTAGAAACTACTCCGGAGCCCATAAAACACTGAAACCAACACCTATGTGCCAAATTTGGATCTGTGAGGCCCATACACCCCGTGAGTCAAAGCATGGCATTATATTCATGTTATAACAAAGTAAACAAGTCGATGATCCACCATATTTCGGTTGATGATGGACCATACTCCAAAAGAACCAAATTTTGGTGTCCATTATCAAAAACCTACATTACAATACCATATCAAATAGAAGGTATTTTATCAAGAAATTTATCCCAACAACATGCATTTTCTAACACACCATCTATTACAACAACATTCAATTTTCTAATGCACCTACATGGAATAGAAACTATGCATGGAATGTGATTCTAATATCTTCTTAAATGATGCATGAGATGGAATACCCTCATCTCATTGGGTTGAAACTAAATAGAATCCAGGTAAAAAATTATAAACAGTACACCACAAGTGCATCACCCAATGGTGAAAATCAAATCAATTATAATAATCATAAACAGAAAATCACATTTAAAGTTGAGGAAATCCGGTCATTACCTGTATGTGGGGTAGCTAATCTGGGGCATAATTATTACCGAATCCCTTATCAATCTATCTCTTTACATCATCACCAAAAATTTATATAAACCAGAGAGAAGAAAATTCCTCTAATACCACTTTATAATGTCCCAGATCCGGGTGCCACTCAACGGGTTCCCCGAAACCGGTTGTTCACATGACCTCAAGCGTATTTCTCCAAATTCCAGAAGCTGTCGACTAGCAGTAAGGGCCTAGATATGATAGTGGGGAAACTATGCCCTCATTTTTCAATGTTCAGTGCAATAGAAAAATATCATCAAACAATACCGGAAGCTGTATACAATACTATGTTGAAATGGACAATAATACTGAAGTAAAGAAATGACCAACAATCATATATATATATATAATGATGCAATATGTCCCCAATTCTAAGAAAGCATCCAAAATAGGATACAATGCAATCTAAAGCATTGCAGTATAAGGTAAAAATATAGTAAAACAAGCAACACAGTGCACCAGGAACTCAGCAGCATCGTAAGCCTAGGCTCGGTTCCATGATCTCCAACTCCTCTATAACAATCAAGTAACTATATGGGGATTCTTGTCCTTATCAACAAATGCTGCAATATAATATATTTGGACCAAAGACATGACCCAAACAGGGTGTGAGAAATAAATCCGAGTAGGAAACCACTAAAGACATGTGCCCATCTGACATTGAATTTTTGAAACAACTGTGTGCAATAATTAAATGCAGAAAAATAAGAATTACTCAAAATCATATACTCCTACTAGTTCTATTTCCATTTAATTATGATTTAACAATTCAATATAAGTGAATTTTATGTTCATGAGACATAGCCTCATCCAACAATCTCTTACAATGTGCCGCAGAAAAAACCACAACAAGCTATCTAACAAGTAGAAGATAAAGAGTACCAAGCATGTGCTTTAGCATGGAAGGTATAACATGTAAAATCCCCATAGTGAATATACAAAATAAACAAAGTCATTGGACATGAAAAACCTTTCCCTAAGGTAATCAGATTCGAAAACCTTAGGTGATTGCCTACAAGAATAACAAATAATGCCCTCAGTCGTATGAGATATTTCTGTCAGGCACAAAAACTATTTCCCTCAGGCGTCTGAAATATTTCACTCAGGCTAAACAAACACCTGCCCTCAAGTATAAGAAAAGCAACACTCATGCTAAACAGAACTTCGCCCTCGGGATAAGTATGTAAATGGGCTGAGCCCAACACATAAGCAAGCAATTATTTGTACATTTTCTCTCATGAAAACTCAAAGAATGCTATAATTACAACATATGCTTTGGTATCCTGGCCAAATGGATAAAAGAGGGAAACACACCCACGTGGTGACCCTATATCAATGCAACGATCCCAAACAATAATTTATACATATTCATTTAATTAGCTATGAAATTCAAGGTTTTTAAATAGTAAAGGCCTCTTCCATACGACACCCTAAACATGGCTGCATAACACAACAGAATACGAAAACAACATGACTGTTGGAATTAAACATCATACCACCTACCTAGATCTCTACTGATTGATATACGTGAACGAATCCTCCCGAATCACCCAAAAACGTAATAGATCTAGGATCAATGTTCTCTTATTCAAACTCAAAGAACATCCCCTATGGTAATGAATTGGATGGAAACACACAATGAGAGGAACGAGGTTACCCACGCATTCCTAACATGATCTTCAGTGATGGAATCGGAGTACTGGTGTTTGGTCGGGAGCTCTTCCAAGGTTTAGCCATATCTCACATGACTTCCCGGTGTTCTAAGATTACTACATTAAAAAAGGAGGCTACTACCGGTTAATAAAAAAACAACAACCACACGGCGTGAACTCTCAAGTACATGTCGTGTCATTTTCATTTTTCACTGCTCCCCTAGTGGCTACTCTCCACCGCCTCACTTTTCATCTTTCGACATGATTACAAAATGTGTATTTCGGAGTACACAGCGTGTACTATCATTCCACAAGTGGCTACTCCCACCGCACCTACCGATTGATTACACGGCGTTTATATACTATGTACACGGCGTGTAGTCAGTTTTTAAACCCTTCACCACCGACAGGCCTATACACCCCCTGTAGTCATCCCACACAACCAATGTACAAGGCGTGTGGAAAAGTACACAATGTGTACCCAAATTGTTTGTGGATTTTTTCTTGTTTTCCTAATTTTCTCAGAAGTAGTTAAGGAAAAATGATAAGAAGAAACATGTACCTCAAGAAGAAGAACTGGTTTCTTACATTGAGATCTCACTCACTTATCATTCAAGGTATATGGGATCAATATTTACCTATGGTAGAATTTTCCTATAACAATATATTCCATTCAATTATTTAGATGGAACCATATTAAGAATTATATATAAAGAGATGTCTCACACCAACTTTTTTGGATGATGTTGGTGAAAGAAAACTCAGAGGCCCAAAACATGTTGACGAAACATTGGAAAATGTGAAGGTTATCCAAACCCATATCAAAGTAGCAGAAAGTTGTAAAAAGAGATATGTCGATAACCAATGGAACTATTTTGAAATTAATGTAGAATACCATGTTTTCATGAAGGTGTCTCCCTGGAAAGGTGTTATACGTTTAGGTGTGAAGGGTAAATTGGATCCCAGGTACATAGTACCTTTCAAAATTCTTTGAATAAATTGGATTTGTAGATTATCGTTTGACAATGCCTCCAAGTATCGTTGATGTTCATGATGTGTTCCACGTATCACTATTGAAAAAATACATGCCTCCCTCAATACATGTACTTACTTATGAATAATTAGAAACGGAGCCTGATCTGTCATATTATGAAGAGACTATCATAATTCATGATATTAAAGAACAAGTTCTGAGAAGTTGGACGACCCGTCTGTTAAATGTTCTTTGGAGAAACTATAAGATGAAAGAGGAAACATGGGAATCTAATGAATTTATGTTGAAGAACACCTGAATATTTTTATGCAGTAATATTCTTGAAATTTTGAGGAAAAAATTATTTTAATTAGGGTAGAATGTAACACCCCAATTTTCCACGGTACGTTTCCCTTTGAATAATACAATTGCTTGTGTTGTACGCAACTTCATGTTCAAACACACCACAACCAAACAAACCAGCCTTTATGAATAGTAATACACACTTTTTGAAATTATATAAATTTTATCATTCAACATGGTCTTCATTTTTGTATTCGAAATATCGAAATTAGCTTAGGGTGAATTTTTTGTATTTTTCTGAAAACATTCAATTTTTGATGAATAGTGAAAAAACTATGTTATTGTTTAAAAGAGACTTTTTAATTCAATAATTAATTATTTTATATAAATTTATTTTAGGTTAAAATAGATACATAATATTTATATATTTTTGATGTAATTCATTGGGTTCATTATGAAATAATATTAGATATATAAAATTGTATGGAACATATTACTTTCTTTTACCCACCTCCTATTAGAATTTAAAAATTCATATAAAACTTATGTTTAATGCTTATGTAAGTTAAATTTTAAAAAAACTAGAGACACAATTGAAATCAGTTTATAAAATTTGGTTCAATAAGAAGAAAATAATTTTTTATGAACAGTAACTTTTGAGTTTTATTTTCCACGGTTAAAAGTAAATAGGGTGATTAAGTGTAAAAATGATATCATAATTACCCAAAAACATGTCCTAATTATATTGGATAACTATAATTAGACCCAAAACAACCATTGGAATAAAATATGATCCCTTATGTCCACATGGATTAGATTAGTACATTTATTATTATTTTATTTAAAGAAGAGTTAAATGAATTAAAATCAATTTTTACTAAGTAAACCATTATTAATATAGTGTTATACATATGATAAATTAGACTATAAATATTCATTAGAAAAATAAAAATACTTCCAACATAATGGTATTTTATTTATACTTTTTGTACATTAAATAATTAAATTTATTTATGACACATTGATGATGCAAAAATTACTATATTAATGAATGATTAAAATAATTGATATTATAAATATCCAAATAAATAAAATTTATGATTTTAATGTATTAAACTAATTATATAGGTTATTATGACATGTTATGGTTGATTAAATTTATTTTTTTATATGTAATAATGATGTTATAAATTTAACAAAAACAAAATACCAAATGGTGTCAAAATTGACATAAAATTGTTTTTAAAAAAATATTATATTATTAATTGATATTCTATTACTAAAAATATAAGGTTCATCCAAAGTTCTAAAAAAATATTATATATGACATTTATGAACCACTTAATTTTCACATGGAATATTATATAATTTTTATTAACCATATAATAAAAAATACATATAGATAAGGAAAATCTTAAACAATTTAACTAAGAGTTCTATCTAAAAGATAAAGTTAATATGATGACATAAACATGTCTAAAACCTATTTTTTGAGAGTATTTAGACTCATAACCACCTTATAATTTAAATAATTTATTTTGGATCCATTATAAACCGAAAATAATTTTATTATAAAATAATATTTCAAACTTTTCCTAAAGTGATCCTCACTTCTCTTATAAAAGGTCACTTCCCATTCTCTCTAAATCACACATTAAAAGCCATTTTTCTAGACCAAACCCTGCCCAAATATTCTATAAACTATCCTCCCATAATTCTAGATTCTTTATTTCAGTCAAAAATCTAACCTATGGATCCCTTTTGATCAAATAAAAAGGAAGAACCTAAAGAAGAGGTAAATATTTAATCACATCCTTCAAGTTATTTTCTTCTTAGACTTCCTCTTTCTTTTATGTTTCCCATATAAAATAATAACAGTAGTATAATATATATAATGTGATTTTATTATAAAAATGGTACAACCATATTCAATATTCTATCCATCCTAATTATAACAATGTCAGCATACATACGTACGTACGGATTACCGTCTCCACGTTGTGGTGTAGTTTGTTATTCAAACACTTCATCATTTGGATGGTTATAATAATGAGTATAATTGATGTAGAAAAATATGACAAGATAATTATTATGTATATATGATATAACATCCAATTATATATGATTTTAATATCAAAATAATGATATCGTCGCTCTTACGTACATACAGATTATTATCTCCACGAACGTGATGATATCCATTCCCCATTGCATCCATTCAAGACTAATTTTAATTTGATGATTAAAAATAATATTTTTTAATGAAAAAATATCATTATGAACACTAATAAGATACATCCTATCCATAATAACAATTACTTATGTAACAAATCATATAATGGAAAACGAATCAGTTAACACCTGAAATGATGATACTACTGAAATATCGTTAACAAAGAAATATTAAAAGATCATTTATGATATCATATTAAGGTATATGGTTATTGAATAATTAAATTACTATTATTTCACCATTATAAAATAGGTAAACCTACATCATCCATGGAAAATTACCATCTAAGGGTTAAATTCACAACATTTTTATTATTAGAGGTTATTTTTATGCATCTTTCTATTGTGACCTCATTATCATCCACATCCATGTTTTTTAAAAATTTATTACAAATTTGTTTTACTATTTACTAGAATATGGTTTAAAGTCATTTATACACTTGTTTAAATTTTTATAAAATGGTTTTAATATAATCATTTTGTCATTTTCCAAACATTTTACATTATTACCTTTTCTATAAAATTAAGGTAATATTTTTTTTAACTTATATAGAGGGTGTGGCTATTTTTTGCCGTTATAAAATCGTCGAAGATTCCCTTAAAATATTATAATAATAATTTCAAGCTAAATGTTTTATTTTATAATTATATTACTTTTTAATTACATCAATATATAAATAGATATTTATCTAAAAAATGTTTTTATTTCATCGATGTCAACATCCTTTGATGAATTTTAAACATATTCAAGGATGATTTCTTATGATACAAAACATAAATATTGTATTGAAGGTTTTTTGATATGTTTGACAATGAATGTGTTATTTTAAAACAATTTATGTTTTATAGACAAATTATTTACATTTCATATGCTAGTTTTAATACGAATGTTTATGTTATGTTTAATCCTTTTCGTATGAGGAATGAATTGGACTTAGTATGTGATGGGTGGATCCTGTTATAGCTCCTCAATGAATCAGTAGGTCTCATGAGACAAACTAGTGTCTTGGATCAAGGCCTAGACAAAATCTTATTTGTAGTCTTGGCACAAGTCCTTGAATATTTGGTTATGAAGTTTTGAATTATACATTCCATCATTCTGAAAGTGGCTATTGATTTTGTATGTGATTATTCGACTAGTAGAATATCCATGGGAATATGTAAATGGAATTATTTGATTTTACCTTTTCTATATTATGCTAATGTTTATGTTTAAAAATTATATTGTTTTTTTCTTATAAATTTCCTTAAATGTGTATGCTTATTTATGAATTTTTCCACTATATTGTTATCCTTACTAAGCATATGAACTCACCCCATTAAATGTTTTATTTTTCCCATGATTTGAGAAAATATTTTATGGTTGACCTATAGGGATATGTTGATTATATAAGTGTTTTCAATGGGGAAATTTTTTTTGATTTTTTTATTTCATGATGTAATGTGAAACTTATGAATGTATCTAGTACATCCAAGGCTACTAAAAAATCAGTCCTTTAGGATTCGATCTATAGTGATCATGTCAATGTTATTGAATAATACACCGACTTTTGGTAACTGGAGTAGTGTCGTTACATCCTCTGTGTGATGTGGCATGCCCACTGTACTCCATTGAGGAGTATTTCTCCTACATCTGAGGTGTTTGACCATGTGACTAGGAATGTTTATTGTTATTATCCCTAGAAAATCATGTGGCTATCTATCAGCTTTTGTAGAGATCCTGTGTGGGTCAGTTTCAAAATAATGTTTCTCATAGTTGTATACCTGGTTTGAACTGAGTCTTATATCTTCATGGTGTACCTATGTTTTACTTTAACTTCTTAGTGATACCTGTTTGGTACTCCTAACTTCATGGTATTAACTGTGTTGTATTCTTCCCTCCTATGTGAGGTGGGTATATTCAGATATCATTGGTATGTGTGTGGGAATATTCCTATGTAGGGTTGACTATTGTTTCTATGTTCTTTGGTTTATCTTTTGTTGATTTGAGAGACCATATGGGGTCTTGGAGTCTCTAATATGTATTTTTATACTCACCCCTGCACGGGCTGCGCCCGAACCTTGTTGTGTCTGGTGAAGACGAAAGACAACACTGACTGAGGATGAGGGTACCTTGACTGGAGACTGCTAAGAGGTGGACCTTTGATTAGGTGATCCGCATGGACGATCATTCTAGAGATGTACTTACCCTTTAGGTACGATTATTGGTGTGTGTTCACAGGAGCTGTACTCAATTTTACTTGTATTTTCCAGTTTTTTTGGAACTTTCCAGTTGGGCTTGTATTCTGGCCCCTTTATGTTCTGTACACACCCAATTATCTATATAGTTTACATTGTTCTTGTGTTTAGGGTGTTCTTGGATTTTGTGAGTTTAATATTAACGGAAACACCTTACCATTTTAGGGAATACAACTTTTTGTGCTTGTCTCTATCACCTGACCTATGGAAGTCGGGCTTTGGGTTAGTCACGACATGGGTCCTGGGGGAAGGGTCTGACATTTCATTCAAAAATTATCACATTTGAAAAAATACATTATTCCATTAATCTTCATATATATTTTTCACTTTTGTCATTATCTTCTCTTTCGATCTTCTAGGACCAGAAGACCTTGATAATTCGATTCCATAATTAATAACAAATTATTATATATCATTGTTTTACGGGAGATATTGGGATACTAGATCCTCTACAAGTATTTTCTTAATCCCATTAACGAAATGGTCAGTTATTATATTTTTATTAAAAAATTATTCCATTGTATGTCCATATGACCTTGTAAAGTTAGAATCATACATAGAAACATTTTCATTGTCTTTTATTCTCATACTCAATAATTTTTATACATATATTCTCATTTTTCACAAGGAAATATTTTTCCAATAAAAGATATTTAAAATAACTCTATTCCATACTCTCTATTTTCTCCAAATCCTTAGTATTTAGAATCACGTACTACTATCGATCTTCATCCCCACTCAGATGAATAGTATACATGAAATTATTCTCCCAGTGATTATATACCAAATAAAGAAATATCATCAATAAGAAACATATCCATTTATCACGTACAAATTGAATTTTAGTAATATTAAATAATGGTGGCTTCTAATTCAAGAAGAGTTTTAACATTGTTACACCACATTGTGGATTAGAAAATTTATCTATATAGGAAATGTTATTGCTCATAACCAGATTCAGATACAAATATAATAATTATAATTTGTTCATTTCTAATAATATTTCCCACTCCAACTACATTATCTTCCCAAAAGGGATATCCCTACTTTAATAATTCACATTGATAATATTTCCATTCATTCCTATATGTGTTGTTTTTAAATAATGACATACAATAGATTAGATCATAACATTATCATAATGTATAATATCTATACTAGTGAATCTCGTAACATAAATTTAAAAATTTATACATTACTAATCTCAAAATCATTATCTTTGTTTCATTGGTATTAATCCCAAGGTACATTATAGGGTTCCTTTCAGTAATCTATGTTTTCTTAAATATAAATCCAAATGTTTCTATTAATATTACTATGAAACAAACTATAAATACCCTGAATCTAGTAACCTAGATATTGTGTTCACATACCAAATTACTAAATAATTTAGTAGTCTCATTAAACTATATACATTCTAAAATGTTACATTTTCTTTTGAAAAATTAATATTCAACATATTATTTATTGTGAGAATATTGTTTTCCACTTTAGTATATCCATATGTATTAGTCATGAAACACATAATAATATCCATGAAAGAAGACACAAAATAATGGAATGATCTCATATTCCTAGTAAGGGTATGCATACAACATAATATAAATAATGCATGAATAATATGGAAGGAAATAAATGACTATAAAATAATTCCATATAAATAATTAAATTATTTGAAACTTATCCACCGATATATAAAATATTAAATGAATCACATGGATATCAATAAACGAATTCATAATGATTTAATTCATAATTCGAGACATATAAAAGTTACTATCGTGTCCTCATGCCAGTACATCATAAACATACTGTCAAGACCGTGATCCATGATATCTTACATAACTGGGAAAGGCCTTGGAAAAATCTTAAAAAAGTACTTCACATGATACATATTGATTCATCAAGGGTCTATATAATTCATGTCCCCAACCACATGTAATATGTCCAATGCATTCCTTATATGAATAAATACCATACTATAGTCTAATTCAATAAAAATCAATAAGTGTTCACTTGGGAAGATCAAGTATACCGAATATCAATACATACTTTATTCAAAATGATTATAAAAAATATATAGAAATATGGGTGATGGTATCATAAGATAATAACCTCATTAATTCGTAAGATTCAATATCATATGTTAACATATATGAAAATACATTAATAAACAATTTTAAAATTATTTATGAAAATAAACTCTTATTTTAAAATTACATAATTAATAACTCATAAAATAAGAAGGAAAATGTTTTCATTGAAAAAAAACCATATAAACATATAAAGGATTCTTCAAATAAAATATTATTCCTGACCAAAAAAAATATGTTCATACAATATTATTTGTAAAAACATTACTTTCACACTATTGTGAAATGTTTAAAGAGTACCTTGTTCAGGGAACATGAAAAATATTCATTTCAAACCATTTATTAAAAATTAAACCGAGGGTAAAAATTACCTCTAAAAATCACTGGAGATTAATATAAATTAAAATAAAAACATTTTATAGAAAGTATGGAAATATAAAAAAAATTCTTCCAATGGTGAATTTAAAACAATCAAACCCAAATAATAATGAGTTTGTGAAATAAACCCCCACATCAGGTTTAACGTCTATTGTACATGTTCAAACCTCATGTATAATATATATAGTTTTATTATATATATATATATATATATATATTATAGAACCCTAATTTCATATAACATACCATACATGACTTACTTATAAACTTTTTATACCCGTTTATTAACAATTTTTAATTAAATTCACTATTTCTGGTAATAATAGCTTTGTTTTTCATTTATATTTCGATTCAAAATTTTTGGTATTTTAGATTTGATAAAATTTTAATCCATTCCATAAAATTGAATAATTAAATTAAAATCATATATATTCATTATATATGTATTTATAAAAATCCATAGAAATATAGAGACAAAAAATGGACAACATCGTTCATAGAGACAATAGACCGTACACAAACATGAATTTTTTTTCCTACAAATGGAATGAAAGAAAGGTAGAAAATTATTGACCTTGGAGGAAAAATTATTTTATCATGTAATTCATATATATTTTACAAATACATTTTCATTACCATCAAGGAAATATATAATTGAAAAATGAATCACATTACATCGTGGAGGTAGTAGTCCACGAGTACGCCCAAGAAAAATTATAATTTGTCAATTTTTTAGAAGGTTAGAGGTTTGACATGATATTATAATTCCAAAAGTATAATTATTTTATAAATATCATATATATACATTAATATCATCCTAATTCCTATCAATAAAATATGCTAATAAAAAATGAATTTCACTTGTTGTGAAAGAAGGTAGAAAATGGTGATTTAAAAATCCTAATTAAATTTCAATATATTGAGGATATTTTATTTCTTTTATGATGAATAAAATAAATTTATATATGGTGAATATGATGTAAAAAATAAATTGATCAGTTGAGTTGATTACCTCTCCTTCGAAATAAATCCTTTAAATATCAATGTAAGAGTCATCGGTTCAAGGATTTGGGATAACCACCACCTCTAAAATATGCATAAGGATGTTAAGAAGGGATTTTGACTAGTTTCGGTTAATATAGAAGGCTAAATTTGGGGTGAATAAGAGAAGGAGGAGGTTCCCATTTATTTTTGAGGTGAGGGAAAATTTTGCAATTTCTTAAAATAATTAATTATAATAATGTTATTATCAAGAAAAAATGGATCCAAATGGATGAGGATTAAAACCTAGGGAAGTATAAGGTTAAAATTGCATAGTCAAATAAAATTTGGATATTTTATGTGGTGTTTTAGACTTTATACTTTTGTTAACCTCCTTATTTAACCTATTTTAACATTAACCATGGTAACACCCTTTTCAATCGTGACTGCCTATAATTTTACATATAAGATAAAAAATGGATCATAAATAGATAAGGGAAAAATTTATGAATATAAATTATCCACCATTTCCGATTTATATATTTTGTTCATTTATAAATAATTGAATAATATATTATTTTGAGAATTTATCAGTAATTCCAATTTTGGAACTATTCATTTAATTTGACTTAAAATACTTCATGACAAAGTTGAAATTTGAATATAATTCATTGGAAATCACTGAAAAGTCAGAATAATCTAAAAATATTTTTTAACATTATAAATCACTCAAATTATATCACTTTTAATATTTTTAATATCATTTATTTTCATTCTCTATTAATCAAATAAATATTTTATTAGCGATGAATGAGAATTAAATATAATTATATTATCAATAAAAATTATAAATAAATAATTATCATGAATATAATTTCATTATGTATGAAATTAGAATTTATATTCAGAAATAAAATTATTTTTTTTCTATGTGGACACATAACACATATTTAAAACTAAGAGAGTGAAAGTTTGTAAAATTCTTTGTATTTAAAAAATATATTGGTCATATACCTCAACAAGATTCCCTTAAAAAAATAAAACTAGAACAAAAGTTGATAAGGGGAAAATATGTTTTATCAAATAAAAATTAACATTAAATTATATGAACTTAACAATTAATTTTAAAATAGTTTAACTTGATATAACCTTTACCATGGTGACAAATTTTACCACAGTTATTATTTATAATGGCGAAAAATAAATGCGGCCAAGTTAATAAAAAATAACATTCCAATTAATAATATGTAATAAATATTATCTAATTGTATTTCTATATGTGGTAGAATTTAATTTTAAAAAAAATTCAAAAAATTTAATGAAACCATTTTAAAAAAAGTATTGTTTTATTTTGAAAATTTACATTAAATATAAATAAATGTTTTTACACCAAATTAAATAATAACATTGTTTATAATGATCATAATTATATATGAATAATAAAATAAATCTAATTTAAAATTTCCAACATTTAAATATAAATCTAAACTTTGTAAATTCATGAGATAAAAGTATAATTTTCAATAAAACTTAGTAGTATCCACTATACATTGGAAAATCGTTCTATTTTTGAAAAATACCAAATATTCACCATAATACAATCTTGATATGATAATATATAAAATGATAATATCTTACAAAATAATTATTATATAAGTGATAACAATTAATTATAATACATTATCCTTAAGAGAAATTAAAATCATTTATTTGAAGAAAACGAAATGGTGAAGCAAAAAATAACTTTACTTAAAATTGAGTAAATATTTCCTAAAAAATAAAAAAAAATTCATTACGTAGTTCCTTTAAATATATTTCATTATTATATTAATAATATTAATATCCTCCGATTTAAAATCTAGGTAATAAAATTTGTATTAAAATAATAATATTTTGGGGTTTTTTTAGGCTCGTTGTTTCATGTATTATATGTTATCAACTATAGTGTTATCATAAAATATAAAGATGATACCTTTAATAATGCTTTCATAAAACATATAATTTGTTATAATATAAGGAGACTTCAATGAACTTTTAGAATGACAACCACTCATAGAAAATTATTACATACTATGTTACTTAGAAGAATGATCATGATGTTATAAGAAGTTTAGTAATATTCAAAACTATATTTACATGTTATCATAAAGTACTACAATAATGGTTCTAGGTAACCAAATCGAACCATGTTATTTTTTATTATTAGTATAGGAAATGATGTTCTATTTTTCAAGAGAATTCATAATAAAAACCTTCTTAAAATTTCTCTAAGGGAGGAAAATTAGTTAGTCACACCATTTGATCATCCATAAATTCGGCGGAAATATGGCCTATAATGTCTTCCACCCACGATGATTTGGTCTAGATGTACTATCATAGAAATCCAAAGAAAATTTCTGAATAAAAATTTCACTCAATGGGGAAGTAAACTATACCATTAAGTGATATGAGTCAGAAAAAAGGCATGGTAGGGGACTAAGTAGTCCATCATGAGAATTAAATGAATCCCTTCATCTTAAGGATGAATATGTCCCAAATAAATTATAAATTCCAACATTAAGGAGGAAGTATTTTCATTGTCATATACCCTTTGTATATACAAAAAATGGTTTATCTAGGTTAATCACCACACAAATATATTGAATTTTATGCCCAAGAATTTCAACAATCGGTACTAAGATAAAGGTGTCTGAAAAACCCATATCAAACAAGGAACATAATATTGTAGAGTCTATTTGAATAATACATCTTATGGTTGATGTTTGAACACTATTATCCCGATTTTCTACTATAATTATAATAAATATTATGATCAATATACCATATCTATAGATGGGTACCCTGAAATGGTCCCCTCTACTAGTACTGATAATTAGATGTCTAGATACCATAGTCATGACCTATGTCTCATCCTATTCGGTTGGTGCTACTCTATATTTATAATGACATGTATTAAATAATACTTATTCTATTCATGGTGTTACAATGAGTCATCTTTTATGAGATAATTATATAATGGTTCAGAACAACCTCAAAAAATGACCCATCCAGTAGCAAGGATGATAGTCCAGAGGGTCCCTATCATAATGTGGATTCATATTCCACTAAATTTAAATATGATGGAATATAACAGATCTACAAGTTGGGTTACTCTATATTCTACTACTCTAATGAGAATCATCAATTATACTCATCCTAATGCTACAAGAACTAATGCACTATATAGTTACCTGTTATGTCAAATTTATTATTTTGAATTTTATGTCTTTTGTTTTGGAAATCACAAATCTTTTTATACTCATTTCTCAAATAAAGTACTTACTTTGAATATACGTTCTATGATTATCTTACTAACACAGTAAATCATACTGACTCTATCAATTGTACTGACTCTGTCAAGCATGCTGACTCCATCAATTGTACAGACAATATCAATTGTACTGACTCTATCAATCATACTGGCTCTATTTATCATATTGACTCTGTCTATCGAATTGACTATGATCATTGTACTCATATTATGCACTTTACTCAATTTACATCATATAAATACATTTCACTATATAATATTAATCGTACTCAGGTTTTACTTTTATCCCATTCATGCTTTTATTCTTATCAAATCACTTATTCATAACAATTGTACTTGTGTTGTCATTTTCATATATATTATTGTTTTAACTAAAATGATGTTGTGGAGTTAGTTATAATCTAATAAAAATGATTTCTTATTTTCTATTTCAATATGACCATTATAATTCAGGGTGTCTATTTCCCTCTGAGTTTTTCAGTAAAATATTATTTTTGAAGAAAATATGACAGTTGGAACGTGAGGCCTATAAATAGAAGGTCATTTGATACCGAGATAATACATTAATCATCGTTTTATTCTATCATGTTCTAGAGAGAGATGTTGTGACTTCTCCCTTGCTTCATGCGAAATCCTTGAAATTAAAAAATATGAATGACTCGTTCTTAGATTTTGAATTTATATATGTGATTTTTTTCTTTTTGCGGCTAATCATGTGATATTGATCGAGGGCTGCCGGGGATAGGCAGACTGTGAAAACAATAATCAAATCGAGGGATTTCATGTTTTTTAAATAAAGAGGTACTTATTACCTATAAAACCAAAGGCTTGTAGGGATAGAAATATGGACATACCGATCATCGTATCGAGGGCATACCAAGGTGGTGGTAAGACATACCACTTATCCTAGGTTAAATGACACCCATATCATTGGGATAAATGAATTGTAATACTTTTTCTATTTGATGTTGTTTGTATTAGAAAGGTAATTTTATTGTTTCCACATTGATTTCATATTCATTTAAATAGTAATTTTTTTAATTAAAATAAATTTGATACATATTGTATTAATATATTCTATAATGGGTATAGTAGAATCATTTTAATTGGCATTACTCTGATCATTTTATTCAATTAGAATACCTTTGTTTTACACTATCTATAGTATCACATCACATCATATCATATCTATTTTATCCAAGACCATTGTGGTCAATTATTTTGGTTTTGAATTGTATCATATTAAGATCTATTAAACTATGTACTTTCTTAAGTGTTCAAATATAATGTTTTTGAACATAAAATTCACCCACCTCTTGTATTGTGACATATAATATCCATATATATCTATATTATAATCCAAAAATTGGTATCAGATCTGGTTTCCACCGATTTTGTATAATTTTATTTATTTCTTTTGGGAATACAATTGTGTTGATATTAAAACATTCTATATATTATTGCTTACAACACTATTGTATGGAGTTGAAATGTAATATTTTTTAGATAGGTTGAATGAATATTGGATCAATTGAAAATTAAAATCCAATGAGACCGCCAATATTTGATTGGAATTATTATTATTACCGGAGAGATCAAATGAAGACATTTGTTATTAATACTGGAGTGGGGCACATTATTATGCTTACTCGTGGGTACAAAATCCCTAACAAAGAGATTAGTACTTTCACCAAACAAGAGAATCCACAATATAAACTGAATTACAAGGTACACAATACATTGATAATTTCTTTGACTGGGAATATATATAATCATATATCATCATGTGAATCATCCAATTCAATCTGGAGGAAATTGGAAGTCACACAATTTGGTACATCTAACATTATAGAAACAATAAGAGCAATGAATTGAGCAGAATATCATGGGTTTATTATTCCTTATGGACAACAAGTATGTAAGGTTCAATAAATATTAATTAAAATTGTATATAGTTTAAAATCTATTGTAGAAAAAGGTCTTGATGATTAATAACTTGTAGACATGATTATTGATATAATGCCAAATTTATGGGAATCGAATACGACAACTGTTGATGAAAATAGGAATGTTACTCAAATCACTCTTGATGAGTTATTTGGAACTCTTCAACAACAAAGGACATGAAAGAAAAGAGATGATGATTTCAATAATAATCAGAATGATAATAGGACTGTATCTTTTAGTACTTCATCCAAATCTACGATACTATAAAGGATTACAAGATCCATAGAAATAAAAGTTGTTATGTCTTAATCAAGTAATAATGAACAATATGAATACAAGTTATCAAATCATACTTGAATGATGAACTTGACTGGGGGAAATAAATAATTTCAATATAGATTCAAAAATAAATATAGGAAGGATAATAAATACTCAGAATTAACCTCTTATGAATGAAAAAGAGAAGTTCATATAAGAACTGATTTTCCATTACTAAAAAAATACAGAAAGGATGAACATTCTGAAAGAATCATGAAAATGTATTACAAGCCAATGACAAAGAAACTTGTGAATGAAAATGATATATGGAGTGCTATAGGTGGTGATTAATTAGATGATTCGTCTGGATGAGAAACTTATGGACCAATAAATATTGGACTAATAGGCAGAATACCAATGGAAAATCATTGTTTCACAGCTAAGGTGCTAAATTATGAATCTCTTAAAAAAATTTCTTTAAATCATAATTACCATAATGAGATACATTATTACTCTTCAGATGAAGAATCTTTCTCAATAAAGGACAATTTAACTTATTTTGAAGAAGTATCTTGATATTCCAAACTATATAAGAATGGAAATTCCTACCTCAAGAAAAATCTTGACAAAGAAAATTTCAGAATAAATTTTAGCATAAAATAAATATAAGTTCTCTAAAAGGATCTTAATAATAAATATATTAATTTTGAATATATTTCAAAAAATTCTTTTTGAATTCAATTATTAGAAGGATAAACATTCTATGGAATTTGGAAAACTAGTTTTAATGAAAAATGTTTTAAAACCAAAAACATTTCTAAAACAATTTCTCATTAGAATGATAATTTAATAATTATACTAATGTATGAAATCTTTTCTCTTAAGAAACATTTATCAAAGTTTACCTTGGGAGTTTTGTTTTGAAAAAATGTATTTTCTATTTCTTCATCTTAAATATAGTTCTAGAATTGGTTACACTAACTCAAAACCAGTTTTAAGTCATAACTATTTTGTTCCTCAATGTGCCCCTTTTTGTATTAAATATAAATGTGGTGGAAATTTTTAAATAAATTGTTCTCTTAATATAACTCAGTCATTATAAATTCATTAAGATCATAATGAAAAACAATTGTGGATTCCAAAAATTATTGTATATAACATTTCCATATCCAAACAAGTTTGGGTTTAGAAAAACTAATTGTTTATTTTCAGGAAAACAAGATTTGTACCAACAACAAGAAAATTTGGTAAATGGATAGTGGTTGTTCTCGACACATTACTGGAAAAAAAATTTACATTGAAAATATTACTGAAATAAAATATGGATACGTTACCTTAAGAGACAATTCACAAGGAATTATTTTTGTAATAGGTAATGTATTTTTTCTGGGTAAAAATTAAATTTCAAATGTTAGTTTGTAAAAGGTCTTTAGAACATCCTCATAAGAATATTTCAATTATGTGAGGAAATAATAATTTTGAATTTTAGGAATGATAAGTGTTTAGTTCTCAATTCCAAGAATGAATTCATTCTATCTTCCCATAGGAATTAGAATTCATTCACTTTTAACTTATAAGACCACAGGAGCCCATAATTACTGTGATTATGTGCAATTGAAGACCATTCATGGTTATGAAATAGACGCTAAGGACATTTTATCCTAAGTCGTTTTTGTAAACATTCAAATAAAAGACTTATTAATGATCTACCAGATATTAGTTATGATTTTTAAATGATTTTTTATTATTGTCAATATGGAAGGAAATATAAAATTAGATTTAAATTAATCAATGAAGATTCAACTACTAATGAATTAAATCTAGTGCTGATGGATATTTTCAGTCATACACACACTGGAATAATTAGATGAAAATACTGTGTATTTGATTTAGTTGAATTATACATAATATTTACATGGGTCAAATTTATAGCAAAGACATATTAATCCTTATTCAATTTTAAAAAATTCTAATCCCAAGATAAAAATTAGAAAAACCTTCCACTGATAACTATACATAGTGATCATGGTGGTGAATTTCAAAATCCAAATTTTGAAACATTTTTTACTAAGTATGGTATTACTCACAAATTTTTAACTCCAATAACCCCTTCAAAAAATGGTGTTTCTGAGAAAATTAATCATATAAATCATGAAATGACAAGACCCATGTTGATCGAATACTCAATTGCTAAGAATTTCATTCTTGATATGTTAGTACTATATGTTAATCTATAAATTTTTTTTAACTAGATATTTTTTTAATAAAAGACCTTTTGAATTATGGACTGGATGAACACTTAAAGATTCATACTTTAAAATATTTGGATGCAATGATTTCATATTGAATAAAAAATTTAATTGAATTTAATTATCACCCAAATCTGATGAAGGAATCTTTCTAGGCAATTCCACAACATCTAATACATATAGAGTTTTTAACAAAAACTCATGTGTTGTTGAAGAAAAACAGAATGTTAATTTGATGAAACTGACCCCTTTGTTTTTAAAAAATCCTTACCAACCTCAAGAGATGTATTTTCAAAAACTAATTTCCAACCAAATATTGATAAATATATAGATAAGGGTAATACTCAAGGAAATGTTTTTGGAATATCTACCCATATGACATTCAATATTATGTTGATGAACTGGATTTTCAAAACCTAAATCAGTGGTTTCATAAAAATCATCCTAGTGATATTGTAATTAGTGATATAAATCAACATATAAGGACCACAAATTCCTAAAGAAATTAAATATAACATCTTTATTTTATCTCTCTATTTGAACCTAAAAATATATGTGAGGATTTAGGTTATGACGATTGGATTAAATCTATGAAAGAGAAACAAAAAAAATTTGAAGGGATTCAAGTCAATACTTTGGTTGAAAGACAGAAATAAACAACTTAATTGGCATAAATGAAGATAAATGTTGTCTAATAGTAGTTGGAATGTGTTTTATTTACTTCAAAATTATATTGAAAAACCATATACCAGTAGGAGTGTCTATGAAAGGGATGTAGGTTCGCACATTGAGAATGAACCTTATAATATCCATGTTCATTATATTTTTTATTCTATATATTTTATGATTATTATTTAAAATATGAAATGGTAATTAAAATTAATAGGTTTAAGGGTTTATGTTTCTTAATGTCACGAAGGTTACAAAAAGTGAAAAATTGATTCAACCCCCACCCCTTCATATTATTATTCTATCCATTAGAAAATCAATTGATATTTTCAATAAGGCTTTTTTATCGTTATCCTGGATAATATCAATTTTTTCAGTAGTTGAGGAACTCCTAAATTTTATGGAAAACATTATAATGGATGAAAAAATAGGATAATTCCTTATATCATATCTATTTTCAGGGTTTTTTTATGCTACTATAATTGGTATTCTACCTATTAGGAAAGATGGTCCTATAAAGATTGTTGATAAGAAAAATATTTCAGTTGATGGTAAATATAAAAATGTTATTCTAATTTCTACGTGAAAAAATATTTTTATAAAGGTGATGGGTCTGAAAACATCAAAGTGTATATGGAAAAATTAGGAAATTAATTTAAAAGGGAATAATGTAGTTAAGGAAGAAAAACTAAAAAACTAGTTTAGTATGTTTGAAGATATAATAATTAAAAATGAAGATAAAAATAATGAATACTTCATAAGGGTAAATGATTTTTTTCTACACTATTGTATTTTGAGATGTTCTGTAAGATTTAACAATAGTGATGAAACATATGAGAAACATTCTGTACAGGATTGATTCTAATATTCTCTCATTAGAATATAAATATGATTTTTCACTTGGGGAATTTCATAACATTCTTGATTCTAATGATATTATAATAGCTCCAATTATCTAAACGAATATAAAATATGAAATATATTTTGAGAATATGAGAAACATGGAAATTTAATATATTGAAGATGTTGATACATATGAATACAGGGATAAATATGTTGAATATTTGAATGAAAAAATCCTGTCTCATTTCTCCACGAACTATCACAGAGGAAGATGAATGCATAGTGGTAAACATCATACCAAATGTTTTGATTGTGGTCGAATAGATAACTTTTATATTACTTTAAAAAAAAGGCTACAGAATAATATCAAGATGATACTAATGAAAAAAAAACATTGGATGATGTGGAACAAATGTTCTAAATTAAAAAATTCATCCAAAAAACAAAAGTATAATTTTTTGGGAATATGAAAAGTATGTTTAGTATGAAAACTGAATTAAACTCATGTAAAAAAAATTATTAAAAATATGAATTACTAGAAAAATTTGGAATTTTCATTGGAAAAGTATTTAAAATGAATGAATCCTAAAATAGTGAAGAAAATTTTATTGAAGATTCATACAATGAATATCATCTTATAACATAACTTGTTACACGCCTTGAAAAAAAATTCTCACTCATTGAAGAAATAATAATTATAAATATATTTATTTTAAACATTATTGATGGTGAAAATATATTTCAATAATGAAGAAGAAAAAATCTCGGTTATCTTACGTTACAAATATATCATTGTTGAAATGAGACATATGGTTTAAGAAATCAATAAGATTTTGTAATATGAGTTAGAAGAAGGAAAAAATATTCAATCAAAACTCTTTAAGTAAGAAATTACCATGTGTAAAATAAATTAGAACATCAAAAAATTCATAAAAGTAAAATGTAACCCATATAAACAAGATGATTAATTTCAAATCAATAATATGTTAAAATCCTCCCCATCTAAAAATAATGTTCCATTGGATTTTTTTATCATTTCAAATGATAAGAAAAGTGTTTATAATGTTTTGTTGGAGAAAATATGTCAGAAAACTATAGCACCATTAAAATTTGTAATCTATCTTAGAAGGAAAGGTGGTCTACACCTAGAGTATGTTAGATAATAATAAAGTTATTTGCCGCAAAAAAGTTTCGATGAATAATGATATCAATTTAATTGAAGATAATGATTGGTTTTTAGTGTTATGGAATCTATTGGAACAAATAATTTAATTATTATCATAACATTTTACTTCCTAGATGAAGGATTGAATAGATAAAATTATATTGTGAGAAAATAAATAGTATCTTTACTATATTATAATAAGAATAAAATGAAACATCTCATGATGTGGTAAAAATTTCTAAAAATAATAAATTTTGAATGTAATGTTTGTTGAAGATTTGATCAGGCTAGTGATCATAAATAATTTCTTATGAAACTCTTTCCAGAAAATTTCTATTTTGGTAGAAAAGAACAAGAAACTATATAGAATAAAGATTATGGTTGCGGTTTTTTATTGGTATATATTTTACATAAATGAAAAGGAACACACCATCAATAATTGATTGTGGTTTTAAATAACACATGGAATGTAATATAAAAATATAGGAACATATAAACAATATTAATAATTGTGAAATTACTATTGGGAAAGATATTTCTTGAAATATTAGAGGATTCATAATAGGTGATATTCAAATAGAAAAGTTTCAATATAAAGATGTTTTACTATTTATGGACTTAAACATAAATTTCATTATGTATAACATATTTTTGATAATGGGAAATTTGTTATTTTTAGAAAAAAATATTATATCATCAGAAGTATGAAAGACTGAAAATTAATTCAAAGTATAATGAATTAGTAGGAATCTTATTCAAAATTGATAATAGAACATCTCCTTTTGGTTATGTTCTGATGGTAAAAATAAGTTATGGCCCCCGATATATGACCATAATGGGATCAAAAATATGAAAAAACAATAGAATGATGATTTTATATGAAACATGATAGAATTGAAAATAAGAGAAGAATATGTGTGTGTTACATTTAATATTAGAATGATTACTACTAAAATTCATAAGATGGTTGAGATTTTAACCATCAGAACACTAGAAATAATTCCTTCTGATTTATGTGGGCCAATGAGACATCAATCCACCCGAATAGATTTTTAATTTTAGATTTTGTTGATTATTTCACATGAATAACCAATGTCATGTTTATAAAACAAAATATATAGATTTTAGAAATGTTCAGATTCTTCAAAAGAGAGTCTGAGAAATAGATGCGGGTTTACATAATGATGTTGAGAACAAATAGTGGTTTAGAAATCGAATTAAATACTTTTGAAACATATATGAGAAATAATGCAATCAAACATGTCTATATTCATCCATATATCCAATAATCAAATAGATAAGCATAATAAAAGAATATAATTATAGGGGAAATGAGAAGAAGCAATTTTTTAGAATATAATCATTCATTGTTATATGGGGGAAAATATTTTAGTATAGTTGTGAATGTTTAGAATATATATTTATTGATTTAAGAATAAAATATGAAACCCAATGAAATTTTTTATATAATATACTTTATTTAAATACATTAATAAATTTCAATGTCCATGTTTTCTAAAAATAAATCCATATCATAGAGAATTAGTTAAAAAATGAAGAGGGAATATTTAGGGGCAATGCACTCAATATAAGAAGTTACAAATGTTAAAACAAATTTTCACAAAATGTGGTGGATTCATATGATTTGAATTTTGTTTACAATAGAAAAGAGTTGTTGAGAATGTAGAGAATGAGAAACTAAATATTTCTTGCAAAATAGATAATGATATAAAATACAATTATCATGATGAGGAATGTGGGGCTATAAAATAATCAATGAAATTTAATACTTTAAAAATGATTTTTAAGTCAAAAAATCATTGGCAATGAGACAGATCCATTTCAGAATAAAATAACATTGAGATTAAAGAACCATACTACACTCATCCCACCATAAAAGCTAGATTCAATTTCAGAATCTATTCATCAAAATTAATGGCCAGATGTTATGAAGGAAGAATTAGATTCGATTGAGAAAAATGAAACATGGGAACTTTTACAAAAAAAATTAAAAATATTATTGGATCCAAATTGGTTTATACAGAAAAGTTGAATGAACTTGGAGGAGTTTTAATAAAACAGTCAAGGTTTTTTAAAAGTTAGAATAGTAACAATCTGTTTTCATATGAAGAAATTATATAACTTTTGCGGAATATAAAAAACATTATAAAAATAGTCTCTCAAATACCATATTAGTTTGGTACCATTGGAAACATGGAATATAAATCTTCCAGCTCCATGAATGATCATCCTTGTTTCACACAAAGATCTCCCCCTTAGTAATTCTCCCCGTCGCAAATAGTATTCCGTATTTTTGTAAAAAACTTTTTAAACAGTTATTGCGACGGGCCCGTCGCAAATACCTTTTGCGACGGGACCCGTCGCAAATAGTTTTTGCGACGGTTACGTCGCAAAAACTCTTTTTTAAAAAAATAAAAAAAATTAATAATACTAGTATTTGCGACGGGAACCGGGACCCGTCGCAAATACGATTCATAGTATTTGCGACAGGACCCGTCGCAAATACTCTTTTAAAAAAAATAAAAAACTATTAATAATACTAGTATTTGCGACGGGCATAGTATCCCGTCGCAAATACTATAAAAAAAATAAAATAAATAAATTATTAAGAAATTATTTTAATTAATATAATAATAGAATTATAATTTACAAATGAAAATAATAAATTATTTTAATTACTATAATAATAGTAGAATTATAATTCAAAAATAAAAATAATATAATATTAATAAATAATTTAATTAATATAATAATATTATAATTATAATTCATAAATAAAAAAAATATTAATAAGTTATTTTAATTAATATAAAAATAATAGAATTATTTTACATTCAAATATTAAAATAATTCAAGTATTACAAAAAAATAATTAAATTATAATATTATAAAATTTTAATATATATATAAAATTTTATTATATAAATAAAATTTTAATATATATATAAAATTTAATATTATAAAATATAAATATTATTATTATTCATATTAATATTGTTATTTAAAAATATAATATTATTAATATTTTATAATGAGACAGAAACTACGAATAGAAAAAAAAATATTTTGATTTCACAAATTTTATAACAGAAATACAAACTCTAATCTGTAGGAGGGGGGCGAGGTGGGGGATCTGCAGATGGTGGTGGAGGAAACTCCATCCCTAAAGCATGAGTGAGTCGGCGCATGTACTCCATCTGCTCCTGATGCTGCTGCTGCCACCGACTCGTCTGCTCCTCGTACAGTTGCTGCTGGCGTCGACGCTCCTCCTCATGCTGCTAACGCATCTGCTCCTGCTCCTGTCAGAGACTCTCTATCTGTGCAGTCTGAGATCGCAACTGCTCCTCATACTGTGTAGAAGAAGATGCACGAGCTCCTCTCGGGCTGGACGCCGACATCGCATCACTGCCATAATAATCTCCGGGAGTCAGTCGAGAGCCGATACCAACTACCCGGCCCTTCTCGAAGGCATACTGGGGGGCCTGCATCCATGCCGCCTCATCAAACTGACGGGCAGTGGTCTGATCTGATGCCTCGGCCTGACTCTCAGGCCGGGCCTGTGCCGCTGCATCCTCATATGACTCCTATAGTTGCAATTTAAAATTAAAATTGTGAATATATTATATGCAGTTAATTTTTAAACTTGAAAACAAATAATACTGACCACGATGTGATGCTGACGATCACCTCTGAGCTCCCTAGTAGCAGGATCACTATACATCCTCCGATATACGTCGTACTCTGTAATATCGGGGTGCTCGACAGCCTATAAGAATAAAAAATAAACTGTTAATATTTATAGTTATATAAAATATTTATAAATAATGTACGTACCAGATGTTGTCTATGAGTACTGAAAGAACGAATCCCAGCTCGATAAGTCACCTCCTGCCTCCCCCGATTCTGCCTCCCCACCGATGATCTCCTCTGAAAGGCACCACTCAACCAGTGCGCACATAATCCATCCCATACATGGGATGAAATGTACTCTGGTCGGTGTGCTCTACATGACTCATCAAAATCTGACACTCCTGCTTTCTTCATCGCAACTTTTCTTAAATTGTGCAAAAACTGACGAAGGCGATCACGCATGGCCACCTCCCATGCCTCGTGGATGGCGTCACGCATGGTATCCTGGATCGGATACCATAAACCCTACAAATAAATCAAAATATCAAGTTAGAAATGAAATAATTTTCAAAATAAAAATTATTTATTTACGTACGTACCAACCAATGGCCGAACATGGCCTGCTGCACATCAATGGGAATCTGCTCCCATGTGGTCCACGGCTGAGAGAAATAGTTGCGCAAAATAGCGCTGCCCTGTCCGACTGCTATATGCGAAAAACTGAAAAAATAATAAACATTTATTATGTGAATAGATTAATGAAATCTTAGTCAAATTCACAGGTTATTACACAGGTTATCACACCTCCGGGTGCGCGGATCAAACCCAAGACTTGGACGTCGCTCGGGGACGGGTTCAGGAATCATCAATCGTGCAAGACCGCGCCCCCTCCGCGTACTCCCTGGAGCGCCTGCAGGCTGAGGGTCATCTGCCAGCAACTCATCCGCATCGAAAGGCAGGTCAGCCTCCGCCAACTCACGAAATGTGGCCTCGTCCATCTGAAACAGAAAATGTTAATATTATCAAATAATTGATAATTACTATTATATATACATATATACATATTATGATTGTATATAAATACCATGGAATTCTATAAGTGTTCATCTTCATCATCATCTTCATATATGTCAATGTCATCTTCATATTCCTCCTCAACATCATCGATATCCATTCGAGTTGCAATTGCTTCATCTCTTACCATTTCAAATTCATGTGTGACATCATTAATATCATCGTCATCACCGACTCTTAAATGTGGGGTGTCGTCATCGATACTCATATCTCTTTGTAAAAAAGATTGATTTTGAGTACTCTCTTGAAAAACTTAAATTCTTTGCACATCAGTGAAAGCACATTCACTTTGACTAAACTGATTGTCTCGAATTTTGATTTTTATTACACTCCACCAATCAGTCAAGTCTCTTGATGTTGCACAGTACTTTGCATAATAAACTTGATATGCATGTTGAGCCAATAAGAATGGTTCATTTACTGCGAGAACACTTTTACATTTAATATCGATGATTCCATGAGTCGGATGAACACGCACGCCTTTCTCTGTATCCAACCACCGACATTTGAACATGGTTATGTAATGTTGTCCAAAATAACAGAGTTCAATGATTTCATCAAGTATGCCATAAAAGTCAACTTCATTTTCTCGATGATGAGATCCTCTCAAGCTAACTCCACTGTTCATTGTTTTTTTCGATTCCCCATATGCATGTGTGTGGAATCGAAATCCATTCACCACATATGCATTATAAGTTTTAACAAGTTTGGAAGGTGGGTTACTCAATACACACAACCGTTTGTCAATTTTATCAGCATGTCGAGACACCTGAAGATTTGTGAAATAATTATCAATATAGTAAACTATACATTGAATGAGTTGCTAAATGCTAAAGAATTTATGTTACCAGTTTTTGAAACCACTGAGAGAAATTTTTCAGTCGACGTTCTTCGAGAGCAGCTGCTGTAATTTGTGGCATTTGTTTCTTGATATGATTATCATACAACCTATAAAAACCAAAGTTATTTACTGTAACATAAATGATAGAATAAGTGATATAAACACTTACAGTACAACTGATGTCATCTCTTCACAGTTGAGTAGAACATACGTATGAGCTCTATGATGTTCATCATCTGAAAGCCAGCGTTCAGAAACTCCACCAAAACCAAGCTCTGACTGGTTGAAAACAGATAATTGATTGTCGATTTCATCAATATTCCTCTCATTCCGTCCCATTCGGTTGTGTTTTGAAGGATACTCAGATTCAAAATAATGGGAGCAGAAAAAAGATATTTCCTCTTGCAAATAAGCTTCTGCAATAGATCCTTCAACAGATGCTTTGTTGCGTACTTTTCTTTTCAATTTTTGCATGCATCTTTCAAATGGGCACATCCATCGAAACTGTACCGGACCTCCACATTTGGATTCATATGGCAAATGTAACATCAAATGTTCAATTGAGTCGAAGAAAGACGGCGGAAATATTTTTTCCAGTTTACATATAATTACAACAACATCTTTTTCAAGTTTGCCTAGAGCATCATAATCTGCCGTAGCCGCACAAATTTCCCGAAAAAAATGAGACATGTCTGTTATGGAATCCCAAATCACAGAATTCAACAGACCTCTTAATCCAATGGGTAGAAGTCTCTCCATTATAACATGACAATCATGACTTTTCAATCCAGTAATATTACCATTCTTTACACATATACCCAAATTGGAAGCACAGCCATCTGGAAGTCTCAAATCTGCAATCCACTGACAAAATAATAAACGGTTTTCTTTAGACAGTGTATAAGCTGCTTTTGGTTTCAGTAACCTTTCTGTTCTGACATTCTCAAATAGTTCCAATTCTGGACGCCTGCAAATTTGGGCAAGATCTAAACGTGCATTTACATTGTCTTTGCTCTTTCCTGGCATATCCAAAACTGTATGAAACAAATTATCAAAACAGTTCTTCTCAATATGCATGACATCTAACATGTATCGGACCAACAAATCAGACCAATATGGCAAATCCCAAAATATGCTACGTTTAATCCAATTGTGTTCTTTCCCAAAACCAGAAATTTTCTGTTGGTTTGTTGTGGGACCAAAAGTGATGGGAGGTAATGAAAAAACAACTGATTTTAACTCCGAACCTGATAGCATTTTTGGAGGTCCATCCCTTTCAGCTGTTCCTTTTCTGAAATGAGATCTGTTTCTGCGAAAAGGATGATCAGCTGGAAGAAATCTGCGATGACAGTCAAAATAACAAGGTTTCTTTCCATGAATGAGCATAAATGCTTTGTTCTCTCCCATACAGTAAGGACATGATTTCTGACCATGTGTACTCCAGCCAGATAACATCCCATAAGCCGGGAAGTCACTTATTGTCCACATCAATGCTGCTCTCAGTATGAAATTCTGTTTCGTTGCAACATCATATGTACTGACACCAGTACTCCACAATAAATTTAATTCATCAATCAATGGCTTCAAATAAACATCAATATTTTTCTTCGGATGTCCTGGAATTAGTAAAGTCAAAAAAATATATGGCTCCTTCATCAACATCCATGGAGGTAAATTATACGGAGTTAAAAAAACAGGCCAACATGAATATTGACTACCATAAGATCCAAACGGACAGAAACCATCAGTGGAAAGGTCCAGTCGAACATTTCTAGCTTCTAAAGCAAATGATGGATGCACTCTATCAAAATGTTTCCATGAATCACCATCGGCTGGATGATTCAAGCTTTTATCGGTTGAAATATTCTCTTTATGCCATGACATCATTGTTGCTGTATTCTTAGACGTGAATAAATGCTGAAGTCTGGATGTAAGCGGAAAATATCTCAACTGTTTTACAGGAATCAAACCAGACTTCCCGTGTTTTCCTTCTTTATATCTCAGTTGCCCACATGTGGGACAACTATCCAACGACTCATTTTCCCCTGAATATAAAATGCAGTCATTTGAACATGCATGAATCTTCTGACAAGTAAGTCCCAAATTTCGAACCAACCTCTTACTTTCATAGTAATTTGCAGGTAAAACATTTCCTTCGGGTAACAGTGTTTTCAGCAATGAAAATATCTGGTCAAAACATGTGTTTGACATTCCGTTATCTGATTTGATAGCCATAAATTTTGCAACTGCTTCTAATTTTCTCATCTTGCAGCCAGGATATAATGCATCCTCAGCAGACTTCAACAACTCATAAAATTCAGACGGTCCCAACTCAGGATTTGAAGCTATATCAGCCGGAGTTTCTGTATGTTGAACAGATGAACCTGCAACATCATGTACTAAATCTTGAAAACGGGATGGATCTGGAATCAAGTTGGTATCACCTGCTCTGGAACTGCGTTCACCATGTTGATACCAAAAAACATAATCTGCTTGAAAACCAAAACGCAAGAGATGTTCCCCCACTTTGTCAAACGTGTCAAACGTTCTCAATGCACATTTTCTACAAGGGCATTTTCTCTTTCCTTCTGAAACAAATTCTGAATTTGATGCCGCAAATGATAAAAAAATCTCCACACCCTCTATATATACTGGATTTAAACCAGAACCGTTTGGATTTCTACGTTGATTTATCCATATGCGGTCATCTAATAATGACTGTTGACGACCTCGTTGTTCCATATTTTTCTATAAAATATAAAAGCATTACTGGTTTTGAATAATTTGTTAGAAAAAACACTCAAGCAAGGATTGAATATATTGAGAATAAAGCAAAACCTGTTACAAATATTGATAATTTTAATATTATATTGATTTTTTATTTTTTTTAATAATACTAATATAATTTTTTTTATAAATATTAATTATATAATAATAACATCATTACATTATTAGTATATTTTATTATTAATATTAAAATAATATAATTTTTTATATTATATACAATTCTCCTTTCATCTGTGTGTTTCACATTCTGTCTCCACATGTAATAAGGTAATTATTCCTAATTATTCCTAATTATTCCTAATTATTACAATCTATTACAATTTATTACTAATTGTTACTAATTATTACAATTTATTACTAATTATTACAATTTATTGCTAATTATTACTATTTATTACTAATTTAGAAATACTTAGCAATACTTAGCAAAAGGAAAACTGCTTGAATAATGAAAGGAAATTTGGTAATCATCGTTGTGGAGATGATTATAAATTTTCCCTTCATTATCCAAGCAGATTTCGTTTACTAATTATTAGTAATAAAAAAAATATTATCAATATTTACGAAAAAACAATATTAATATTATTAAAATAATAACAAAAATTAAAAAATATTAAAATTATCATTATTCATAACAGACTTTGTTCTATTATTAACATGTTCAAATCTTAAAGGGTCGCCAATTGTCAGGTCATGCACAATAAAAAGTTTGTGTCAGCCATGTCTAATGTAAACTCTATAATTGTCCTTGCATGGTTGATCACTTCGCAAGTAATGTTGCAATCAGACAAACCAAGTCATTCCCTTCTTATCTATAAGAATTATCTCACATGAACCTTTACATAGATCATTCTTCCTTAAAAATTTGAGGGGATATCATTATTTTTCCCTTAAATTTTCAAGGAAGAATGGTCTATGTAAAGGTTCATGTGAGATGATTCTTATAGATAAGAAGGGAATGACTTGGTTTGTCTGATTGCAACATTACTTTTGAGGTGATCGACCATGCAAGGACAATTATAGAGTTTACATTGGACATGGCTGACACAAACTTTTTATTGCGCATGACCTGACAATTAGCGACCCTTTAAGATTTGAACATGTTAAGAATAGAGCAAAATCTGTTGTGAATATTGATAATTTTAATATTTTATAAATTTTTATTATTTTAATAATATTAATATTTTTTTCATCAATATTGATAATATAAGTTTTTTTGCTAAGTATTCTTGAGTATTCCTGAGTATTCCTGAGTATTCGTGATTATTCGTGATTATTCGTGAGTATTCGTGAGTATTCATGAGTATTCGTGAGTATTCGTGAGTATTCGTGAGTATTCCTAATTATTACTAATTATTCCTAATTATTCCTAATTATTCCTAATTATTTGCAATTATTGGTAATTATTGGAAATTATTGGTCATTATTACTAATTATTACAAATTATTGGGAATTATTACTAATTATTGGTAATTATTACTAATTATTCCTAATTATTACTAATTATTCCTAATTATTACTAATTATTCCTAATTATTACTAATTATTCCTAATTATTACTAATTATTCCTATTTATTACTAATTATTCCTAATTATTCCTAATTATTACTAATTATTCCTAATTATTACTAATTATTACTAATTATTACTAATTATTCCTAATTATTCCTAATTATTCCTAATTATTCCTAATTATTTGCAATTATTGGTAATTATTGGAAATTATTGGTAATTATTACTAATTATTACAAATTATTGGTAATTATTCCTAATTATTCCTAATTATTCCTAATTATTCCTAATTATTACAAATTATTCCTAATTATTCCTAATTATTACTAATTATTCCTAATTATTACTAATTATTCCTAATTATTCCTAATTATTACTAATTATTCCTAATTATTACTAATTATTCCTAATTATTACTAATTATTACTAATTATTACTAATTATTCCTAATTATTTGCAATTATTTGCAATTATTGGTAATTATTACCAATTATTGGTAATTATTGGTAATTATTGGTAATTATTCCTAATTATTCCTAATTATTACTAATTATTACTAATTATTACTAATTATTCCTAATTATCCTAATTATTCCTAATTATTCCTAATTATTTGCAATTATTCCTAATTATTTGCAATTATTGATAATTATTACTAATTATTGGCAATTATGGGTAATTATTGGTAATTATTACTAATTATTACAAATTATTGGTAATTATTGGTAATTATTCCTAATTATTACTAATTATTCCTAATTATTACTAATTATTCCTAATTATTACTAATTATTACTAATTATTACTAATTATTCCTAATTATTACAAATTATTGGTAATTATTACAAATTATTACTAATTATTGCTAATTATTGGTAATTATTCCAAATTATTGGTAAATATTCCAAATTATAGGTAATTATTCCTAATTATAGGTAATTATTCCTAATTATTGGTAATTATTCCTAATTATTCCTAATTATTCCTAATTATTGCTAATTATTACTAATTATTGCTAATTATTGCTAATTATTGGTAATTATTACTATTTATTGGTAATTATTGCTAATTATTGATAATTATTACAAATTATTCCTAATTATTACTAATTATTGATAATTATTTCTAATTATTCCTAATTATTACTAATTATTCCTAATTATTACTAATTATTCCTAATTATTACTAATTATTCCTAATTATTACTAATTATTCCTAATTATTACTAATTATTACTAATTATTCCTAATTATTTGCAATTATTTACAATTATTGGTAATTATTACCAATTATTGGTAATTATTGGTAATTATTGGTAATTATTCCTAATTATTCCTAATTATTACTAATTATTACTAATTATTACTAATTATTCCTAATTATTCCTAATTATTCCTAATTATTCCTAATTATTTGCAATTATTCCTAATTATTTGCAATTATTGATAATTATTACTAATTATTGGCAATTATTGGTAATTATTGGTAATTATTACTAATTATTACTAATTATTACAAATTATTGGTAATTATTGGTAATTATTCCTAATTATTACTAATTATTACTAATTATTACTAATTATTCCTAATTATTACAAATTATTGGTAATTATTACAAATTATTACTAATTATTGTTAATTATTGGTAATTATTCCAAATTATTGGTAATTATTCCAAATTATTGGTAATTATTCCAAATTATTGGTAATTATTCCTAATTATTGGTAATTATTCCTAATTATTGGTAATTATTCCTAATTATTGCTAATTATTCCTAATTATTGCTAATTATTACTAATTATTGCTAATTATTGCTAATTATTGGTAATTATTACTAATTATTGGTAATTATTACTAATTATTGATAATTATTACTAATTATTCCTAATTATTACTAATTATTCCTAATTATTACTAATTATTCCTAATTATTACTAATTATTCCTAATTATTACTAATTATTACTAATTATTCCTAATTATTCCTAATTATTCCTAATAATTCCTAATTATTTGCAATTATTGGTAATTATTGGCAATTATTGGCAATTATTACTAATTATTACTAATTATTGTTAATTATTGGTAATTATTCCAAATTATAGGTAATTATTACTATTTATTGTTAATTATTACTAATTATTACTATTTATTGTTAATTATTACTAATTATTCCTAATTATTACTAATTATTGGTAATTATTACTAATTATTACTAATTATTACTAATTATTACTAATTATTGGTAATTATTACTAATTATTAATATTTATTCTTAATTATTAAAAATTATTACAAATTATTCCTAATTACCATTAACTATGAACAATACTAATAATTTAAATTTATTAAGTAAGAAAACAATATAAACATAATTAAATTACAACTAATCAAAAATAATTGAAATTAATACAAAATTAAAAATAAATATTAAATTAAAATGAACATAAATACCTTGAAAATTGATGAGCTCTGATCGTTCTTCAAAACATTAATAACAGCTCCGAAGAAAAAAATTAAACTGAACAAAAACTCAAATTTAGAAATAGAAATTTTAGAGCAGAAGAAGGTGGAGAATGAGAATGATTTGAGAAAAACGGATGGGGGTATTTATAGGTTAGATTATTAGCGACGGGTCCATTTGCGACGGGAATCCCGTCGCAAATAGTATTATTTGCGACGGGGCACCGTTGCAAATACCTTCGCCCGCATTTATTACGGTCAACCGGTAAATAGTTATTTGCGACGGGACCCGTCGCAAATAACAGACTATTTGCGACGGGAATACTTTCCCGTCGCAAATACCTTTTACCGCCGCCGGTTATTTGCGACGGGGAAAGGCATCCCCGTCGCAAATAGTTTTCCCCGGATTTGGCGCCAAAGCCCGGGAAAACTATTTGCGACGGGATTTATTCCCGTCGCAAATAACCCGTCGCAAATACCCATTTTTCCCGTAGTGAATTTCACTTGTTGTGAAAGAAGGTAGAAAATGGTGATTTAAAAATCCTAATTAAATTTCAATATATTGAGGATATTTTATTTCTTTTATGATGAATAAAATAAATTTATATATGGTGAATATGATGTAAAAAATAAATTGATCAGTTGAGTTGATTACCTCTCCTTCGAAATAAATCCTTTAAATATCAATGTAAGAGTCATCGGTTCAAGGATTTGGGATAACCACCACCTCTAAAATATGCATAAGGATGTTAAGAAGGGATTGTGACTAGTTTCGGTTAATATAGAAGGCTAAATATGGGGTGAATAAGAGAAGGAGGAGGTTCCCATTTATTTTTGAGGTGAGGGAAAATTTTGCAATTTCTTAAAATAATTAATTATAATAATGTTATTATCAAGAAAAAATGGATCCAAATGGATAAGGATTAAAACCTAGGGAAGTATAAGGTTAAAATTGCATAGTCAAATAAAATTTGGATATTTTATGTGGTGTTTTAGACTTTATACTTTTGTTAACCTCCTTATTTAACCTATTTTAACATTAACCATGGTAACACCCTTTTCAATCGTGACTGCCTATAATTTTACATATAAGATAAAAAATGGATCATAAATAGAGAAGGGAAAAATTTATGAATATAAATTATCCACCATTTCCGATTTATATATTTTGTTCATTTATAAATAATTGAATAATATATTATTTTGAGAATTTATCAGTAATTCCAATTTTAAAACTATTCATTTAATTTGACTTAAAATACTTCATGACAAAGTTGGAATTTGAATATAATTCATTGGAAATCACTGAAAAGTCAGAATAATCTAAAAATATTTTTTAACATTATAAATCACTCAAATTATATCACTTTTAATATTTTTAATATCATTTATTTTCATTCTCTATTAATCAAATAAATATTTTATTAGCGATGAATGAGAATTAAATATAATTATATTATCAATAAAAATTATAAATAAATAATTATCATGAATATAATTTCATTATGTATGAAATCAGAATTTATATTCAGAAATAAAATTATTTTTTTTCTATGTGGACACATAACACATATTTAAAACTAAGAGAGTGAAAGTTTGTAAAATTCTTTGTATTTAAAAAATATATTGGTCATATACCTCAACAAGATTCCCTTAAAAAAATAAAACTAGAACAAAAGTTGATAAGGGGAAAATATGTTTTATCAAATAAAAATTAACATTAAATTATATGAACTTAACAATTAATTTTAAAATAGTTTAACTTGATATAACCTTTACCATGGTGACAAATTTTACCACAGTTATTATTTATATTGGCGAAAAATAAATGCGGCCAATGTAATAAAAAATAACATTCCAATTAATAATATGGAATAAATATTATCTAATTGTATTTCTATATGTGGTAGAATTTAATTTTAAAAAAAATTCAAAAAATTTAATGAAACCATTTTTAAAAAAGTATTGTTTTATTTTGAAAATTTACATTAAATATAAATAAATGTTTTTACACCAAATTAAATAATAACATTGATTATAATGATCATAATTATATATGAATAATAAAATAAATCTAATTTAAAATTTCCAACATTTAAATATAAATCTAAACTTTGTAAATTCATGAGATAAAAGTATAATTTTCAATAAAACTTAGTAGTATCCACTATACATTGGAAAATCGTTCTATTTTTGAAAAATACCAAATATTCACCATAATACAATCTTGATATGATAATATATAAAATGATAATATCTTACAAAATAATTATTATATAAGTGATAACAATTAATTATAATACATTATCCTTAAGAGAAATTAAAATCATTTATTTGAAGAAAACGAAATGGTGAAGCAAAAAATAACTTTACTTAAAATTGAGTAAATATTTCCTAAAAAATAATAAAAAAATTTCATTACGTAGTTCATTTAAATATATTTCATTATTATATTAATAATATTAATATCCTCCAATTTAAAATCTAGGTAATAAAATTTGTATTAAAATAATAATATTTTGGGGTTTTTTAGGCTTGTTGTTTCATGTATTATATGTTATCAACTATAGTGTTATCATAAAATATAAAGATGATACCTTTAATAATGCTTTCATAAATCATATAATTTGTTATAATATAAGGAGACTTCAATGAACTTTTAGAATGACAACCACTCATAGAAAATTATTACATACTATGTTACTTAGAAGAATGATCATGATGTTATAAGAAGTTTAGTAATATTCAAAACTATATTTACATGTTATCATAAAGTACTACAATAATGGTTCTAGGTAACCAAATCGAACCATGTTATTTTTTATTATTAGTATAGGAAATGATGTTCTATTTTTCAAGAGAATTCATAATAAAAACCTTCTTAAAATTTCTCTAAGGGAGGAAAATTAGTTAGTCACACCATTTGATCATCCATAAATTGGGCGGAAATATGGCCTATAATGTCTTCCACCCACGATGATTTGGTCTAGATGTACTATCATAGAAATCCAAAGAAAATTTCTGAATAAAAATTTCACTCAATGGGGAAGTTAACTATACCATTAAGTGATATGAGTCAGAAAAAAGGCATGGTAGGGGACTAAGTAGTCCATCATGAGAATTAAATGAATCCCTTCATCTTAAGGATGAATATGTCCCAAATAAATTATAAATTCCAACATTAAGGAGGAAGTATTTTCATTGTCATATACCCTTTGTATATACAAAAAATGGTTTATCTAGGTTAATCACCACACAAATATATTGAATTTTATGCCCAAGAATTTCAACAATCGGGACTAAGATAAAGGTGTCTGAAAAACCCATATCAAACAAGGAACATAATATTGTAGAGTCTATTTGAATAATACATCTTATGGTTGATGTTTGAACACTATTATCCCTATTTTCTACTATAATTATAATAAATATTATGATCAATATACCATATCTATAGATGGGTACCCTGAAATGGTCCCCTCTACTAGTACTGATAATTAGATGTCTAGATACCATAGTCATGACCTATGTCTCATCCTATTCGGTTGGTGCTACTCTATATTTATAATGACATGTATTAAATAATACTTATTCTATTCATGGTGTTACAATGAGTCATCTTTTATGAGATAATTATATAATGGTTTAGAACAACCTCAAAAAATGACCCATCCAGTAGCAAGGATGATAGTCCAGAGGGTCCCTATCATAATGTGGATTCATATTCCACTAAATTTAAATATGATGGAATATAACAGATCTACAAGTTGGGTTACTCTATATTCCACTACTCTAATGAGAATCATCAATTATACTCATCCTAATGCTACAAGAACTAATGCACTATATAGTTACCTGTTATGTCAAATTTATTATTTTGAATTTTATGTCTTTTGTTTTGGAAATCACAAATCTTTTTATACTCATTTCTCAAATAAAGTACTTACTTTGAATATACGTTCTATGATTATCTTACTAACACAGTAAATCATACTGACTCTATCAATTGTACTGACTCTGTCAAGCATGCTGACTCCATCAATTGTACAGACAATATCAATTGTACTGACTCTATCAATCATACTGGCTCTATTTATCATATTGACTCTGTCTATCGAATTGACTATGATCATTGTACTCATATTATGCACTTTACTCAATTTACATCATATAAATACATTTCACTATATAATATTAATCGTACTCAGGTTTTACTTTTATCCCATTCATGCTTTTATTCTTATCAAATCACTTATTCATAACAATTGTACTTGTGTTGTCATTTTCATATATATTATTGTTTTAACTAAAATGATGTTGTGGAGTTAGTTATAATCTAATAAAAATGATTTCTTATTTTCTATTTCAATATGACCATTATAATTCTAGGTGTCTATTTCCCTCTGAGTTTTTCAGTAAAATATTATTTTTGAAGAAAATATGACAGTTGGAACGTGAGGCCTATAAATAGAAGGTCATTTGATACAGAGATAATACATTAATCATCGTTTTATTCTATCATGTTCTAGAGAGAGATGTTGTGACTTCTCCCTTGCTTCATGCGAAATCCTTGAAATTAAAAAATATGAATGACTCGTTCTTAAATTTTGAATTTATATATGTGATTTTTTTTCTTTGTGCGGCTAATCATGTGATATTGATCGAGGGCTGCCGGGGATAGGCAGACTGTGAAAACAATAATCAAATCGAGGGATTTCATGTTTTTTAAATAAAGAGGTACTTATTACCTATAAAACCAAAGGCTTGTAGGGATAGCAATATGGACATACCGATCATCGTATCGAGGGCATACCAAGGTGGTGGTAAGACATACCACTTATCCTAGGTGAAATGACACCCATATCATTGGGATAAATGAATTGTAATACTTTTTCTATCTGATGTTGTTTGTATTAGAAAGGTAATTTTATTGTTTCCACATTGATTTCATATTCATTTAAATAGTAATTGTTTTAATTAAAATAAATTTGATACATATTGTATTAATATATTCTATAATGGGTATAGTAGAATCATTTTAATTGGCATTACTCTGATCATTTTATTCAATTAGAATACCTTTGTTTTACACTATCTATAGTATCACATCACATCATATCATATCTATTTTATCCAAGACCATTGTGGTCAATTATTTTGGTTTTGAATTGTATCATATTAAGATCTATTAAACTATGTACTTTCTTAAGTGTTCAAATATAATGTTTTTGAACATAAAATTTACCCACCTCTTGTATTGTGACATATAATATCCATATATATCTATATTATAATCCAAAAATTGGTATCAGATCTGGTTTCCACCGATTTTGTATAATTTTATTTATTTCTTTTGGGAATACAATTGTGTTGATATTAAAACATTCTATATATTATTGCTTACAACACTATTGTATGGAGTTGAAATGTAATATTTTTTAGATAGGTTGAATGAATATTGGATCAATTGAAAATTAAAATCCAATGAGACCGCCAATATTTGATTGGAATTATTATTATTACCGGAGAGATCAAATGAAGACATTTGTTATTAATACTGGAGTGGGGCACATTATTATGCTTACTCGTGGGTACAAAATCCCTAACAAAGAGGTTAGTACTTTCACCAAACAAGAGAATCCACAATATAAACTGAATTACAAGGTACACAATACATTGATAAGTTCTTTGACTGGGAATATATATAATCATATATCCTCATGTGAATCATCCAATTCAATCTGGAGGAAATTGGAAGTCACACAATTTGGTACATCTAACATTATAGAAACAATAAGAGCAATGAATTGAGCAGAATATCATGGGTTTATTATTCCTTATAGACAACAAGTATGTAAGGTTCAATAAATATTAATTAAAATTGTATATAGTTTAAAATCTATTGTAGAAAAAGGTCTTGATGATTAATAACTTGTAGACATGATTATTGATATAATGCCAAATTTATGGGAATCGAATACGACAACTGTTGATGAAAATAGGAATGTTACTCAAATCACTCTTGATGAGTTATTTGGAACTCTTCAACAACAAAGGACATGAAAGAAAAGAGATGATGATTTCAATAATAATCAGAATGATAATAGGACTGTATCTTTTAGTACTTCATCCAAATCTACGATACTATAAAGGATTACAAGATCCATAGAAATAAAAGTTGGTATGTCTTAATCAAGTAATAATGAACAATATGAATACAAGTTAGCAAATCCTACTTGAATGATGAACATGACTGGGGGAAAGAAATAATTTCAATATAGATTCAAAAAGAAATATAGGAAGGATAATAAATACTCAGAATTAACCTCTTATGAATGAAAAAGAGAAGTTCATATAAGAACTGATTTTCCATTACTAAAAAAATACAGAAAGGGGGAACATTCTGAAAGAATCATGAAAATGTATTACAAGCCAATGACAAAGAAAATTGTGAATGAAAATGATATATGGAGTGCTATAGGTGGTGATTAATTAGATGATTCGTCTGGATGAGAAACTTATGGACCAATAAATATTGGACTAATAGGCAGAATACCAATGGAAAATCATTGTTTCACAGCTAAGGTGCTAAATTATGAATCTCTTAAAAAAATTTCTTTAAATCATAATTACCCTAATGAGATACATTATTACTCTTCAGATGAAGAATCTTTCTCAATAAAGGACAATTTAACTTATTTTGAAGAAGTATCTTGATATTCCAAACTATATAAGAATGGAAATTCCTACCTCAAGAAAAATCTTGACAAAGAAAATTTCAGAATAAATTTTAGCATAAAATAAATATAAGTTCTCTAAAAGGATCTTAATAATAAATATATTAATTTTGAATATATTTCAAAAAATTCTTTTTGAATTCAATTATTAGAAAGATAAACATTCTATGGAATTTGGAAAACTAGTTTTAATGAAAAATGTTTTAAAACCAAAAACATTTCTAAAACAATTTCTCATTAGAATGATAATTTAATAATTATACTAATGTATGAAATCTTTTCTCTTAAGAAACATTTATCAAAATTTACCTTGGGAGTTTTGTTTTGAAAAAATGTATTTTCTAATTCTTCATCTTAAATATAGTTCTAGAATTGGTTACACTAACTCAAAACCAGTTTTAAGTCATAACTATTTTGTTCCTCAATGTGCCCCTTTTTGTATTAAATATAAATGTGGTGGAAATTGTTAAATAAATTGTTATCTTAATATAACTCAGTCATTATAAATTCATTAAGATCATAATGAAAAACAATTGTGGATTCCAAAAATTCTTGTATATAACATTTCCATATCCAAACAAGTTTGGGTTTAGAAAAACTAATTGTTTATTTTCAGGAAAACAAGATGTGTACCAACAACAAGAAAATTTGGTAAATGGATAGTGGTTGTTCTCGACACATTACTGGAAAAAAAATTTACATCGAAAATATTACTGAAATAAAATTTGTATACGTTACCTTAAGAGACAATTCACAAGGAATTATTTTTGTAATAGGTAATGTATTTTTTCTGGGTAAAAATTAAATTTCAAATGTTAGTTTGTAAAAGGTCTTTAGAACATCCTCATAAGAATATTTCAATTATGTGAGGAAATAATAATTTTGAATTTTAGGAATGATAAGTGTTTAGTTCTCAATTCCAAGAATGAATTCATTCTATCTTCCCATAGGAATTAGAATTCATTCACTATTAACTTATAAGACCACAGGAGCCCATAATTACTGTGATTATGTGCAATTGAAGACCATTCATGGTTATGAAATAGACGCTAAGGACATTTTATCCTAAGTCGCTTTTGTAAACATTCAAATAAAAGACTTATTAATGATCTACCAGATATTAGTTATGATTTTTAAATGATTTTTTATTATTGTCAATATGGAAGGAAATATAAAATTAGATTTAAATTAATCAATGAAGATTCAACTACTAATGAATTAAATCTAGTGCTGATGGATATTTTCATTCATACACACACTGGAATAATTAGATGAAAATACTGTGTATTTGATTTAGTTGAATTATACATAATATTTACATGGGTCAAATTTATAGCAAAGAAATATTAATCCTTATTCAATTTTAAAAAATTCTAATCCCAAGATAAAAATGAGAAAAACCTTCCACTGATAAATATACATAGTGATCATGGTGGTGAATTTCAAAATCCAAATTTTGAAACATTTTTTACTAAGTAAGGTATTACTCACAAATTTTTAACTCCAATAACCCCTTCAAAAAATGGTGTTTCTGAGAAAATTAATCATATAAATCATGAAATGATAAGACCCATGTTGATCGAATACTCAATTGCTAAGAATTTCATGCTTGATATGTTATTACTATATGTTAATCTATAAATTTTGTTTTAACTAGATATTTTTTTAATAAAAGACCTTTTGAATTATGGACTGGATGAACACTTAAAGATTCATACTTTAAAATATTTGGATGCAATGATTTCATATTGAATAAAAAATTTAATTGAATTTAATTCTCACCCAAATCTGATGAAGGAATCTTTCTAGGCTATTCCACAACATCTAATACATATAGAGTTTTTAACAAAAACTCCTGTGTTGTTGAAGAAAAACAGAATGTTAAATTTGATGAAACTGACCCCTTTGTTTTTAAAAAATCCTTACCAACCTCAACAGATGTATTTTCAAAAACTAATTTCCAACCAAATATTGATAAATATATAGATAAGGGTAATACTCAAGGAAATGGTTTTGGAATATCTAACCATATGACATTCAATATTATGTTGATGAAATGGATTTTCAAAACCTAAATCAGTGGTTTCATAAAAATCATCCTAGTGATATTGTAATTGGTGATATAAATCAACATATAAGGACCACAAATTCCTAAAGAAATTAAATATAACATCTTTATTTTATCTCTCTATTTGAACCTAAAAATATATGTGAGGATTTAGGTTATGACGATTGGATTAAATCTATGCAAGAGAAACAAAAAAAATTTGAAGGGATTCAAGTCAATACTTTGGTTGAAAGACAGAAATAAACAACTTAATTGGCATAAATGAAGATAAATGTTGTCTAATAGTAGTTGGAATGTGTTTTATTTACTTCAAAATTATATTGAAAAACCATATACTAGTAGGAGTGTCTATGAAAGGGATGTAGGTTCGCACATTGAGAATGAACCTTATAATATCCATGTTCATTATATTTTTTATTCTATATATTTTATGAGTATTATTTAAAATATGAAATGGTAATTAAAATTAATAGGTTTAAGGGTTTATGTTTCTTAATGTCACGAAGGTTACAAAAACTGAAAAATTGATTCAACCCCCACCCCTTCATATCATTATTCTATCCATTAGAAAATAAATTGATATTTTCAAGAAGGCTTTTTTATCGTTATCCTGGATAAAATCAATTTTTTCAGTAGTTGAGGAACTCCTAAATTTTATGGAAAACATTATAATGGATGAAAAAATAGGATAATTCCTTATATCATATCTATTTTTAGGGTTTTTTTATGCTACTATAATTGGTATTCTACCTATTAGGAAAGATGGTCCTATAAAGATTGTTGATAAGAAAAATATTTCAGTTGATGGTAAATATAAAAATGTTATTCTAATTTCTACGTGAAAAAATATTTTTATAAAGGTGATGGGTCTGAAAACATCAAAGTGTATATGGAAAAATTAGGAAATTAATTTAAAAGGGAATAATGTAGTTAATGAAGAAAAACTAAAAAACTAGTTTAGTATGTTTGAAGATATAATAATTAAGAATGAAGATAAAAATAATGAATACTTCATAAGGGTAAATGATTTTTTTCTACACTATTGTATTTTGAGATGTTCTGTAAGATTTAACAATAGTGATGAAACATATGAGAAACATTCTGTACAGGATTGATTCTAATATTCTCTCATTAGAATATAAATATGATTTTTCACTTGGTGAATTTCATAACATTCTTGATTTTAATGATATTATAATAGCTCCAATTATCTAAACGAATATAAAATATGAAATATATTTTGAGAATATGAGAAACATGTAAATTTAATATATTGAAGATGTTGATACATATGACTACAGGGATAAATATGTTGAAGATTTGAATGAAAAAATCATGTCTCATTTCTCCACGAACTATCACAGAGGAAGATGAATGTATAGTGGTAAACATCATACCAAATGTTTTGATTGTGGTCGAATAGATAACTTTTATATTACTTTAAAAAAAGGCTACAGAATAATATCAAGATGATACTAATGAAAAAAAACATTGGATGATGTGGAACAAATGTTCTAAATTAAAAAATTCATCCAAAAAACAAAAGTATAATTTTTTGGGAATATGAAAAGTATGTTTAGTATGAAAACTGAATTAAACTCATGTAAAAAAAATTATTAAAAATATGAATTACTAGAAAAATTGGGAATTTTCATTGGAAAAGTATTTAAAATGAATGAATCCTAAAATAGTGAAGAAAATGTTATTGAAGATTCATACAATGAATATCATCTTATAACATAACTTGTTACACGCCTTGAAAAAAAATTCTCACTCATTGAAGAAATAATAATTATAAATATATTTATTTTAAACATTATTGATGGTGAAAATATATTTCAATAATGAAGAAGAAAAAATCTCGGTTATCTTACGTTACAAATATATCATTGTTGAAAAGAGACATATGGTTTAAGAAATCAATAAGATTTTGTAATATGAGTTAGAAGAAGGTAAAAATATTCAATCAAAACTCCTTAAGTAAGAAATTACCATGTGTAAAATAAATTAGAACATCAAAAAATTCATAAAAGTAAAATGTAACACATATAAACAAGATGATGAATTTCAAATCAATAATATGTTAAAATCCTCCCCATCTAAAAATAATGTTCCATTGGATTTTTTTATCATTTCAAATGATAAGAAAAGTGTTTATAATGTTTTGTTGGAGAAAATATGTCAGAAAACTATAGCACCATTAAAATTTGTAATCTATCTTAGAAGGAAAGGTGGTCTACACCTAGAGTATGTTAGATAATAATAAAGTTATTTGCCGCAAAAAAGTTTCGATGAATAATGATATTAATTTAATTGAAGATAATGATTGGTTTTTAGTGTTATGGAATCTATTGGAACAAATAATTTAATTATTATCATAACATTTTACTTCCTAGATGAAGGATTGAATAGATAAAATTATATTGTGAGAAAATAAATAGTATCTTTACTATATTATAATAAGAATAAAATGAAACATCTCATGATGTGGTAAAAATTTCTAAAAATAATAAATTTTGAATGTAATGTTTGTTGAATATTTGATCAGGCTAGTGATCATAAATAATTTCTTATGAAACTCTTTCCAGAAAATTTCTATTTTGGTAGAAAAGAACAAGAAACTATATAGAATAAAGATTATGGTTGTGGTTTTTTATTGGTATATATTTTACATAAATGAAAAGGAACATACCATCAATAATTGATTGTGGTTTTAAATAACACATGGAATGTAATATAAAAATATAGGAACATATAAACAATTTTAATAATGGTGAAATTACTATTGGGAAAGATATTTCTTGAAATATTAGAGGATTCATAACAGGTGATATTCAAATAGAAAAGTTTCAATATAAATATGTTTTACTATTTATGGACTTAAACATAAATTTCATTATGTATAACATATTTTTGATAATGGGAAATTTGTTATTTTTAGAAAAAAATATTATATCATCAGAAGTATGAAAGACTGATAAGTAATTCAAAGTATAATGAATTAGTAGGAATCTTATTCAAAATTGATAATAGAACATCTCCTTTTGGTTATGTTCTGATGGTAAAAATAATTTATGGCCCCCGATATATGACCATAATGGGATCAAAAATATGAAAAAACAATAGAATGATGATTTTATATGAAACATGATAGAATTGAAAATAAGAGAAGAATATGTGTGTGTTACATTTAATATTAGAATGATTACTACTGAAATTCATAAGATGGTTGAGATTTTAACCATCAGAACACTAGAAATAATTCCTTCTGATTTATGTGGGCCAATGAGACATCAATCCACCCGAATAGATTTTTAATTTTAGATTTTGTTGATTATTTCACATGAATAACCAATGTCATATTTATAAAACAAAATATATAGATTTTAAAAATGTTCAGATTCTTCAAAAGAGAGTCTGAGAAATAGATGCGGGTTTACATAATGATTTTGAGAACAAATAGTGGTTTAGAAATCGAATTAAATACTTTTGAAACATATATGAGAAATAATGCAATCAAACATGTCTATATTCATCCATATATCCAATAATCAAATAGATAAGCATAATAAAAGAATATAATTATAGGGGAAATGAGAAGAAGCAATTTTTTAGAATATAATCATTCATTGTTATATGGGGGAAAATATTTTAGTATAGTTGTAAATGTTTAGAATATATATTTATTGATTTAAGAATAAAATATGAAACCCAATGAAATTTTTTATATAATATACTTTATTTAAATACATTAATAAATTTCAATGTCCATGTTTTCTAAAAATAAATCCATATCATAGAGCATTAGTTAAAAAATGAAGAGGGAATATTTAGGGGCAATGCACTCAATATAAGAAGTTACAAATGTTAAAACAAATTTTCACAAAATGTGGTGGATTCATATGATTTGAATTTTTTTTACAATAGAAAAGAGTTGTTGAGAATGTAGAGAATGAGAAACTAAATATTTCTTGCAAAATAGATAATGATATAAAATACAATTATCATGATTATAAAAAATTTCATGATGAGGAATGTGGGGCTATAAAATAATCAATGAAATTTAATACTTTAAAAATGATTTTTAAGTCAAAAAATCATTGGCAATGAGATAGATCCATTTCAGAATAAAATAACATTGAGATTAAAGAACCATACTACACTCATCCCACCATAAAAGCTAGATTCAATTTCAGAATCTATTCATCAAAATGAATGGCCAGATGTTATGAAGGAAGAATTAGATTCGATTGAGAAAAATAAAACATGGGAACTTTTACAAAAAAAATTAAAAATATTATTGGATCCAAATTGGTTTATACAGAAAAGTTGAATGAACTTGGAGGAGTTTTAATAAAACAGTCAAGGTTTTTTAAAAGTTAGAATAGTAACAATCTGTTTTCATATGAAGAAATTATATAACTTTTGCGGAATATAAAAAACATTATAAAAATAGTCTCTCAAATACCATATTAGTTTGGTACCATTGGAAACATGGAATAAAAATCTTCCAGCTCCATGAATGATCATCCTTGTTTCACACAAAGATCTCCCCCTTAGTAATTCTAATTAATAATATTACTTCCTAACCTAGGGAATGGAAACAAAATAAAGGGGTGAGTTCAAATGACCAGTAATGTTAAATAAAGGAAATGTGTATGCATATCATGAATATATGGGTATAATAATGTGATCATGATCATTAGAAGATCATACCATACATATCAAATATCATAACCATGAATCATGGAATAAATATTTTTAGTTCATAAGACATGAATTGTAAGGGAATAAAGATCATAATACATGAAATCATTATAGAGGAATAAGACATGGAATAATGGTATAAACATATATATTTCATATAGTGGACATCTACATGAATAAAAAACTGCATGCATAAAGTTCAGAAAATGAAATTATGCACCATCATAGACTTATGAACATGTTACCTGGTCCATGCATAATGATGTGAACATGAAATTAGGTTCACAAATATCATTATGAACATGAAATCAGATTCACACATAACATTGTGACCATAAAATAGGGCTCACTAAAAACATTGTGAACATGTAACCAGGTTCACGTATAAACATATGAAAATGAAACCTGGTATATGCATAAAATTGTGAACATTTAATATTGTTAATTCGCAACATCTATGATAATGATTCATCCATATTTACCCAATACATTGGAGGTATATATATCTCCCACCAACCACATAATAAAATCATACATACATGATCCACAGAACAATCACCATATTCTGACCTATAAAAAGAGATGGGTTTATAAACATCAAATCGTAAACAATGAAATGAAATAGATATCATTAACATTTCATAACATCATAATAATTAGAAAATAAATATGTGTTGCAACCATTTCATCAATGAATATCCCATGAAAAGTAGCGGGATTAAAAAGTTATATAACCCATGAAAGAGAAACGAGTTTTATAAACATATATCCGATAAAAGTGAATTGGTTTTAATAAAAAAAATTCATCAAAGCATAAACCATTAATGATAGGATAGTAATGAAACATTTGGATCTTTTCCTTGAATAGAATGAGTAATATTAACAGATGTCATCATAAATTTAAAATAATGTGGAAAGATATTTTGAACACATTTTAGTAGGAAAATAACACATCTTCATTGAAAATGTATTTTTAAACCATAAAAAAATGTACATACATTTTTTTAAATATAATTGAAAGATGATAAATAAAAATTTTAAAACGTCATGGTAAAAAACGTCTTTGAGAATGTATAAATATATATAAAAATATTTTTGAAATACATTTCTTTGAAAATACTTTTCAAACATATAAATGTGTTGTGAAATTCATTTAAAACCAATTTTACTTGACAACATATAAAGGATATTAAGAGATGTTGAAAACCTTTTCATTAAAAATTAATTTTAAAAACATTTTAATAAAAATGATCATTTTGAACATGTAGAAGAATTATTATAGAAATGATGACGGGTAAATTTCTACATGTCATATGAGGTAAGAAGAACATTCCTTTTTTATTATAAAAGTTAGAAAAATGACATGCATAGAAAGAGACAAGAAGATTACATTGAAATAATTGATAAAAAAGAATGAAAAAAATTATTTTAATGATTATTCAAGAGTAGTAGAATATTCTTAGATACCATTTTTAGAATACCAATTTTTCAAGGAACACAGAGTTCTGACCGAAGATAGGGTAAATTAAAGATTTCTTAAAAACACTTTCCTACCTATTTATTGTAGAAAATAGTATAAAAATGGTACCAATACATTAATAAATTAAAAATAACCATAATATAAGAATATGAATTAATTTTATTGAGATATGGATAAAAAGGGTTAATTAAAGGAAGCATAGACATAAACAATCTTGAAAAGCAATGAGGTTGTTTCAGTAAACTCTTTAAACTTGGTAACTTTAAAGCATACCCCTTGTGTAATTAAATTAAATTAAATGAATCATAAAATATAATGTAAATAATTAGATTAGTTATATAACATTTAAAAGGTATTATATTTACCTAATCAAAAAAATATAGGTGAATAACATGACATGTATCTCAAAGAAGAAAAATTTAGACAAAATTATTTTATCTATTTGGTAAATTTTGAAACATAAATCACTTGATATAAATTTCATAAAATGTATATGTAAATACCCTATACATTAGGTATAAAAATAATATAATACATCTCTGTTTAGTATATACACCACTCAAAAGGAATGGGTGGTTAATAATGCATGTATCTCACGAAAATAAAAAGTGAGATTTAATCCCATTACCTTGTGTCATGAATATCGTTGTATTCATACAAAACGCTAGTATAATAAAAATAATATTGTTATATATATATATATATATATATAATGACCATATTATTATATATAATAACATATATGTTTTTCTTATGACCATATATTACCCATTTGTTAACGATTTCATGTTAAGGTTATGCTTCTGGTAATATTATCTTTGTTTTTCACATGTGTCTTAATTTGTTATATATATTTCCTTATACTTGAATCACGATTTCCAAATTTTAATCCACGAAATAAATATAATTCATATTGATTATATCAATATTATAATAATAAATAATCTATATAATTATAAATTCAACACACCATTCAAGGAGACGATATTCAATATGTACGCATGAATGATATTTCCATTTTTATTATCATATTTAAAGAAATAAAGACATAAAATAAATGTATAAATGTATATATTATAATTAAATTATTATTATTATTTAACATATATCATATAAGTTCACTTAAAAAATTCTTAATACATTCCATTTATCATGTGAACGAATCAGATCGCTTGCATGGGGTGGTAGTGCACACCTCCTCAAACAAAATTATCACATTTACATCAAATTGAAAGTAAAATTATATGTGTGAAAAATGATATAATAAGATTTATGAAATAATAAAAATAATATGTAACATATATCTTTATATTTTCCATCATAATTCCTAACATGATAGGATGTAGCGAAAAAATGAACAATCATCGTTTAGTAAGGTGGTATTTCACCAAACACGTAAACAAAAAGTTCGTTACCTATTAGATGGATGTGTGTAACTGTAGGATAAAACCATAGAATAAAAAATCCTAGTATATTTATTATACTGAATTTGTTATCAAATTATAGAATAATAATAATTAATATTATATATAATGAAAATAAAAGTACGGTTCTTGGTAGTGGGTGCTTCCACTTAATCGGGTAACTCCTTTTGGTTTGTACCCAATGGATTCTTTGGATGAATTTCTATCCAAAAGTATGCGTAAAGGTATTTGTGAGGGAATTTTGGTATCTATTTGGGAAGATATTTTTCCAGCCATAGTACTTTATAGGTTTGAGGAAGTGGGGGTGGAGGATTCCTTTTTATATTGGAGGTGGACTTGCAATCTTGTAAATATTTGAATAAATAATTCAAAAACTATTTTATTAATTGTATGTGGATCCAATAACTGTCCAATTTCTATCCAAGTAATTATAGGGTCTACATATAGCTATTAATTTTTTTTAATTAATTTATAGTTCATTTGGGAATATATTTTTAAGCCTTATTCCTTAGTTAAGCATTACATTACCTCAATTAATGTAATTAATTTTAATTACATTCACAAATAATTTTGGTAAAAAATTAAATTATGTTATTATAAATTAGAAAATTACTCATATTCCAAATATTTAATACATTTTTTAAAATTAAAATCACAAAAGTGGCATAAATTAATTTAAATTTAATTCCTTAGTCAGGTCGACATTGAGGGTTTCTAAATTTAAAATGTTCAAAAGTTTCCTATGTTTTTATATTAAATTTTAATGTGACATTATTTACAATGACTTAAATTTTATTAAATGATAAAAATATTATCTAATTAAAATTTTAATCCATTTTAATATCTAACTTAAAATTGTAAATATATTATATGAAAAATCAGTTTGGAACAAAAATTCATAATTTTAACTGTTCATTGAAAAATAAAACCTTATAGAAAAAGAACATAAATTTACCCAACCTAAATATTATGATTATATTTTAATGTTAATGTTTAATTAGAAATATTAAATATATAATACTTCTAAAAAATGAATTTATAATGGTTTCAAAATCAAAAGGTGCAGAACTAAATTTATAAAAATATAGTTTTTTGCATAAATTTTGGATTGTTCGTATCTTATGTCTAAAAAACATTTATGAATAAAAAAATATTTTATTGAATTTTTAACATATATATCAAATTAATATAACTCATTAATTGTTATAAATTTAATTTTATGGATAAAAATAAATTTTGACCATAAAAATTATACTATTTTTTTTATATTTAATCAATTTTAATAATAATTTCTAATTAATTGCTATCCTATGAGTTCATAATATATTTCTGTATATAATATAGTTTCATAAATTAATTAATAGTACTCATAACCACTAATTTAACTCTTGTGATAGATTTTATTATATTAAATAATTATATTTTAATAATATATTTTTGTTCGGTAAAACTCATTATTGTGTGTTACACATGACATCCAGGAAATTAATTATTGCAAGTAGAGGAAGCTAAACTCAATGTTTCATCCCAGGCCACTAAAACTACACCCTCAAACCATGATACATCTTTGAAGTTCCTAGATTCAATAAAAAATGAGAGACATTTATCTCACAAAGTATTAGATCATGTTTTAAAACCAGAAAAAATAACATTACACAAAACTATATATAGTTACAACCATCCTCTAACCATCCCTCCAAAGAATCACCATTTCCAACAATATCACACATCACCACTTCCTCTGAGTGTCCCCACTAAGATTCCTCCACCTACTATATTATAGAACATTGTATTGTGATCTGAAACCAAAAACCTCTACCACCATCCGCTCTTACATCTATGTGAAAGGCTTTCATCCCTAATATTACTCTCCTAGAATTCATAGATTCTCAAACAACATCCTTATAAAAAATTCATCTCAAACAATCATTTGCATCATTTTCCATTATTTAGGTATAGGATATCTCAAAATCATAGTCTTAAAGAATCTCCACCCACCTCAATTATCATAGATTTGAATCACGGTGTAGAAATATTTACCTAAAACTCTTTTTATTTTTGAATAAAAAAATGTGCTCTCCAATGTGATAATGCTACAATGAGTACAACAAAAACACAATAACTACTAGTGCTAGATCGTGGGTGGAGTAGGTATGCCCATGAGAACATAACTTCCTGAAATCAGAAGAGATCACTGCTCACGGCTACCTTAGAGTGCATCCAAATCCCGGATGGGAAGTATCTCAAAAACACCTCAAACAAAAGTCCATATGTTGGAAAAGAGAGCACTTGAGCACTAACAATGTTCCCCTTATTATAACCAATCACTTCCAGCCACTGATTTCTCCACAACAAAATCATGTTATTTCCCATTGAAAGATGTTAATGGGGATGAATCTTAAGAGGAATTTGGTATAAACCAATGATAATAGCCTAATATACAATGCAATCTAAGAACCTATACCCCTTTCTAGGTTGATTCCCTTGAAAACACTGTTCCAACAATCATTATGTATACTATAACACCCTACTGGTACAATACAAACCGAATTATGTTCCCTACCTATGACCAAAACTTACACTTGGAATTTATTTTATATAGATTCTAGTGTCGAAGAACATGAATGATAGTTATGAGATGCTTGGATCCTCTTCCAACATCATATAGGAAAATATTCCATCGATGAATAGGACGAAGAACTAGTCCATGAACTCACAAAAAAGGATTTCATAAGTCCCATGGATACAACTATTGAATTAGTAACACTGAATGGCATGGATACAAAATCTATGTTCCCATACCTCCATATGAAGTCAATCGTTGGGATATCTACCTCTATCACCCTTAAATAGTGTTATCTAGACTACAACTCCATCTTAGGAAACCAACTCTCCCCTCTCAATTGGTTAAATTATATTGTATTTGCAGAAGAGGGTAATGATTCTTAACTATCACTTAACTCAACCTCTGATAGTCTGTAAACAACCTCAGTCTACCATTTTCCTTTTGCGAACAAAAATGGAGCACCCCAAGAAGACACACTGAGATAGATAAAACCCTTCGACATTAGATCATATATCTGAATCCATAACTCCCACAAATCAGAGGGTTCCATCCAATAAGGATAAATCAAAATCAGATAATCATCAGGCTACAAATAAAACCTGAAATAAATGTCACATTGAGTGGGTAGAATCATAACCTCTTCATGGAAATGATTTAGGAAGTCCCCAAAGACCCATGGAACCTCGTCAATCTTATTGTAATCTGATTCCACTAAAAACTCACCCAATAAGGAATGATGGGGCTCCCCATGCTAACTACCCACCTATAAACCCCTCTCTCTAATGAAAATCATACCTTGTCCATCCACATCTAAAAACACAAATCTCCTCCAGAAGTCTTTGATAACATCAAGTATGGAATACTTATTTTTGATGATTAGTATGACAATGTATGGTTTCATATATAACAAGAAGATATCCCCATGGGACTGATGTGGTCCGATCAACAGTCGGCACCCCCAACACACATCAAAGAAGCTGGTCTAACATCTGATTGGTGTACTCAACACCAGGGTCAAGGGAAGACACTATAATAATAGTCTCTGAGAATGGTATAGATAAGGTTAAACAAGGGGGTGTGACTATACATATTCATAAAATCACACAAAAGTGTACTAAATATACTAATAATACATCTCATGATCTTTGGACTCACTAGAACTGTTGGCTCTATTATTTTCAACTGAGAATTCCCATATTATATAGATATCAATTAATAAACACCTCCATAAACATGCCCATATTGTGGGCCTTGAACATGATAAACATCCTCAAGTTATCCTATACATGTAATGTCTCCCCTCATCGGAGCAAAATCTTACCACCCCTGCTGCTGAAATGGTCTCACTGGGAAATGTTGCTGAGGCTGGCAATAGACCTATACACCTCCACAGAACTGAGCTGTGGGAACCACTGGGAAATGACTCTATAAATGTCCATTAAACACAAAACAAAAAAAACTAGATAGAATATCCTAGGAAAAGAACAAAAACCACTAAAAATAGGAGTCCAGAAACGAAGCTGCGAAGGTCGACTCTATTTTGGTCGAAACCTCAATGGTCTTGGCACATGAAAACATCCTCTAACAATTATTCCACTCAAATAAATAAATTGGAACCCATCTCATGGTAGACCTACACATGATTATATCCTCTCGATCACATCATCCTTTTTCTAAACCACTATAATCATTGGAAACATAAAAGGAGTAATAACAAACTTAATAGAAATACATAGTGCCTCCTCAAGACATGTCACATGAGACTACTCGTCTAGAAAGAGATATGGGGGAAACATATAAGATCTTTGAACTTTATCCCAATCTATCACACTATGAAACTCTCTAACAAAATTGATATTAACTCCAACCTCTTCTCATCCATCATGGTTGATGAAAGGAACTCTTCTCGGAACTCCTTCTGGAATTCCACCCACAAAATGGCTCCCTCCTTCCACATCCCCAAACACAGCGACCACCACTGAAACACTACTCCTCGCATCGGAATGGCCTCCAAAGGTTCCCATTATCAAGTTAGTGCCCAAATAAATCTAAAGTAGAACTCAATATTTTTTTCAACCATCTCTATGTCTCCATATCTGAAACACAATCATCGTACTTTCCCAAAGTGTTCTGCAAGAATGAACCAAACATCCTCTTCCACTAGTCATCTGGTTGAGCCAAATAAAATATATAGTGATCAATCAAAATAGATTATTGATTCCTTACTACCTAAGCTACATGTATATGATGTCCATGAGAAATAGCATAAAGAAAAACTAATATTTCCTAATCCTGAGTAGTATATAATTTTATCAATGTTTATTTTGATTAATTTTAATTAATTTCCCTTTTTAACACCCCTTAAACAACCCAATTCAAACAAGAACGTCATTAATTATGATGCATGTACCATTCATAGGTCATTAACCAATAATAAGGTCTGTCTTATTTGGACATTCAATATGCTCAGAGTCCATGAATTGGATCATGGGGGACCCTAAAATCACATTTCTTAAAAAGTATCCCTGGTCTATGACATGCACCCAGGTCAATGAGAGCTGTTGTAAGACCATCCCATGAAATAATCCTAATTCTTAACTCCAAAATCAATCCTATCACTTGACCATCAACCTCTGATAAAAATCTTTCATGACCCTGTCCCTCCAGAGATACCCCTACTGGGTTGGAAATGAAGAAAATGATATAATGACCCCCTAAGTCCCACCTTGTAGTAGGCCTCAGGTTGGCGACTAGAACCAATGGTGTATGAATTTTACAATAGGGGATACATTATTATTTTAGGAAAAAATAAATATCAGGAGATAAGATGAGTAATAAACATTGAAAATACATGACATAATATAATAATAAATCCAAAATCAATGCCACATTAATGTGTAAAATATGACCGCTACAATATAAAAATATATAATGTAAATACCAAATGTAAAGATAATCAGTGAGAAACAACTATCATGATTTGAGCTAGAAAGATCCAGCGGGATCTACGATATCCTCTTCAAAACCAAAAAATTGTTTTAGATACATAATACATGTATAATCAATATGAAAACCAAAGTCTCTCACATAAATGTGAATGAATTATACTAATTACCCTATGAGAAAACAACAAAAACATTCAACACCTAAGTAGATATACTAATTACTCCATCCTCCCCAAAGAACTCTCTCTATCTAATGAAAACAATGTAATATAATATAAATAAAATTTATGATATGGTATAATGTAAAACATTACCAATGGTATTCCACTCTTTCCCAAATTTGAATTTTATAATGCCCCCATCCTTGTGTACACCACAACACATTCCGCCCGTACACTCCTGTGCCAAATAACCACAACGCATCCTATCTAAACACACCTGGGCCTCACCACACATCAAACCCATACACACTTGGGCCTCACAAAAAATCACTTATCATCTTGCAGACACCTGGGAAAGCACCCCAAAACTCATCCTGAAGACACCAGGGAAAGCACACCACCTCACACGCAAACACCTATGCCATTACATATCCCCCAAAAACAAATAGGCTATCACAACCACCATATAAGAATAAATAATACCTCAATACATCCTATACTATTCCATAATATCCTCTCTTAAATGAGAGAGTGGAAAAGAGGGAGTACCCAACCATTTGTAATCCTGACTAAATGTTAGGAAATACACCCCCCCCCCCCCCCACACTGTGGCAATGGTGGTGTTGGGAACATAATGCTCAACCAAGGTGGGATGTGAATAGAAATAAAAAGGAAAGTGCATTTATATATATAAATAATACAAACCATTTAATCCAATAATATGGGTTTCTAAAAAAACTGCCCTACTCACAACACAATCAATTTTTCTTCCACCTCTATATGAACAATAGCACACAACAAGCAACAAACCCCATTTCACATTTCCAACTAATTTATTTATACATTTCAATTTAATTAAACAAACTAACCCAAACCCTTAAAAAATTAATAAATAATTATTTATTCATTCCATCACTCCCCAAAAAACTATCAAGCATGAAACATATTTTACACTATATTAACATTGATTGTAAATTAACACACTTCACATTAAAGACACATCACACAACAACCTCTAGATACATGGTGATGATTTCATCATGTTATCAGTGGATAATTACCTATACCAATAAATATTGTCCTTGTTAAAAGTCATACATCCCAAAAAACCATACCAACCAAAATAAAACACCCAACTCACAACCAAATCCAGAAACATAACATATCACAACTAGTTTCACAGCCCTTCTACTTTATCCCACCATGCCAGGATTTCCATATCAATAGAAACAACCCTATATGCATAACCATACCCATAACAACATCACCATACCAAATAAATAAAAACATGTTCCTATTTAACAAATCATCCCTTTTTTAATTCAACTTTTTAATTTTTGGGATATCCCATAAACAGTATGTTCTTGAAGAAACCACTTATAAGCCAAATATACATGGTTATCCATTTCGTAATTATGTAATTGTTCAATGAAAAGTAAAAAAAATCATTCTAGAAGACATTTTGTGTGCAAATAGGGTCCCCCAATAGCCATTATCATATGTGGGTAGTCGGCCCTTACATATCAAAATTTCAACAAACCAATAAAACAGAAACATGCATCAATTTTACCGACCCCTATATATTGATCTCAAATAGATTCAATTATAATTATTTAATATTAATAATACGTATTCACAATGGAAAAAAACCATATACACACCTTGTATGATGAAAAATTAAGAAATATGAAATAAAAAATACTTTTATGAAAAGGTGATTGGCACATCATAGCTCAAACAAAACAGGGGCGCGCATGCAGCTGGAAAAGGTCAATGGAAAAACAAACTAAAATTCACATCCTAACAACATGACTCATGTGGGATGAAGAACTATGAGAATCCCATATCAAGAGAAACCAAGAAACAAGAATCAAGGGAGGAGGTATCTCTACAATTGGATGATCTAAACAAAGTAATAGGTTTAGATAAATATTTTATTTTAAAATAATGGTGGATCTGATCAATACCATGGGTTTTGACCAAACAAAATCCCCTGGACACTTAGAATTTTAAAGATAAGATTTATGGGATTTGAATAAGTCTAAAATCATTTCAAATAAGAAAAAAATCATTTTATTTCAAAGAATATATCAAAAGGAAAAACTAGAAGATGTTGGAGTCATTGTACACGATTCACTGTTAGATGAGGCACCACTTAAGGGGGAACCACAGACAAGACACCATTAGGTTAGGAACAATTCATTGAGGCACCATTTCTGATCAATAGTTTGGAAAGGAACCACTCGTAGAGGAACCAAAAAACAAAAATACTACAATGTAAGTGAGTCACCATGAGGTGAGACACTGTTGAGGCACAGCTGGATGAGAGACCTCTAGTGAGCCACTTCCAGTTAGTGACTACCACCATGACACCACCATTGAGTGATGACCTACGATCCACTACCTACAATGCACCACCAGTGAGTGACCACTAGTGAGACACCAATAGTGAGCGATAACAAGTGTGAGCCACCTCTAGGGTGATCCACCACTGGAAAAAATGGAAAACATGGAATTTTTTAAAGTGTTGAAATGAGTCACCTTGACCTTCCAAAACTCCTCAAACACAAGATTCCCACAAAGTAAGGAATCATAGAGGTCCTGAAAATTATATTTCGGTTTTTGAAAAAAAATTCTACAAAAAAAATGGGGATCATATTGAATAGAAATAGATGAAGAGTATCAGACTAAGGATCACCAGTGACAAAAGTTTCAGCAATATAATTTTTTCATTAGATACTCCATCAGTTTAAGTTCTATAAATGTGGAGTTGATGATTCATCAGACATTGTGTTGGTTAGAATGTAGGAATGTTCACAAAGAGGTTGAATAGAGACAGTGATTTCAGGAGCCAGAAAGTTCTTTACATTTAACTATAATCCATCTTATTCTTTTTCATTTTCAATTCTCAAATATCATATGTCTTTTATAAAACTGATGATACCACCCTTGTGAATAAGTGTTGGAGAATTGGTCCATCAAAATGTAATGAGATTTTTATGGAATAAAAGAAGGTTATTAAGGTATTATAAGTCATAATACATTCATATGAAAGTAACAAAATTATCTTCTTATCATAGAGTTGTCATAAATAATGATAAAGTATCATGATAAAAGTCTTTGATAAATGGAGGATTTTGAAGTTGTATTAATAGTTTATATCAACTTTAGAATCCTGGTCATGGATGGTTATATCCAGAAGTATGTGACACAAAATGAATTTATTTAAGTCTTAGTAATTTTTATAAATATTCAAGAGTTTCTGACAGATTTCTCTATCAGATATCGAATGTTAGAGTAAGTAGAGATTTATCCATATGAAATATATGATTTCTTCAAGATAAATGATTCTATTGAGGTTTTTTCACATGTGAAAATGTAAAATACTGAAGTTAATTTTGATACTGATCCACTGGATTAGGAATAATATTTTATCCAACAGATTTTGTCTCCATACTATAAATACATCTGAATAAGTGCTTAAAGAAAACTAATTGGTATGAAATGATGTTATCATAATGTGAGGATCATCAAGATGAGAAAACTATTATAATGAGGAAGTGTTTGAGAATTTGAGAAGTGATTGAGTTTTCACTTTTATATAAATTATTTAAATATTTGAACCATGTTTATGGAATATTTAGGTTATTTAGTTAATTTATTGGATAATGAAAACATACTGATATTCCATCAGATACATAAATTTTATTAGATGTTGTTTTCTAAATAAATTTATTTAGAATGAGGTGAGAATGCTTCATGATAATGATCAAAGGTTGTTCCATCGGACTGAAGAAAGGATAAGAAGTATAAGAAGTCTTGTACTGGATAAGACTCTAGGATATTCTTGATGGTGTGTAAATAGTTTAATTTGTGAAATATGAAATAAAACAATTCAATTATATTAGAGTTTTGATATTTAGATAGCAAGTAATCTATTCTAGTTTCCAACAATTTACATTATTATATGACTATAAATAGATTCACAATTCATTTATATTATATATTATTTCACATGGGATAAAAATGAAGATAACTATAGAATTAATTTTAAGTTATATTTTTAGATCGTGACCTTATAAAAGGACAAAAAATATGAATGATTTTTTTCTAGACCGAGTAAGATCAGACTGAGAAATTGAGAAATGATTGAGTAATGATGATTTATAATGGGTTCATTATACTGAGAACTTCAGACTAAATTTATTTGGGTGTGTCAATCAGACCTAGACTTATTAGACTGAGAGAATCTGACTCAGCCACATCATTATATGGGTTTTGGATAGATCATGTGTGGTGAAGATTTATCGAAATCAGTATAATTTTTTTGGATATTTTTTGGAAATAAATAATTATAAACTGGATGGAGTCAATATAATTATATGTATCTGGAGATAGAATGTGTATAAAGGTAGTTGTGAAATGTTATATTCCCATCTCCATTATATTTAATTTTCATAAACCCAAAGGAGTGTCTATGGAAGGTATTTAGGTTCTCACATTGTGGAAAATCCTTGAAAATCTATGTTTCTTTACATTCATTCTTATTTTCAGGATTTATATTTACCAAAATAATATAAAGTAAATAAAATTAAATTCATGCATGGGTTAGGTATTTAAAATATTTTTAACTTTTGAAAAGTGAACAACATATTTATCCCTCCTCTCAATTGATATTAGATCCATTGGAACTTTAGTGGAAGTACTGGAGGTGGAACTGGTGGATAATGCACCACCACCTCTATGTTATGTTCATTGCCTCCTACCCAGAGTATGTCTCGAGGATTTCATAGTGGTAGAGATATAAAGAATCCAAAATCACATCTAAAAAATGATACCAAATAAGACAAGGTTACTGATTGAAACAAAACTAATAGGAACTGTTTACTAACCAACATCCCACATCAGAGGTCAGGGTGTTAGGAAGTGATCAAGTTTATATTTTTAGGGTTTCATATATAAGGATTTTCAATTTAAATTTAAGAAGGAAAAAGTCATTAAATTGCACCAGGAATTCTGATTTATAAGAAAACATTTTACTTATTATTCAAAATTTACATATTAATTTTAAAATTGAGATTAAACATAATGAAAGGATTAATTATAAGTATTTTTATTTTTATTTTATAAAGGAATATAATATTTCTAAATCAAAATTAATTCCCATTTAAATCCAACTAAATCCCATATATTTTTTCTCACAATATAATGGGTAAAATACGATTTATAGATTTAATGAATTACCATTTTCCATTTATAAAGGAACATATAAATTATAAATTGAAATTGGTAGTCACATAATCTTATCCAACATCCTCCTAATGTGACTAGGGTTATATTTCTTACATGGAAAAAAATTAGCAATTTAAGACTCCTCCATTAATATATATTGTAAAACCCAATTAATATAATTCATATATTTTTAAAACCCAATTTTTGTTTAATGTTTAAGTCATTAGTGTCAACATCACAACCAAGGTAAACTCAATAATCGCAGGAAACACATACAATTCATGTAATAATATGAACATATATGGAATGTAATATATATGGAATATACATACCTAGGTTCTTATTATGATTAATGTAACAATATTCATTTCCATATATGTTCAAGTGAAAAAATACATAATGAATAAAAAATTCAAAAAATCATTTTAATCAATAAACAGTAATTGTATATGAACATTAATATGAGAATTATTGAATAAAATATTCATATTATAAGGAAACTGAGTGTTTAACTATAATGTGAGTAAGATACTAAAAGGAATATTATATAAAAAATGTACCACTTACTCTTTGCCTCCGATCTATATTCCAAATCAGTATGAAAAGAATATGACTTCCTCTGATTACGCATTTTAAATTCATGAACGCAGATCACTCAAAAGAAGCTACAACCGATTGGACACATTTCCTCATGTTCCCCTCCCCATATTATATGGTCTAATGAATTGTAGAAAGGTACAATGGTGTACTAGTGAAAAGTCTATAATCTTATGTTATATAGGAGAACAATATAGAAATTTATAGATAAACAATGGAAGTGTAAAAATTTTGAATATGTATAAGGATACAAATCAAACATTAGCATTAAATAAATATTTCATAAACACAAAATAAAATTGTATCATAAAAATTGATATAATTGCACGCATCTACAAAAAATATAAAAATAATTACATGTTATGAAAAATATAGTATAATCAATGATTTATAAATAAATCAAAAATGGGAAAAACAATTAAACCATCACATGCATTACCCATTAATCTGTTAACATGCTCTTATAATAAAGAAATCATCCAATTTTTGCAATGATGGATGCTTTAATTTTCCACACCTATGATAATATAATCATCACGGGGACCAATGGTGGCCCAGATAAAGTGTGATATAAATCTCATTAGGCCACTACAAATAGTGTCCCCACAATCCAGTCTGTTAATATAAACTGAAATTGTATGATGGTATTTATTAATGTAATAAATTGAAAAAATGAATATTGGAAAACTTTTTAGCCAATATTATAAAGTTCCATGAATATGTGATAATTTAAATAATTAGGATTTTTTATAATATAAATATCATGTGTAAAATGTATCACAAATTTTTTATATGAAAATAATAATAGGGATTAATTATCTAAACATGGAATACATGGCCTTATGGGTCAAGCCAAATCATAGTTGTAACTCATTCAGTCTGACTATAAGGTATCTCTATATAACCATGGGGTACACCAAAGGAATTCTAATGTAATATATTATAACTCAATCTATAAATCGCATCCATTGTAATAATGAGCTATTAATGATGTGGCCAAAGATTATAAACTCATGTCCTAAGTTGAATCTGTGAATCAAATACAAGGTATTCTAATATCCAAAAAAGCGGATAGTGAATAACCACAAAAATTATGAGGAATTCAAATAATAATACAAATACCAACTTCTATGGTGGTTAAATCATATAAAAATCAACTCAATTAACCAGAATGGAATCCTTTGATGGATCATGGAATTCACCTTTGAATCTATGGTGGTCCCAATTATGACCATTACAATAAAGTTGAAAAAGTTATAAATATAGAAGGAACCATACAAAAATTTCAAATATACATATATATATGTCCATATGGGCCATGTAATATGAATTCCAAAAATTAATTATTACGTACATTTTATTACATATAATCATAAATGAAAATGTAAAATAAAAAATTGAAACCAATTATCAATTAAATTATTTTTTAAAGGTCGTGTAATATTCATATATATATATATATATTCCATTTAACAATTTAATGTTTCATTTTTTTGGTATCGAACACTTACATCATCAAAGGTCATGTAGTGATCACCAAAACAGTTTCTTATATAAATACAAAAAATAAAGACTATGTAGTGAAGATTATACCTATAGTAATCCATTATGACAATCAAAGGTAGATTTAGATGTTCGACGAATAATTTATTGATGAAACTAGGTTGGGAGGAATGAAGAGCTTCAACATCAGAATATATAAGATCCTGTTCATTAAGAATACTAAATAAATAAAGAAGTTCAGTTTATAAAAATGTATGATCAAATTTTAATTTTTACCTTTCATTAAAGGGTGTGTATTTCGGCATCATGTTTGTCCAAAACACACACTAAACAAGGATCACTTATTTTCTAAGGGAATGGAGAGTTTATGTGCACTATTTAGGAAAACATATTTCAACCATTTATTTTTCCATTGTTATTTTCGTAAGGTATCATGCATAGTTGTGTGGACACGATCACATAGTCTGAGAAAACCATGTGTCAATATTACTTAAACTCAAAACACCTCATAGTTTGATCAAATTTTTCTCACTGGGATCCATGGTTTTTACTAACTATGTGTTCTAGTTGTTTCTTCAAGTAGTCGAGGATTCAAGTTATGAACAAGCCATAAAAACCCAATTTCCCATTATCAATTTATTAAGAACATTGATTAAAATAAAACCATATAATTAAAATAAAAATAAAAGGATCCATACCTCAATGAAATACCATGTTCTTTCAGAATAAATCTCATAGAGGGTCATATTACCTCAATAATGGGAGGTCATTTTACCAATAACTTTAAAAAATTTCTAAAATTAAAATTAAAATATATTTAAATGAATAATAGGATATGGATCTTCAATCCCCTTATAGCACTTAAATATTGAAAGAAGATAATTATTAGGAAATAATTTAATATTATCAATGTTTTTAATGATCAAAAAAATAAATCCATATCCTGAAAATAAATTATTGATTTAAAACCCTTACCTTAATTCGTGATATCCAAAAAAGTTCTTGAATCACTAGAATAAAAGAACTACCATAATAATATATTTGTGAACCATGATTATTTATATTTATATTTTATAAAAATATTATATAATTGTTATCTACATCTATATTATCATGTAATACTTAATTTCTATTATCACGTGTGAGAAAACTTGATAGTTTTATAGTAGCTTAGTAATGTCATCTTTTTTCTACATTATTCTCTTAAATATAATCATTAAAATATGATACACTATACCAAAATTTATCATTTATAATTATTTATAATTTTTCACTTTCATTATATGTTTCTATTGGTGATGATTCATAAAAATTAATATAATGAATATCATGATTCAATAATTTTTAACAAATCATTTTTTCTAATATAAATAATAATTTTAATGACATTTTTACCATTATTGAACCAAAATAATATAATTATTTTATTATTTATATAATATAGTATCACTAATTGAGTTCTTAATGAAATCCTTAGTAATATCATATAATATTATTCTGGATTATATCTAGACCGAACCAAATATTAACATACAGTAAATAATGGATGATTATAACTTTAAAATTGACTTATTTTTAGATAATATAATTCTTAAAAAATAATATTTATATAATTCACATATTTATAAATAGTTGAATAAAATTTATATATTTTTACATTAATAATATAATTATATGAAAAAATAGACACATTTCTTCGTGGAGGTGGTTTTTCATACAATCCATAGTTTACATTTACATTTAATATATAATTAATGTAAAGGGTGGTGGGTAATAATTTTTCTCATCAATATTATAACATATATATAAAAATTACTTCTATTCCTCAATTTCATTATTTAAAATGTGAATATTATCAGTGGTGAAAAACGATACTTCTTTTTGGAGACGGTATTTTTAAAAATTCTTAAATGAATATTATGTTTTTCATAATAGGAAATGGGACGGTTATTTAATTTTAAATCCATTATAATAATAAAATATTGTATTCAAATGATATTAAATTAAATTTATATGAATTTAAAAAAATTTGTGGAATGAAACCTTGAAATGAAATGTTGTTGGGAATAAAAAGTACGCATGTTTATGACTTCAGATTTCACTTAGAATAATCCATGAAAATATGAGGCTTAAATAAATATATTTTAATAAAAGTATAAAGACATTTAAATACAATTTAAATGGAAATAAAATAAAAAAAAATTATTTGGAAATAAAATTCTTTGAGATTTCTCAAGGGGTGATGAGATCCCTATTAACGAATGGTGAGAATGAATTTTTTGTTTATTAAAACTTTTATTATAAAGTTTCGAAGGACTAGAAATAGAATCTAGAACCATGTATTTAAAATAATAGATTTGGGAAAGTGATAAGGTCCCTAATATCTTAACAATTCCTTTTCAATCATGTTTTTTAGACATTTAGTTATATATATTTCTCTTTTATATATTTGGTTTAAAAAATATAAATAATTTCTAATAAAGTAATTTTTTTAATATATAAAAAATGTCCCTAATTAGATACATATTATGGACTATTTATAAATAACAAATTTATGTATTTTTTAAAATCATTAGTTTTATTACAAATTAATTTAAACAAGATCACATGTAATATAAGAAAACCTTTTTTTGATAATGTGTGTTTATAAGAATAAAATTTAACTGACCGATAAAATTATCAAAGTATTTTATTTCAATAATTTATGTTGGTTGATTAATATACTGATAAAAATTTTATTTCAATAAATTTAACCATTCTTTTTAAAAAATTAATATTAAAATAATAAAATAAAAATATATTTTATTGGAAAGTATTTTTTCTATTATTAAAAATATATTTTCTACATTCAAAAATGTATCTTCAATGATATATATTTACATAATAAGAAATATTTGATCTTGATAAATTTTTAATATTTTTTAATGTTACACGTACGTTTTTTTCATAATTGATTTTTTTTATTAAAATTTATATTTTATTTATAAAAGTAAAAATAATATATTTCATAAATATATAAAAAATCAACATAACAAAATATTTATATTTAATGATCATAATAAACTTAATATTATAAAATTTAAATTCTAAAATTTATAATTTTTTATTTGTCATGAAAAATAAAAATAAAAATTAATACATCTTTTATTGAAAATTTATGTCTTTAAATGTTATCTATTTTTAATATTATTTAACATAAATTTATAATTAAAATAATTTTAATATATTATTTCAAATATTTTTAAATAATATGGAATAAAAATAATCAAATAATGGTGGTATATATTATTTATTATTTTTTAAAACAATAATTAGATATAAAATAATTTTACCATATGAATTTTGTATTCTCAAAAAATTTGAAATTTGAATTTATTATTATCTTTATTCTACTAGAGTTTTAATTCCCATAAATTTTTTTAATAATGATTGTATAATATATCGCAACAAGTTTCGGTTTGGTGTTCAATGTCGATAATACTATTTAACATAGTATAATAAATATATATCATTAGAAACCTAAGGGTGTTAAATTCATCACCCTTAAATAAATTTCATCCTCATAGTTTTAATTATAACCTAATTTTTAAAATATTTTTGGTATCTAAATTGTACCTAACCTTACATTAATTTTGTTTGATAAATATCATCATCAAAATCATATGAAAACATATCATTTTCAATAGAGTAGGTTTATCCCCAATACTGGGGTTTTCACCAACCATTTGATTATGGAGTATATAGGTATTTGGTATTATGACCAAAATTGTTAAATTTTATTCCAAATGATTATTAAAATTACCATATAATTGATACACTATACTAGGTTGATAAGATATTTCATTCCCATTTTATAATTAATTGTGCCATTTAACATGGAGGATAATTGTAAAACATTAAATACATTTATGGTTAGACGATATGTTTTTAAATTTTTGTTTTCCAAAATTATTAAATATTTTTTAAAATATTTAAATATGTTATTATTGATAATTAAATAATTAGGGTGGTCATTTGATGTTTTTAATATGAATTATTATTGCAATGTTATGGGTTGAAGATGTATCAAATACGTCTCTCATTTTTCTTTAGTGGATGATCAATGTGACATATTCTATTTTATTTTTTAGACCCATATTTCTTCTTGTGATTGAATCGTATATATCTTTTTATCTTATCATAAGAGTTTTATAACATGTATTATTTCTATAAGTAGTTGAATTTGAGAAATAAATGAGAAAATTACTATACTCCTTACTATTTGGCAACTAAAGTGTGGGTGGTCCATTACATGGAATCCTATTTATAATTTTTTTTCTTATCATCCATTTCATGCCCATTTGGAAATAATCAAATTAATTGATACCATTTTTACATCTGAATCCCATTTAATACCTTTAATGAAATTTTCTTGGTAGATCCTCCAAAAATTTTGGCGTGAAGGTAGCATGTTTCTATTCAATTTATTTGACTTTTCTTTTGTGTTTCCAATAAAATCGTCTATCTTTTTTCTCTGTAGAATAATTAGTGTCTCCTACATCAATTTACACATCATGTGTACATAGGGATACCTCTTGAAATATAGTAAATAAACATATAACCAATTTCATTCTGTGTATTTTTTACCAAATACTAAATAATAAATCAATCATACATCTGGTTGCAAAAAGAAAAAATGAGTTATTCATTGATAGTATTGTGATGTTATCCACTTAAATAAAAATGGATTGTTCTCCCCTTGGTTTAAAAATTATATATTTTTCCACATTTACATATAATGAATTTATAGAAAATACCTAATAAAATATATATTAATAAACTCCTCTTATTCCATATATTATACACATATTTTACCATAGAATCCATACTAAGAGACTAAAACTATTTATAAAGTCCATAAAAATAATAAATTTTTTGAAAAACTATCTAATTTTATGGGAACCGGAGAATATAAAATATCATTTAAGTCAAATTTACCACAACTCAGTATATAATGGATTACAATTGCAACTAAAAGAGGGTGTATGATTCCTCATGAATGTCTCAATGTTGTGACTCTCTATCATTGGTGTTTTCAATAACTCAAAAAAAATATGTTTTTAAATATATATTGAAATGACGGGATAATCTTTACAAATATTTTTTTATCCTATCCATATACACAATTGGTTTCTCATTTGATTAATTTCCATATTATCTATCACCCAATTTTTTAAATCATTTCATCCAAGTTCCTACCATTACCATTATAAAATTACAATTTTGAATATGTATAATATAGTTAGTAACATTTCATATAAATAAAATGTATTCATATAAGGGGGGTTTCATTTATGATATGAATATGATATCCTATATATCTATATGTTTCAATATTTATTATCAATGGTTAGTTTTATAATTTAATTTTTATATTTTAAAATGATTCACTGTGGGTCATTAAGATAATGAGAATCATAACATGTATAAATTATTTTGGTTTCAAAAAAGGAGTAATATTAAGCTTCTTCATCATGAACTAAGATAAATTTAAGATATTAATAAATATTCCATATTCTGTTTTTCTACACCAACATATATCTGTTCTAGATGAAATATCAACATATTTAATCATTTAGATTATTTTTTGTAGAAAACCACAAAAATATACAGTTCCAAAATATCATGATAGTATCCAATACATAAATATACACACCAGAAAATCCAATTTTATTTTACTAATAATTTATAATATATTCTGAAACAAAACAAAAACCTCAATCGATATCATCTGAAGATATCATAGATGAATTGAAAAAATATTTAAATATTTTAAATTAATAATAATTTCATAAAATAAATAATTTTACAAACTAATGATACTATTATTTATTGTCATGGATGAATACATACATAAACAATATATTTTACAATAGTAAGTAACATTTACTCATATCCACTCAAATATAAACCCCCTTCTAAATAACTGACTTGTAATACTGACCATTTCTCTAAAGGAAAGTGTATATAATAAAGGGTTGGGAAAAGATTCATAGTATGGGAAACATAAGATATAACTAGTGAGGATCAACTGTGAGAGAATGATAATTATATGGTTATGAAACTATAATAAATATCCATGAATATAACATTAGAAAGACATAACCATATTTCACATGGAGAAAAATACATGTAAAATTTAAACATAAATATGTTTAACGAGACATATATATAGAAACAAATTACAATATTAATCATAACATAGTTTATATTTAAAAATAATTCATTTTTCGTAGTTTATCGTGATTTAGTTACATGTTTCTAGTGATTAATCAAAAATTAATAACCTATTCCCCCTCGTATATAATTCATCACAACTTGATTTGAATTATCTCATGAAATATAATGTTTAAATTAATTCATTTTTATTTTATATATTTCATAAAAATTTCTTAATGAAATACCATGAATTTGTGTTCTATATGATATTAATTGTTAATAAAATAAGTAATATCGATGGAATAAAATTGGTTTCATTCATTCAATTATTATGAACACATGGAATGAGGAATGTGTTTTACATAATTTGTAAATTGTAAATAAAATATACCTCAAGTATATAAGTGGATTATACCCACAAATCATTTATCCCGCAATATATATTATAAAGACATGTTGAATTTTATTGGTAAAAATATATTTAATTGAAAATAAATCCCTTAGAATTATATATGAATTGATTGAGAAATTGTAAAGGATGGCTGATTAATGTCTATTATTCTAATATGGATCTCATAAATAGGAATTTACTGTAACATTTAATACCTATTATTGGTATTATCAATTCTATAAAATGAAAATACAAAATTTTAGAAATCCATAATCTTTATTAAATATGAATAAAAAAGCCTTAAAAAGATATATAGTTAACAAAATGGTGATGTGAAGTAAGAATGATTACTATTACTTTTTAAATATAATATTCTAATAAGGATCTCTTGAAGAAACAACCATGTTCTAAAATGAAAATAGATATAATTAGAAAAAATACATGTGAAAATTTAACATCAATAATATATCCATAAAATCCTAAAAACTTATATCCAAATAAATTTTGGGTTGATGATAAATCATTTTATTTTGAAACAAGATTATTTTATTTCAAAATACCATTGTTGAAAATCTATATCATAAAAATATTTACCGAACATAATTTTAAAATGTGGATAAATGAAATATGACGTTCACAAGAGAAAAATTAAAAATTGGTATTTAAATATAGAGATGTAAATTAGTGGTAAAAGAAACTATTAACTTGGTGGGATTCCATTTTAATGGATAATGTGAAATATTCTCATCAATAAAATTACTTTTATAGTGAGAAATTCATCATCGAGGATTATTTTCTCAAAATAGTCCGTTTTCCCAAAGAAGAAGATATATACCTAGAAATAAAATTAGAGTGATGGAACAACTAATATTAGATGAAAATAAATCATGATTACGGATTCAAACTCAATGTATGGAATTTAGATTATAAAAAAATCATGACTATAGACTCGCCTGAATAGAAATCCATTTAACGAAATAGCATTAATGGATCCTCTAACTCGATGTATTACATAAATGTTGTAAAATAAATTCAGTATGATGTAATAAAACATTAACTACGATGTCATGGTGCAAAATAATCAATTATACATATGAAATTATATTTGGATAAATAACAAAAAACAATAATCATGACTCCCACTAAATCATTATAAATCTGTAATAAAAAAAAGTTAAATAACATAATAACGTATTTGAAATTAAAATTTACATATAAAATTTTTTGATAATTTTTATTTAGAATTATTCAAAAATTATATATTAGTTTTTATTTTTATATTTTTTTTATCAATCAGAAATATTTTTTTTTGTTTTTAAATAACATTATAATAGTGGTTGTTTTCTTCATTATAATCCGATTTATTATTATTCACATACCATAAATTTTTCATGAATTCATTCTTCATAATTATTTATAATGTAATATTTCCATCCAATGAGTTTTTTAATGATCCATTATGATTAAATTGGTGAATGATAATTTTAAAAGATATTTAATTAACTAATATTGGTATCATATTAAATGAGTCAAATATTATTAATACAATTGTATAAAAAATCATATAAATATTTATTTATTTATAAATATCTTATTTTTAATTATATTCACCAATTAATCCCTAGAATTATATAATTACATTATTCATGTTGGTAGTTACACTGAGAGAAATATGAACATACCATAATTAATATATTTTAATGATTGTCAATTTGGTTTTATTTATAATTACATAATTATTATTTATATGTATAATGTTATTATTTATATAATTTCATGATTTTAAATTATATTTGTTTAGTATTAAAATTAATAATAATGGAAGTATATGAAAAATATTATATGATACTTTGTGGAGGAATTGTTCAGCACAAAACATAGTTGATTTTTTCATTTCTCAATCAATGAGAGGGAAAGAAGTTGAATTATGATTTTAAACTTCAATATAATAACTATATAATGTGACACCTATTTTATCCTTAATTTAACCATTATAATCAGTGAAGGGAAACAGTTATGAAAAACTCACATCATAACTTCGTAGAGACTGTAGTCCATACAATGAATGAACGACAGTTTTTTTCTTAACAGAAAATGGAAATCGAGATTAATAACTTTTCTAATATAATATATAAATAATGTATGAAAAATATTTATTTCATAATATATTAAATAGAAAAGAAGTTTTTCCAATGTTAATATGAAAAGGAAATATGTTATGAGAAAGGTACTACTATTGAGTTCTACGGATTTCCCACAGAAGAAAACATAAAAATGGAGGCCTCAAACTAACATTTTTTTTATTTTGGGCACAAAAAAATATAATAGGATTATGAATGATATAAAATGAGTAGTGTTTATATTGTAACATTATTCATTGTTTGGTCTTTATTTGGTTCTCAGAGGTCCCTTTTATAAGTTGTGTGAATTACAATTTTGAAAATATAATTAATTATAATATAATATGGTTATATGAAAAACGTGACTTATTGATATTAATTTGAACAATAATAGATAGAGGATTTGGATATGGATTTTAATTCATCAAAATTTCTTTTTTATAAATTTTATTCATGTTTGAAGCCTTTTTTCCTTATGATTTTTTTTTTATCGCTTTTTTGTTTTACTATGGTATGAAATTTTTACCGTAGTTACATTAAATTTACAAAAATGATATGGCCCTTATTATATAATTTTATAATACTGATTCCAAATCTAAAACCCATTTAATATGATCTAATTTATTTTCATATGACAATTTTATTTCACTATTATAATATATAATTCATAAAAACCTCATTCTTAGAAGATGTGAATTTTTTGGATCAAAACATATGTCTATGATAAAATAATCATTTTAATTGATTTACATGATACACTTTGTTTTATTTTATGAAAAACCAAATTTTTCTATCGATAAATAACTGTAAAATAATTATTATTCCGAATTAATATTAAAATAAACTACTGTAAATATTATATTTTATTAGAATTTATTTTTTATTAATAAAAATTAATTTTCTAATTTAATAACAGTATTTAAATATGTATATATTTAGCCATTAATAATTTTTTATAATGAAATTTTTTAAACGTCATTATGTAACCCATAATTCTTAATACATGAAAAAATCTACGCTTTTAATATATAATTTACTTTTCAGTATTCACATTAAAATAAACTGTTATAGAAATATTTCAATAATTCAACTTAGGTAAATATTTATCTGTTTGATTAAAAATAAATAAATTTTAGAAAATTAAAATTTAAAAAATTCAAAATATATATTTTATATTAATATACAAAATATAATGAACATTTTATTTTATTAAGAATTAATGATTTTATTAACTATTTCTTCTTAATATTATTTATAATAATTTTTTTATTAAAATAATTTATATACATTAGTTCTTTTTTTTAATCTTATATTTTCATCAAAAAAATTAATGTTTTTATTGAATTTATTACCAATTTTTATTTTTATTTGAAATAAAAATATTAATCCATATTAATTATTTAACCTATTTTTTTAAAAGTTAATTAATTTTAATATAATTAAATACTAGATAAATTATTCTTTATAAAATTTTGTAATAGTTTTCCTCAAACATTTAACAGATCATTTTGGTTTTTCATTATTCATATAGAAAACATTAAAACATAGTATTATTTAAAATATATATTAAAAAATATCAAAGGATTAGAGATATTTTTTATTTAATGCCACATGATATTATCTAATTATTTCATTGGATTTGATGTTCTTAAATATTGGTACTATATAATTAAATTCTATTTCAAGAACTAACTATACCATGCTCATTTCTATTTTTGTATGAATTACCGAATAAAGATTTTTCTATGTGATTCCATGTATGAAATAAGGAATAGTGAAACTAAATATTCAGTAACCATGGATCAAGTAATTATTAAAATTTGTGTTACCCCTTACTTATAATTGTGGGAATCATTTATTAAAATTGATGGAATAACCACCTGGTATGGGGAAGGATTCAGTTTTACTTAATTTAAAATTCAATACTAGAATAAAAAGAAAAATATAGAAATTCCAAATAATAAGGGAATCAAACCATTGCATCTATTTAGGGATACCCTTATTATATTATTTTTCTTTAATATCAGGAAATACATTAAGGATCACTTGACTCACTGAAAATATAGACAACCACATATTCATAATATTTTCTACATTAGCTTCAATAATTTTTATCTATAATTTTATTCTAATTAATAATTTATCCTCTACCACAACCCTTTCACATTATATTATGTCATGTTTCAATTGGAAATTAAAATTAAAATTACATCACTAACTTATTTCAACTCCTCTTTCAAACTCATGCTTTGGATCATAAATCAAATTATTGTGATCATCCAATTTGAACTTAGCAGTTATTATGAACATAAATAGAGACCTTACTAATTAGATGAATAATTGTTAACATTATCACTTAAAATATCTGAAATTTAATTTCTATTTCATTTTCTATGTAATTATTAAATAAAAAATCATTTTTTGATACCTCCAAAAAACTATCATGCTAAATTGTGATGTGGTCAAGGAGAAACATCATGGAGGTCAAGAAATATCTAGATTCACTGAAATCTAGTAATATCAACCCTCATAAATTGATAGATTGTTTTATAATATTCATTTACCCATTCACTCGACTATGAGATGGAAAAAAAACAACTGTGCGGTTGTCCAAAATTTTTTAACTCCCTCGAAATATTTTAAAACAATATTTTTTTGTGGAAAAGATATTGTGACATGGGGTTGAAAAAATATCTAATGAAAAATAAATTCAAATGAATCCTCTCATTGGAGTGGTGTTATCACTATAGTTTTTCTATATTCTATACTCATGTACATGACATATCATAAGGGGTTGTTGTGTGGTGGTCACCAAAATTATAGAACCAAAAACATTATTCATTCTGAACTCTCTGGTAAAAAACTTAACTAAACTATGGATAACATTAGTTGAATTATATTCTATATAATTAGAACATTATATGTGTTTTATTCTATCATAATGTGGTGTAGTCCAAGATATTATGGATTTGAATCCTATTCTACATCATCTCTATGTCTCCTCCAATTATTTTTTTCGTCCAGAAATCCATTCATGATATATAAACAATAAGAACAGTTTACATGGAATCATATTATTTAAAAACATTTAGTATGATTTATGTATGTAAAAAATATACAGAAAAATTAACCGTTTTTATAACCCATCCTAGTGGGGCCCATTGCATGACTACCCCAAACATTCCTCTAATAGTTCAGTGGCTGATGACTAGAACCGAGTAAGAATATCCCTAAAATGTGGGGAATTAATCTAAATTACAAGTACACACACACATCTCCAACAATAAAAATGTTGAAATTTAAAATAACTAAAGGATTTATGAATATATATAAGATTCTACAACATATTATGAATGAGAAAGAACTATAATGTAAACAGTGCAAAAAACAAGACCACTACAAACAGTATGCAACCATTAGTCCAACACAATTGATAATGTTACTGGGAATGATATTTGAAAACTTCTGAAACACACCTTAGAAATTTCAGTCTCACCAAGAACCATCTGGTCCGGGTCTACCAAGGAACCCATCAAAAGATCGATCGACTTCACATGACATGACAAATGCTAAAAGACCCATGTAGGGTTGAGTATAAAAATACAATACAAAAACCCAAAACCAAAAACCAAAAAAAAGGAAATTAAGGTCAACTATATATAGGTATTTTTCTATAGAACATATGACAAGGATATCCAGGTAGTGGCAAGTGATACACTACACCATCAGGAATTCATAACCAACTGTTGTCCATAGGATTCCATTTGATGCGTTATCATTTTAGGATAACTCATTCCTTGAGACATTACATCATTGGATACACTCAATGAATAGGTCAAGCTAATTTTTTATTTACCTATATTGAACACATTATTAAAGGAATAATATGATACATATATAGGTGATCACTTCCAAAACCATTTGGGGATACCACAATCTGAATCAGGATTAACCCACTATGTAGGGGATCACAAACAATTGATTACAGAAACACTATGGATGTGCCCCCTAGATAGAGGATCAATTCCCTACTCATGGATATTATGATGATATGCCAAATTAAACTATGGGTGATATAGAATCACACTATTGTCTCAAACAGGTATACCATAACTCTATATGTGACTCGACCTCTTAAGGGGATTATTATGAGGTGATGTAAATGTAATGAAATATTGAACCATCAATGAAATGACTAAAATAATGCTCTCAGCATATACTGTTCCAAACTAAAAATCCAACACCAGTCTAAAAATATCATTCTCTATGTTAGGGTATCATCACTTCATATTTCTCATTGACTTGAATTTTAGTTTAGGAGTTATCATCTTGTGAACAAAGTGGACCACACACCTACCTACGTCAACAAACATAACTTCGTGGTAGGTCCCAAAACCATTGTGATTTCCCACTATGGTAGGTCCCCCAAATGCTAGGATGATGAACCCATGTTCTAAAATTATGTTAGACTGTTGTGGTTATTGAACCCATGGTAGCTCAACCTATAGTGGCCCCACGATCGACCGTTGTAGATCACCATAGGGTTTAGACATAAGAAGGCTCCTCCCAGGTCACCCTAGATCTGACTTGTGTCCGATCGGGGTTTTTCCTTACCCACTAGAAAGACCCGAACCACCAACCCGTACTGGCTCGTCTTCTTGACTCAGGCCTCCTGGATCGACCCACTCTATGTCACCACCGCCTTTCCACATCCATTGTTGGCACCGCTCCACATCTTCTGATTACACTGCTGCATCCTCCACCAATTACAAGTCCACCTCCTTCATTCCCAAATGTAATTGGCTCCACCAGCCACATGCACTCTACAACTATGTGTTTCCTTCGGTAGTCAGTAATCACCACCACACCAATACTCCCTTTCACAATCAACTGTTCCTCCTCAGATTCATGAAAATCAAAACAAGTCTAGATTTAAGAACCTTGGTTACTTATCACCATACATCTAGTATCTATAGTCAATTCAGCTCAAATCTGGGTATCCAATCAAGTTCAGAACCACCCATTATCATAGATCTGGAAATCATGGGGTTCATATAGAGAATAACGTGAAGAATAGAGAGAGTAAATCACAATTAAATTTAAAGGGATGATCCTAGAACAATTTTAATGTTGATCATGGTTCATTGCCATTAGAATGATTTAATAAAATTAAAAAAAACCCAGAATAAACTTGTCACGACCCGCCCTCGGGGTCCGTGCCGTGACTACCCCAAGCCCGCCTTCCATAGGCCAGGGGCTGGCGACTAGCACCAAGGCGTAATTCCCGGTAAAAGGGAAGGCATTGCCTTTGAAAAGTAAACACACACCACAGAGTAAACAAGCGGAAAGTAAACACTAAGCAAACAGAGTACGACTGAAAGTGCGGAAAAGTAAATGGGCCAGAATACAAACCCAAACTGAAAGTAAAGTACAACTCGAAAAGGGAAAAACAGCAACTGAAAAGTAAAGCCGCTACTCCGAGCTGTCCACTGGAAATCCCACCTGAAGGGTGGGTACAGATAGCTCTTCTGCTCCACGGGTCCCGCCGTCCGCTCCGAGCACGTCCCGCCCAGTGGTCCACCTCCGGGTACCGTCCCGCTCTGCAAGCCTCAGCTAAGGTCAACGCTGTCCGTCGTCTGCAACCAACACAATGAAGTGCGGGCAAAGCCCGTGCAGGGGTGAGTATAAGCTACTCAGTAGGGACCCCGAGACCCCTGAAGGTCTCTCAAATCCACAAAGGATAAACCACGAAGAAAAGTACAATCACGAAGTAACAACCGACACTGCTTAGGTATATGCCCATACATATACCTAAGTCATCAATTCAAATACGCTCCAACCTCCGAGCCCAAGTACAACTCAGTCCACGCAGGAAAGTATACGTATTCCACATAGGAAAGCAAAATATAATCCACACAGGATTGCACAACACAATCCACACAGGAAAACAACAGGATTCAGCTCACACAGGTATACTTCTTCAAGGACGATAAAGATGATCACTGATCCATCTAAGTCGTCGGACCCACGAAGGATCGATAGGTAACTAACCCCCGCAGAAGACCCACACAGGATCGGGCTCACACAGAACCTGTAGGCGCTGGCTCACACAGAACCGCTGAGCGCAAGGACCCACACAGGATCGGGCTCCCACAGAACCTGTAGCACTGATCCACGTAGGATCGCTGAGTGCTGTAGTCGTCGTCGTCGAATCCACACAGGATCTCTGTACTGTCGTCGTCAAATCCACACAGGATCTCTGTACTGTCGTCGTCAAATCCACACAGGATCTCTGTACTGTCGTCGTCGCAGTCACAGTAGCAGTCGTAGCAGTAGAACAGTCGCAGCCAGCACTAGGGTTTCCGCACACAGCAAGCTCGTACGGAGGGTCCGCTCCACGAGCCGAGAGGCTGATACATCAACTGTCACGAAGACCGAAGTTGATGTATCCAAATGTTCCGTATCGTCAACAGGAACTCAACGCAACAGACGGCGCGTCGATCGGACGCCTGGTCTGAGAGTTATTGGCATTTTCGTCTCCGGGGCCCGGTTGGTTTTTAAGGCAAAACCAACCCGACCGTACTCCACCTGCGTCCAAACCTCGGGCGGAGTATGCCAAAAGATCCGTCTCACTAAGAGGAACATTACGCGACTGACGGCACGTCAATCGGACGTCCGTAGCTCAAGATATGAGTGTTTCCGCTCCGAAGGCCCGGTTGGTTTCGTGAACGAACCAACCCGGCCGAACTCAAAGTAACCCGAAACCTTGAGTGCGATATACCGAAACGACCGTCTCGATCCAAGGATCGCGTTGCCGCAGACGGTTCGTCATTCGGAGGTCCGAGGCTCAAGTTATGATCCAAGAACCGAATCTGGTCCGAAACGGGGGGTCCGGGTCCGGGCCGACCCGGCCCGACCCCCCCCCCCCCCCCCCTCTGGACGGCGCGGCGGCCGGCGGCGGCGGACGGCGGCGGCGGACGGCGGCGGCGGCTGGCCGCGTGGCGGCGGCGGCGGCGGCGGCTGGCCGCGTGGCGGCGGCGGGCCGCGGGGCGGCGGCGGCGGCTGGCCGCGTGGCGGCGGCGGGAGGCACGCGGGGCTAAGCCCCGCGTTTCACAAGCGGCACGGCTAAAAGCCGTGCCTTGCAATAAAAACGGCCCCCGCAGATGGGGGCCGGCTGGACAAAAACCGGGGGGGCTTTGCCCCCCCCCCCCTCCTTTAATGAACCGCCCCCCTCATTAAGAGGGGGGTCTTGAAGGACCGGCCGGGGGTTTAATCCCCCGGTTTTTATGACATCCGGCCGGCCCGCTGCCCGGCCGGTTTTTACCAACGGGACCGGAATTTCCGGTCCCGCCCTCGACTTCCGACGCCGGCGGCACGGCCGCCGATCTTTCCTTCCGCCGCGGCCCGGAACCGGCCGCGGTCTCCTCGTCTCACCGCGGCCCGGAACCGGCCGCGGTGTTCGTCGTCCGGCGCGGTGCGACGGCACCGCGCCCCTTTCGCCGTGCCATGAACCCTCCCAACGCGGCGCGACGGCGTCGCGTTCTTGAAATCTCTCCTCGGCGAAGCGCGACGGTGTTGCGGAAAATTATAAGCATGTTCATCCGCGTGGTGCGACGGCACCACGCCTCTTGCTTCCATCCGCATGAATAAAACGAGAACTAAGGAGGGGGGGTTCGGCCGTGTTCATGCGGTCCGACCCCCCTCACGTTAATTAATAACATAACTAAAGAATATCCAAAAGCCTCACATTTAGTCATGCTAAAATCCATGATTCAAGAATGGAATAAAAATAATCAATAAATAACATCCCCTACCTCTGGTTTGAGATTCAAAGAATCTTCTACGTTCCGCGGAAGACGGCGTCGCGGAAGTCGGGCGTCGCGGTCGTCGTTCGTCAAATCCGTTGACGAAGAGTTACGTCCGATGCGACACGTTGTTGGCGGATCTTCGTTTGCCGACGAAGAAGGCCCGAGGAGGATGCGGCGTTCCCTCTTGTTGACACCGAGGACGAAGAAGAGAGGCGTCGTTCTTCGTCGGAGTTTGAGCGTTCTTCATCAAGATGAACGTTCTTCGTCAAGATGAAGAAGATGGAGGAGGAGCTCTCAAATGAAATCCACACAAGTTGGCTAACAAAATAAAATAAGGTCTCTCCTTATTTTATTTACCAAGCCTAGGAATTCAAAACTTCAAAATTCAAACATAACACTTAATTAATTAACATGTCATGTGTAATTAATTTGATGTTAAGTTTACAAACAATTAAGAGGGAGAGAGAGGAGTTTAAGGGGGAAGTTGAGAGGTTTAGGTTCGTGTGGGTCCCACCACACTTAATCCTCTCAAAGTAGGTTAAGTGGGTGTGGGTCCCACTCCCAACTCCTTTTGAGAGGAGTTAACCTACAAAAGTGAAATAAAAAGAATCCACATTTTTTTATTCAACTTTTTATAATTCTTCCAAAAACTAACTTTCGTTCCACAACAAACGCAACTCCCGAAAGGGTCTCTTTAAGCGAATATCGGCGCTGCGAGTTCATCGGTGCCCTCGGATTTCAATTCCGAGCACCGGATCAAAAGTTAGGAATTCCCGCTCCTTCGTTCACTGAACGTACCCGATCCCAAACTTCGGAAATTAATTCCGGGCACTCCGGGCCTCGGAATCAGGTGCCGTCTGAAACCGCGCTCTTGTAAAATTCTAAAGAAAATTAAGAAAAAAAATTTCCTTGAATTTTACGGGTCTTTACATTACTCCCACCTCAGGGCTTTACGTCCCCGTAAAGCTACATCAAAAACTAGGGAAACAAAAAGAGGATACAGAGCACGCATCTGAGCCTCCCGCTCCTATGTGCTCTACTGGAGATTCCCGTGCCGCCATCTGTTGCGCACAAGAGGAATCGATCGTCCATGTAGGACCCGCTCCTGGATGACATGGACCTCTTTTGACGTGGCCCGGACCATCTCTGGTCCCACAAGAGCTGCAAGATTTCTTCTTTGCCGAAAAGAGAAACCTGGTCTCATCCCCTGGATGAACCACATTCTTTGCCTAAAACAGTCAATCCTAACATGGATGATACTAATCCATACCAAGGATGACGTCGTAAGGCCTCGACGCTACTACTAAGAGATCCAACCGTTACTCTCGCCTCCAAGGGTTGAGTCACACTGTCGGCATCAGTGTGTGGTAACTGGTCTCCTCCAGTAGATATCTCACAAGTGAGGGTCAAGTCAACAGCCAAAACTGGAACCTCTTAGTAACATTACGATAGAAGACAGGAACGAAAACATCACAAGGTATGCGTCTTTTATTATTGCAGCTCGTAATACAAGACGCTACACAAAAGCAACAAGGAACCAGAAGTACAAAGGATGTATCCACTAGTTCTGCTCCTGTCCATCGGCTCCCAGGGCTCCATGATCGAAGGCCTCGGCTGCCTGAAGCTGAGCTCTTCCCTGCGGTCGGGGTGGACCTCCTGGTGGTGGTGGTGGTAGAGCCTCAAAGCGTCGGCCATCACCAGCTGCTCGTCCAGCTCCTCTGCCTCGTCCGCCTCCTCCCTGCGGACCGCCACGGTCGAACCTCTGCCTCTGCCTAGGTGGTTCCTCAACCGTCTGCTGCTCCTCCGCATGGCGGGTCGGGCAGTCACGAGCCATGTGGCCTCGCCCGCCGCATGCATAGCACTGTCTTCCACTCGAAAGACTGGCTCCGCGTTGTGTGCCCTGCACTGCTGAGCCAGTGCCCTGAGGTCTGGTCTGTCTGGACCCCTGAGTCATTCGCCGACTGCCAGCTGCAGATGACTCTGCCACGTGCCGTCCTGCGGTGGGTGTCTGTGCTGGTGTAGACTCAGCAAGGAAGCTCTCGATCAGAAGAGCCCGCTCCAGTACTCCTGTCTGAGTCGGTATGTTGAGGGAGATCAGCGATGCCCTGATCTCGTGTCTCAAACCCTGCTCGAAGGTCCGGGCCCGGAAGAATGGGTCCCGTACCATGTCGGTCGAGTAGCGCGAGAGATCGGTAAATCTCGCCGAGTACTGGGCGACCGTCATGCTGCCCTGCCGCAGCTGTAGAAGCTCCTGGATACGCACCGCACGAAGGGTGGCTGGGACGAACTCCGAGCGGAAGATGCTCTCAAAGTCCGTCCAAAGAAGAGATGTCTCATTGTGCACCTGGAGCATCAAGCTCCACCATCGTCCTGCTGCTGCGTGTAGTAGGCTCGTAGCGAGGATCACCATGAGGTCTGCTGGTGTCCTCACTAGCCTAAACACTCGAACCACTGCCTCCAGCCAGTCCTCTGCTGCCTGGGAATCCGTCTCCCCGCGAAACCTGGGCGGTCGCTGGCGCTGAAACTCATGCAGTGCGCTGAGGCGACGTGCATCGTCAGCGGCTGCTGCAGGAAGCATCGGGGGATCGGCGGGTAAAGCTACTGCCGGTGCCACTGCTGACAAAGGGCCCTGCACCGAAGCCTCGTCGCTCGGTGGGCTGTCGTTTCGCTCGACTCTCGGAACCCTAGCTGGCTGCCGTCGTGGGGCCATCCTGAAAAGGAAACAGGTGCGCCACGGTTAGAACATTATACCTGGTGAGCTGGCACAAGTAATCACAAGGAAAACTTGAGACTTTCATAAAGCAGATCAGTATACCCGGTGAGCTGACACAAGTAATCACAAAGGAAACTTGAAACACACACGCAATCAATGTTTTCGTGCATTAAGTCGGAAATCAGAAGTCAGGGTCCTGGTGTACGGATACGTCGGCCGCCGCACCAACACTGGACTCCCTGGACTGATAACCACACTCAATACGCTAAACATTATTGCTTCACATAGAAAAGATCAGAGTTCGCGGTAGAACCGAACTCCTCTGATACCAATTTGTCACGACCCGCCCTCGGGGTCCGTGCCGTGACTACCCCAAGCCCGCCTTCCATAGGCCAGGGGCTGGCGACTAGCACCAAGGCGTAATTCCCGGTAAAAGGGAAGGCATTGCCTTTGAAAAGTAAACACACACCACAGAGTAAACAAGCGGAAAGTAAACACTAAGCAAACAGAGTACGACTGAAAGTGCGGAAAAGTAAATGGGCCAGAATACAAACCCAAACTGAAAGTAAAGTACAACTCGAAAAGGGAAAAACAGCAACTGAAAAGTAAAGCCGCTACTCCGAGCTGTCCACTGGAAATCCCACCTGAAGGGTGGGTACAGATAGCTCTTCTGCTCCACGGGTCCCGCCGTCCGCTCCGAGCACGTCCCGCCCAGTGGTCCACCTCCGGGTACCGTCCCGCTCTGCAAGCCTCAGCTAAGGTCAACGCTGTCCGTCGTCTGCAACCAACACAACGAAGTGCGGGCAAAGCCCGTGCAGGGGTGAGTATAAGCTACTCAGTAGGGACCCCGAGACCCCTGAAGGTCTCTCAAATCCACAAAGGATAAACCACGAAGAAAAGTACAATCACGAAGTAACAACCGACACTGCTTAGGTATATGCCCATACATATACCTAAGTCATCAATTCAAATACGCTCCAACCTCCGAGCCCAAGTACAACTCAGTCCACGCAGGAAAGTATACGTATTCCACATAGGAAAGCAAAATATAATCCACACAGGATTGCACAACACAATCCACACAGGAAAACAACAGGATTCAGCTCACACAGGTATACTTCTTCAAGGACGATAAAGATGATCACTGATCCATCTAAGTCGTCGGACCCACGAAGGATCGATAGGTAACTAACCCCCGCAGAAGACCCACACAGGATCGGGCTCACACAGAACCTGTAGGCGCTGGCTCACACAGAACCGCTGAGCGCAAGGACCCACACAGGATCGGGCTCACACAGAACCTGTAGCACTGATCCACGTAGGATCGCTGAGTGCTGTAGTCGTCGTCGTCGAATCCACACAGGATCTCTGTACTGTCGTCGTCAAATCCACACAGGATCTCTGTACTGTCGTCGTCAAATCCACACAGGATCTCTGTACTGTCGTCGTCAAATCCACACAGGATCTCTGTACTGTCGTCGTCGCAGTCACAGTAGCAGTCGTAGCAGTAGAACAGTCGCAGCCAGCACTAGGGTTTCCGCACACAGCAAGCTCGTACGGAGGGTCCGCTCCACGAGCCGAGAGGCTGATACATCAACTGTCACGAAGACCGAAGTTGATGTATCCAAAAGTTCCGTATCGTCAACAGGAACTCAACGCAACAGACGGCGCGTCGATCGGACGCCTGGTCTGAGAGTTATTGGCATTTTCGTCTCCGGGGCCCGGTTGGTTTTTAAGGCAAAACCAACCCGACCGTACTCCACCTGCGTCCAAACCTCGGGCGGAGTATGCCAAAAGATCCGTCTCACTAAGAGGAACATTACGCGACTGACGGCACGTCAATCGGACGTCCGTAGCTCAAGATATGAGTGTTTCCGCTCCGAAGGCCCGGTTGGTTTCGTGAACGAATCAACCCGGCCGAACTCAAAGTAACCCGAAACCTTGAGTGCGATATACCGAAACGACCGTCTCGATCCAAGGATCGCGTTGCCGCAGACGGTTCTTCATTCGGAGGTCCGAGGCTCAAGTTATGAGCCAAGAACCGAATCTGGTCCGAAACGGGGGGTCCGGGTCCGGGCCGACCCGGCCCGACCCCCCCCCCCCCCCTCTGGACGGCGCGGCGGCCGGCGGCGGACGGCGGCGGCGGACGGCGGCGGCGGACGGCGGCGGCGGCTGGCCGCGTGGCGGCGGCGGCGGGCCGCGGGGCGGCGGCGGCGGCGGGCCGCGTGGCGGCGGCGGGCCGCGTGGCGGCGGCGGGCCGCGTGGCGGCGGCGGCGGCGGGCCGCGTGGCGGCGGCGGGAGGCACGCGGGGCTATGCCCCGCGTTTCACAAGCGGCACGGCTAAAAGCCGTGCCTTGCAATAAAAACGGCCCCCGCAGATGGGGGCCGGCTGGACAAAAACCGGGGGGGCTTTGCCCCCCCCCTCCTTTAATGAACCGCCCCCCTCATTAAGAGGGGGGTCTTGAAGGACCGGCCGGGGGTTTAATCCCCCGGTTTTTATGACATCCGGCCGGCCCGCTGGCCGGCCGGTTTTTACCAACGGGACCGGAATTTCCGGTCCCGCCCTCGACTTCCGACGCCGGCGGCACGGCCGCCGATCTTTCCTTCCGCCGCGGCCCGGAACCGGCCGCGGTCTCCTCGTCTCACCGCGGCCCGGAACCGGCCGCGGTGTTCGTCGTCCGGCGCGGTGCGACGGCACCGCGCCCCTTTCGCCGTGCCATGAACCCTCCCAACGCGGCGCGACGGCGTCGCGTTCTTGAAATCTCTCCTCGGCGAAGCGCGACGGTGTTGCGGAAAATTATAAGCATGTTCATCCGCGTGGTGCGACGGCACCACGCCTCTTGCTTCCATCCGCATGAATAAAACGAGAACTAAGGAGGGGGGGTTCGGCCGTGTTCATGCGGTCCGACCCCCCTCACGTTAATTAATAACATAACTAAAGAATATCCAAAAGCCTCACATTTAGTCATGCTAAAATCCATGATTCAAGAATGGAATAAAAATAATCAATAAATAACATCCCCTACCTCTGGTTTGAGATTCAAAGAATCTTCTACGTTCCGCGGAAGACGGCGTCGCGGAAGTCGGGCGTCGCGGTCGTCGTTCGTCAAATCCGTTGACGAAGAGTTACGTCCGATGCGACACGTTGTTGGCGGATCTTCGTTTGCCGACGAAGAAGGCCCGAGGAGGATGCGGCGTTCCCTCTTGTTGACACCGAGGACGAAGAAGAGAGGCGTCGTTCTTCGTCGGAGTTTGAGCGTTCTTCGTCAAGATGAACGTTCTTCGTCAAGATGAAGAAGATGGAGGAGGAGCTCTCAAATGAAATCCACACAAGTTGGCTAACAAAATAAAATAAGGTCTCTCCTTATTTTATTTACCAAGCCTAGGAATTCAAAACTTCAAAATTCAAACATAACACTTAATTAATTAACATGTCATGTGTAATTAATTTGATGTTAAGTTTACAAACAATTAAGAGGGAGAGAGAGGAGTTTAAGGGGGAAGTTGAGAGGTTTAGGTTCGTGTGGGTCCCACCACACTTAATCCTCTCAAAGTAGGTTAAGTGGGTGTGGGTCCCACTCCCAACTCCTTTTGAGAGGAGTTAACCTACAAAAGTGAAATAAAAAGAATCCACATTTTTTTATTCAACTTTTTATAATTCTTCCAAAAACTAACTTTCGTTCCACAACAAACGCAACTCCCGAAAGGGTCTCTTTAAGCGAATATCGGCGCTGCGAGTTCATCGGTGCCCTCGGATTTCAATTCCGAGCACCGGATCAAAAGTTAGGAATTCCCGCTCCTTCGTTCACTGAACGTACCCGAGCCCAAACTTCGGAAATTAATTCCGGGCACTCCGGGCCTCGGAATCAGGTGCCGTCTGAAACCGCGCTCTTGTAAAATTCTAAAGAAAATTACGAAAAAAATTTTCCTTGAATTTTACGGGTCTTTACAAAACTCTTTATAAACCAAAAAATAAAAAATCCCGAAAACATGATCGTTTCTAAAGGAAATCTATTCATGGATTATTCTACTCTCATCCTGGTATTCAATAACTGGGAACATCTCTAATGATCACCCCGATGGAATTGTGTACCCGGAGATATGTGGTAAAACAATTAATAAGTACATCAATATCCCATCCAAATTCCATTTTGGCCCCTCAATGATTTGAGATAAACTCTCTAGAATTTTTTTATCAGCCTTTACTTGATAACAAGTAAGTAATCAAGAGAAAAACATTGCAACTCCTTTCTTCATTCTTGTCCACCAAAACTGATGTTGGAAGTTCTTTTATATCTTCACATCACTACGATGTACCACTAGAGGGGATGTATGAAACTACCTCTGAAACTCCCCCCATAATTCCACTTGTACTACTGTGTTCCCTTTGAAAATAAAAATGTGGTCCCACCTTTAGAATATCCATCAGGTGAATTCCTTATAAACAACTGAGCATGTAATTTCAATTAATCGATATTACCAAGTTGTTCCTCCCAAACTCAGTATAAGAGTAGATGGGATACAATCATATAATGGTGGTAATATTCTCCATATTCACTCATAATGGATATCTTCAATGAGGATATCTACACTAATTCCTTATTCAACAACATCGAACTAGATCTCCAAGTAAGATCATCTTCCACCATCGTCCCCTTCCTATGGGTATAGAAAATATCAATTTCATGGTCTAGGAGGAACGCTATACATATCCTCTTCCTAAAGTTCAGATCCTTCAGAGAAAATATATATTTTAGAATCTTCTGATCAGAGTAGATGATAAACCGATCTCCCATTAGGTAGTGCTCTTATATCGTCAATGTGAATACTACCAGTACTAACTAATGTTCACGCAATACATATGTAGGTTTATGTTGTATCAACTGGTGTGAGTCATATACAATAAAAACATTCCTCTACATCAATACACATTCAATCTTGACCCCTAATGAATCACAGAACACCATGTACTTGATGTCTTCCTCTAGTAACCGCGTGATGGTAGTGCTCCTCAACTTATATCATAGCTCCTAAAAGTACATATGGAAATTTTCTGTCAATACAAAAAAATATCCTTTCTAGCCAAATCCGTCATGTGTTCTTCTGATCAGGAGGAATCAAGTACAAACCATTAATATTACCCATACAGTCCAAGGAAACTATGCACCCCAGTAATACTCTTGGATGGATCCTTTGAAAGAACTACATTATTTTTTTCTAGAACCACTGTAACTATAGCCTCCAAAATTACATTTCCTATAAAATAGACCTCTTGAATCTGGGAATGAATATTAGAGAGATTCAAATATAGTTGGCGCTCTCAGAATATGTCCAGGACCATCTTCAAGTGTCTTACATGCCCATTCTCTAATTTTGAGTACTTAAGGATGTATTTAATGAAGACCATTACGAAATGGTAAATGTATATATAATATATCCTATTCCTGAGTCCCATGAACACTATTTGGGAGTTCTCCATTTCAAAAATAATCACCATGTACTCATACTGACCTCAATGACTTATTAAGGCCATATTTTGAATATCTTCATCCTGTACTCATAGTTGGTGATAACCAAATAGGGGTTTAATTTTTGAAAACCATCACTCCTCTCTAAATTGATCAAATAGGTCATCAATCATTGATAGTTGATACTTCCATTTCATGGTAATTTGTTTTAAACATTGGTAATACACACCTAACCTCAAGATCTCGTCTGAATTATCAGAAAACTAAATTGGGGCTGCTCATGGTGAAACATTGGGTCCCATGAAACCTATCCTCTATAAGTCCTCCAATTGTATCCTCATATCTTAAAGATATATGAGATCCATCCTGTATGTAGATGTAGATATCAGTGTCGTCCTAGGGTATAGATCAATGAAAAAGTACATGTCTCGATGGGGAGGTAAACTCGGAACATATTTAGGAAATACATCTGCATACTCCACTCCCACTATGAGAAAATGAGGAATCAAGTCATCCACTACACCACAGTTGAGGCAATTCAACTGATGGGTAATCGGCAACACGTTCCTTTGTGTGAGTCCAACCTATGCTGATTGTGTCTTCCTCCCATCAAAAAAGAAAAACCAGATTCCATCACTACAGAAACATGAAACTCATTTCCTAAAATAGGCATTATGGGCATCAATTGTGGATAACTAGTTTATACCAAGAATGGATTCATAAAGCCTCGATACCACTACCAAGAGGTCCTAAACAAAACTCTAACCTCCAAGAGTCTGGTCACACTATCATCACTGGTGTGTGATCATCGAGTCTCCTCTATTAGGAGTCTCCATGTATAATGGTCGAGTATACTATTCAACTAGAATCTTCGTGTCTCTAAATGATTCATGGAATTAAAGGAACAACAATAAACTATGTCAATAAAAACTAAAACAAAGATGGAAAATTAAAAAATTTATTCATTTATCATACCTGGAGCCTCAGGTTCATAAGACAATATTATATATTATTATCCTCATCCATGTCGTTGAGCTCCCAAATCCTGTCATAGACAGCCTAAGGGAGGTGGTGGTAATAGGTCGATCCACCAACGTCCTTTTTATTACATGCATAACCCTTTTCCATGTATGATAACTTACAAGAAATCTTGATATTATCTCTACCTCTGCCTTGGTAGTCCCTCACCCTTATCCCGATCAACTATACAATAGGTCAAGCCATCTCAAGCCAGATGTCCCCAAACGCCACATGAGTTACGCCATCTTTCACATTCCTAGTTCATACTACCCTGGGAGCCATACACCGCTAAATTGGAGTCCTGGGATGACCCCTTGAAGTACCCAAACAACTTGGAATCCTATGACTATTGATGGATATTGACTGTCAAGGACTCATTTATCAGGTGACCAATACTCTCCCCCACTACCAGTGTCTTCTCTTCTAGAAAAATCTCCATTATCAAGGTCAGATCAATTACTCCAGCATAAGTATAAATAATGAGGGAGAAGACTAATGCCTTGATGTCATAGTGTAAACCTTGTGTGAAGGTCCAATACTAAAGGAACAAGTCTCTTACCATATCAATGGAGTAGTGAGAAAGATCAGTAATATTTGCTGAATTCTCTTTAGTGGTGATCTTTCCCTACATGGATGAAGGAGCTCTTGTCTGCATACTAATATCAACACGGCTAGATGAGACTCTTCTATGATGTGATACATGATTTATTTATTGGAGATATATGTCTTGTCATGTGATTGAGTCACCAAGATCCACCATCAGCAAGAGATTCCCTGGATAACACTCGTGGTAAAGACTAGAATCTTGTCAATAAGAATCCTCACAGGCTGAAAAACATGGGTGATTGTGTCTAGCCAATCCCCAACCATATGGGGGTATTTCATTCCATAAAACCTAGGAGTTTACATATTATAAAACATGTACCACGCACTTATCCTGAGTTCATCCACAACTGGTAGTGATGGTAATAGTTGTTTCTCAATGGCTAGTAGTATTGTTGGTAACCCAACCAAAGGTTATATCTTGGGTACAAGCCCCAATTCCAATGCCTCATTTCTAGGAATATCATCCTCGTGATTACGTGGTGGAATCGTAGCTCGAAATCTACAAGGAGGCATCCTGAAATAAAATGAGATGCAAAAAAACAATAGAGGGTATCTATGGAGTTGACTCAAGAAGGACATGGAAGACACAACTATTCCAATATGATGAAGATACCATTTTGTTTCCCTAAAACAAGTGTTCTTATGTACTTACTCGAAAATATGGAAATGAAATTCATGGTGTATGGATGTGTCAGCTGCCAATCCATCATTGGAATCCCTGGCCTGATAGCTAAACTCAAAACACATAACACGGTTTACCCAATCCAACCTCACAGACTCTCGTTCCCAATGTAGACTTGACCTGCCTTTGACACCACTATGTCAGGACCCATCCCAGAGGGTCCCATTCAATGACTACCACAAGCCTACCTATAATAGGTAAGGGTATGGTGACTATCATTGAGTATTAATATCCAATAAATTGGAGTTGTTAGACTAAAGTACCTATTCATAGAAACATATCACCATGCCAAAAAATGTTTAAATGTAAAATTAATTAATGAATGTATGCATACATCGATGATCCTAAAAAAGACTACGATAGTAAAATTAATGGAAAGTTGATTGGGAAAAAACAATCATACAAAAAGAGTCTATAACCAACATGTACAACCTAAATGTAATGTGTAGTGGGACTATTGTCTAAAAACTGCTGGAACACACCAAAGACTGTCTGGCCCATCTAAGAATTGTTGGGTCCTGGTTTTCCTATAACTCCATCAAAACCATGATCATTTACATAAGAGATGACATATGTGGGCATGGACCATACATGGGGAATTATAACAATACTCATTTGGAAAATCTAAAACCACAATGAAATAAATCAATGGAAAGTACAATTATGTCTACATAGGTATATATCTATAGCACATATTACAAGGATTACCAGATATACTCAAGAGATAAACCATGCCATCATGTATTAATATCCAACTACCTGCCACATAATTCCACTCTATGAATTATCATTCAATTAGAACCCACTCCTCGATCCATCATATCATCAGAGATACTCAACAAAAATGTATAGATAATTTGTGTCTTGCCGAAATAGAAACAATTGGTTAAGAAAGACTATGATACAAAGATAATAGATCAAGACCAGAATAGTTGTGGGATACAATGAACCCAATCTGTATCATCCCACTACAAAAGAGATCACATGTCATTGGTTCCTAAAACCCTACTAATGTGGCCCACTAGATTAATAATCAAATACATTCTCTAAGAGATTATTCAAATGCCAAAAAATCCACTTGTGGTGATAAAGTATCACACTCCAGTCTCACAGAGGGATGCTATAACTCTAACTGAGACTCGACCTCTAGACAGGATTACAATCTAATGATTTGGATGTAATGTCGCACTAAAAACATAGGGGAAGGGAAAATGGAAATATTTTAACCTATAATTGTAGGAACTAAAAACAAACCATTGGTCTCAAAATTTATGTCTCATCATTAGGGTCTCATCACGACAAACTACTTGTCGATTGGACACTCCTTTTTCGAGTTATGATCATTTCAACGAAGCGGCCCGAATACCTTCTAGGACCTCCAGATCTACTACCATGGTAGGTCCACTAATCTCTGTGGTGGTTCCACCTACCATGTGGTCACTGCACTTGTGGTCAAGCATTGTGTTCATCCACGATAGGGCTCCACTCCAGTTTACCTTGATCAAACTAGTGTTCGGCCTCAGCTACTGGCCTGACCCGACCCAGCATTCTGACCCCGCCAGTATGCCTTACCCGGACTGCATGGCCTGGCCTAGTCCATGTCACTGCCGCTCAGCCCACACCACCTTCCCCAACCCACTCTTCCACCACACACCGCCTCTAGCCACTAGTCACAAAATCCATGTTGGTGGTTTCGTTTAGGGACCACTACACCTCCTTTGATGCCTGAAAATCGATGCATTCCAACATTTGATCTCTTATGGCTTCAATTTACAGAGATCTGGCTTCAATTGTTGATTCTAATTTAATTTTATGGTCTGACCCATTTCAGAACCACTCGAAAATGTTGAACATTAAACCTCAGGGTTCCAAAGGTGAATAACACATTGAATGGAGGGAGGAATGAACAATAAAATCAATATGGATGAACCTCAATCAATGTTTTTTTCGATCTTGGTTCATTCTCATTGGAATAGTAAATAAAATCGAAACACGCAATAATCTACTCATTATAATCCTGAAAACATGATCAATCAGTGTGCCATTTAGTACATAAATTAGTCTATGTTCATCATGGGAATTATGAACATGGAAGAACAGATTGAATCAAAAGACCTACCTCAATTTGGATCGATCGCTGATGATGAATTATTGATGTGTTGCTATCTTTGGAGAGATCATCCAAGATATGTGTTCTAAAATCACTGATATAAGGTTCCATCATCCTTCTTTAGAAGTTATTTTCTGAGAATTATAAAATTATCCTCAAGAAGTTATTTAGTAATGTGGCATAAAATGTAATTATGAAAAAAATACTAATTTTAAGAATAGGATAAGTCACTATATCAATAATAATTTTTAATGAAATATTTTATTTCTTGTATGTGCACGACATGGTTTTCAAAAATAATGCATGCTGACTAATGTTAGTACACCCCAAGGGTAACACCGCTGTTATGAACTTAATTGAGCACTTATATTTCTTAATTTTATACCCATTTAATAGTTATTTCACTTTTTTAGGAAAACCACACAATTGATGTTATGAATTTTTTTAATTTTCAAACTTATGTTCCGGGCACATTGGGCCTCGGAATCAAAAATCCTTTGAGCACATAGTCTTAAATTCAATCCATATAATATCCAAAAATAGTACACAAAAAATACAACACATTATAATCCAATAATCTACACCAAAAAACACTCTTAAAAATCACCAAAATCATCAAAGAAATATTGGGATTCTTCAATGCCCTTTCAGGATTTCATTGAAAACCAAGAAACATAAATCACTATTAATGTAAAAAAGTACCAATGAATCACCATTGAATATGTATAGGAGTATGTGAGTGAAAAAAATTAATGAAAAAATAACAATGAATAAAGAATACAATATTTCTTACAAAGTAGGGTTCAATAAGAATCTTTATCAAACATGAAAATAGCATTAATCAAACTGAACACCATCATCAAATCAACAATTATTTTAGACCTAAAGGATTCCTAGAAACACATTCAATAAACTGTTAAAACAATTAATACAAGATGAAATCATATCATTACCTTTTTAATAACTCTATCTAAATTTATTCTTCCCCAATGGTAACACATATCACCGGTTACTCAACCTGCATTATATACAACACCTGTGAATAAAATAGGCAGATAAAAATAATGGATAAAATTATTTTATCAATTTTGTCCTCTTCAAACAAAATTATAACCTAGAATTAGTAGGTAAATCAACATCATACCATAATTGTATAATGTATGAGGCTTAATACCTAAATTTAACCTCAATTCGTAAAAGACTTCAACTGATAGTAGACTGGCGAACATATTTTCAATTTTCACATTTTTTGGAATCATATTCCAGTGTATTCTCAATCTTACCCACTACATATTTTAGGATGTTATATTTTAAAAAAAATTAATACATTTAATGATAGAAAATATTTTATGAAATATTACATTAATTGTAATGATCGCATCCAAAAAGTAATGAAAACTTCAATTCAACATTTAGATCATCTCGTTGAGTCTTCATCCACAAATTTTACATTAAGTCATGAGAAACAAGAAAATATTCAGCCTCAAAGTGTAAAAGGTATGTAAATTTGACCATCATGAATGTAAATAAACAAAAAATGTTTCTATCATGAATTACCCACAAGATATTAATCTTTTATCAACAATAAATCATTCCCAATCAACATTTTAAAAACTAAACATATCGAGAATCCATTTTTAATCACATTTCAACAAATAATATCTTTTAGATTGATGAATCTATGTATTAGATTTCAATAAATAAAATGAGTCTCTTTTTTGTGCACTGTTACTTTTAAATAATATTTTCATCATGAATAATATTTGGTAGTGTTGTTGTTATGTAATGTAATCTTCATACTAGCTTTCAATAATTTATTTTATTCGCTTTATTTAATATTTTTATTTTTTATGAACATCATTCCTAAAAAAACGAGGTATAAATTAATATGAAATCCACTATTCCAAAATTATTCACCATTTCATTTGAATATTATTCTTCATTTTGAAAAATATAGTCCTTCTATTGAGAAATTTTCAATCACATAATTTATCTCATCTATTATTTTGAAATTCAAATTCTTCATGATGGTTTCATGCCCTGAATTCAAATATCTTTGAAATTTCATTATAACATATAATTATCTATTTAATCTATTAACAACTTGTCATATTAACTTTCTGGAAAACATATGGTGGTTCAATAAAAACTTCCCATTTTAATTGAGAATAGATGAAGGCTATTGTAACCTCCATTTAAATGGTCTAGCAAGGCCTTTGTACTATAATGTAAAAAATAATTATTATTTCATATATTTTAATTGGTGATATTGTTTCATCAATATCATTTTTTTCAAACAATGAATAACATTTATACATGAAACTTTATTTATTTATCACTACTACCCCCTTTTTATTAATTTTTTTCAGAACACCTACATTGTCAAAAAAATGTTCCTTCTATAAAGATCAGATTCAAATTCGTATGACCTGTTGTTTTAAATTTGATGAGACTCTACATCCATTTCCTCAATACACTAGATATATTTCACTGTTTAATTATTGAAATTTTCTTCAACAATACAGATCATTGAGGTATGATATTTTTTCATCAATGTTTTTTTATTTGAATTCTTTCTCTTAGATTTCCAATTATATTTTGAACCCAATTTTGTTTCTTCGTATGATTATTTGAAAATTATTTTTAATCCTCAATTTTTTTAATCAAATTCTTAAAATGGAACTTATTTTTTATTATATCTTTTTGTTAAAGATTCAACAATGTTTTTAACAAAAATAAATTCAACATCATTACTTGTAGAACATGAATTTATCATGAGAGATTACATTATTTATTTTTCCACCAGTTTCACATTATCAAAGTAAAAAATATTTTATATTCATTTGATATTTAAATAATATACTCTTAAAATTGGTGGATAAAAAAATGCTTCCATAAAAATCACTTCTTTCAAAATTTAAAACATTTTAAGATTTAACATTTATAATACACATATAACCAAATATTAATTAAACGTAAAACATAGATAATTTATTTGATACATCTACTGACATAAAATATTATAATTTTTCTTATGATTATAATGATTTAGAAAATGAACAACTTTTCTAATGAATTATATTTAAGAAAATTTGTCGTTCTCTAAGAACATAGTTTAAGACATATCCAAAGAAATTATATTTTTTAGCTCAGACAAAAAAAAATTGGGATGTTTTGAATACTCTGTTCATGATAAATACCATGATGTTAATTATAGGCATAACATATTCCACTAGTATACATAGAACATTTATTAGTTTTGTTCCTCTTTAATGAGTAACCACAAGAATTCGGTACACTTATCCTGATTCCATAAAACTGTTTTATTTAATCCATTTTATATTTTAATAATATAACACATATAATATGAGTAATTTAATCAATGAAGAAAAAAATAATTATATCTATTTTTTACTGCCTCCTCATTGGCTAGAAATTTTCATATTGAATCAATTATAATGTATGTGTAGTCTATATTTCAAGATTTTTCTATGGAGTATTAACAAATGTAATATTTTTACTAGTAGAACATATAAAATTCCATTATATTTTAAACATACAAAAAAGAATTTTTTTTATATAAATATGATATTACATATTTCTATGGCCATTAAGACCATGTCTTAAATGCCATAATCATATTTATTCAATCATGCGAATATAAAAATAATTTTTAGAATCGCCAATCTAAAACATATTTAATCTTCATAATTGTACTATTTTTATATCCATCATTCAATATCATCATGTCCTAATTTTTCTGATAAATCACTTATTTCCCTTTAAAACATTACTAATACACACTAATAATACT